>SKCR01033657.1:0-353007 GCA_019454045.1 Zanthoxylum bungeanum | reverse complement strand
AAGGTCAAAATTTTGGGGAAAAATCATCCAATGCATTTTTCATAAAATTGATCCATGTATCATCATTCTATATATGTAAGCATTCTTATTAATCAAATTTCACAAGAACATGCTTTAACCAATTTTATCACACCAGTCGGCCAAGGTTAAAATTTTGGGGGAAAATCATCCAATGCATTTTTCATAAAATTGATTTCATATAACATCATTCTATACATGCAAGCATACTTATTCATCAAATTTCACAAGAACATGCTTCAACCAATTTTTATCAATTTTAACCTAAAGTATTCATGCTTAAACCTAGCTCTGATACCATTGTTGGTTTCTATAATATGTCCCAAACAAAGATTAAGCATGTGAAATACTATAAAGAATATATATAAACATGAAGTATGGCGGAATCATACTTACAATATCTTGTGATGAAGAAGATGATCAAATGGTAAAAGCTCCAAGTTGTGGAAGATTCGGCCAAGAGGAGGAAGAAGACTTGAAGCTCCAAGCTTTTGTATTCCAAGCTCTTTGATGGTTTCCCTATCACCCTTTTGATCCCTTGCTTGTGCTAGCAAAATGGAGAATAGAAGATCAAATCTTCCTTGCCCTTGTCAATGGAGTTCACGCCAATTTGAGAGAGAAGAGAGATTTTGTGTAAAGTCTTAATTGATTTTGTTTTACCAAAAATCAATTTATATTTATGTCATAATTTTATTAAATTAATAATAAATCTATGACATAAACCATGCAATGGCTTAGAGTGTCAAACACTCAAACTCCATGCAAAACCTTTGAGTGTAATGCACACTATCACCATGCAATGCCTTAGAGTGTTTTGTACACTATTATCATGCATGCCTTATCAATAAATAATGCATATAATGACAAGTGTCATGTGGGCCCCACACGTTTCCAAATGAAAGTGGCCCACGTCCACTCACGCGTTCGGGTTCGATATTTCCGAAATATCGAACTTACGTCGCGACGTTAATTCAATCGAATTTAAATAAATAACCGCGCCTAGCGAAATTATTATTTACGTCGCTAACGAATTAATTCCAAATTAATCGTTCTCTCTCTCTAAATAAGGCACTTTATCCAAGATAAAGTTTCTCCGTAATTAATCCAAGATTAATTAAATTCGAATCAAATATCATAGGTGAATCTTCGGGAAGCGACCCAAGAGACCTCCGGATATTTTGGCAGTAAATACGGTCGTCGGATAATCCGAACACGTACGTACCTCGTACTACGTCTTTACCGATTCACAAGACAAGGTTGGCTTCTAGCAAAGCGCCATGCCTACCCAATTCTCCAGAAATATTCTTATAGGAATATAAGATCTATATCAAGCGTAGTATACCGTAGTATTGCGTACATCGATCCAGTATCGGATGATCACATGCTAGGCCTAGGGCTGGAGATGTGTCTGCCCCGTACGAAACATATATCGGACATCAAGCAACTAGTCTCTTTAAATCGGACAATCCTGACCTGGTCATATTGTCCCGACGGTTGCAACCTTTTATAGAGTACTAGTTCTGTGCCCTGCGTGATCATCACCTCCATATGTCTGAAGCGATACTTCCATCTTGACATCACATCCAGTACACTACGCTTCTCGATAAACCCAGAAGAGGTGTACACAGAACCGGTTAAGGTCCCCAACCACCAAAACCAAGTTTACCGATTGTCGCAAGTACTAGCGATGTAAGTCTCAGGTTAAGACCATATACACCTACCCTGATGCGGCCTCCCATAGACACATAGACATACTACCAATGGGATTCCGCGGGGTCTATCCAGAGCGAAGCTGTTTTCCGTACCATCGGTAAAACACAACCTCCTATCGCACTTGCATAAGTATCCAATACTTAAATATATGAGAACTATGCCGTTGTGCCCTCACAACGTGCACAAGCGCAATACTAGCCTATTCCGCATTATCGATGTCCAGTCTCGATAATACTACGGCTAGGGATATTTAATGATTAAACTTTATGGATTGATACTGTCTCATATCATCTCAATCCAGTACTAATCATATGGACTTTCGCCATTTATATATCAAAGTAAATAAATTACAAAACGGCAAAAGGCAATTTCATTATCACATAGTTAATTTTGTACAATAATACAATAATTTACAAACAGTGACGCTATGGGACATAATGTCTAACAATTATAATTCAACTCATCATTGCACTTTTGAAGATATCCAGAGTAAAACATGGAAGCCACTTCAAGAAGACGAGTTGAAAACATCTGTGTGTTTTGCGGTAGTACTGTTGGTACTAAACCACAATACATAGAAGCAGCACAGGAATTGGGTCGAGTCTTAGCAGTAAGGAATATGCACTTAATATATGGCGAAGGTAATCTTGGACTTATGGGGATCGTTTCAAAGGCCGTACATGAAGGAGGCAGTCACGTTTTGGGAATCATCCCAAAACCCTTGGCAGAGGCAAATCTTATTGAACCAACAAACGGAGAGGAACTGATCGTACCAGGTATGTCTGAACGACTGATAGAAATGATTAACCGTTCTGATGCTTTTATTGCTTTGCCAGGTGGTTTGGGCACATTGGAGGAAATTTTTATAGTACTATCTTGGGCGAACCTGAACATACACCAGAAACCGCTTGGACTACTCAACGTTGATGGATTTTATGATTTTCTTTGTGTGTTTCTTGATGATGCTCGGAGAAATGGGTTCGTGTCAAAACCTATGAAAGAACTCCTCTTTACTGCCAGAACTGCTCCGGATCTAATAGACCAACTCATAGCCTATGAACCGAAAGTTGACCCTATCATTTCAAAAATAAAATGGTCCGAGGACGATCGTGGTAAGAAGCGACGAATAAATCTGGATCTTAACCTTTAATTTTCCTGTAGAATTTCAGCTAACCAGGTATTATTTCTAAACTCTTCTTTCATTGTTTAAGACATTGGGGACAATGTCTCATTTAGGTTTGGGGGTGAGGTATAGTTAATAGTACTTGTTTGTATTGTGTTTTTATTTTTAGTCCAAAATTTTTCGAAAAAAAAAAAATTGAAAAATTTTCAAAAATTACAAAAATATTTTGCATTTTTGTGTTTTTATTTTAACTAAAAAGGTGAAATTGGTAAGAAATAGCTGAATAAGGAGTTTCCACTCTTGAGACGTATTTCAAACCATTTATTTCGAAACAAGTTAATTTTTGTTTATTTCATTTTGAATTATTTAATTTGTGAATTCTCCATAATACTGATTAAAATGAATCTTCATATGCTCATTTGACAGGTATTATCAACATGCATAGTAACATACGGACATGAGTTGTAATTGAAAAGTTTGTAATATTCTGTGCTCTAGTTTAATTGGAGGAAGCATCTATAATTAGTAATGGAGTAAAAAAAAAAAAAAATTTCTGATGTACAAAAATAAAGTATCTAAGATCCGGGTTATTAAGTCTGTAAGGGTGTTTTAACACCTAGTGCCCTAAGACCAACTGGTTTGGGAGTCACTGGCCCAAAGCACGCTACATGGATCAAAGATACTGCAAAATATTCATATATGAAGTCTGAGTAATTAAGTTCGTAGGGGTGTCTTAACACCTGGTGCCCTAAAGCCAACTGGTTTGGGAGCCACCGACCCAAAGCTCGCTACATAGACGGAAGGTATTGTATATAAATAAAAAAAGTCAAAATTCAGAAAATCAAAGAAAAAATCAGAAAAATCAGAAAAATTATTCCATTGCTACAAAAAGGTGTGAAATCTGATAGAACTTTAGGACAAAAATATTACTCTCTTATCAACTGCACTTATGACTGTTGTGGGCAAAAATGAGTTGTTTAATATTATGTTGGCTGTGTATATGGAGAATGGTAAAAATAATCGGAGAATTTACTTATTTAGTAATTTAGAAAGAAACAAAACAATTAGTAACTTGTAGTAGAAGTTTCACCTGATTAGTTACTATCTTCTTTATTCTCTTTTCTCTTGTCTTTTTGCTTTTGTGTGCATTAGTTTTACTGCCTTTTTACTTTTGTAAAATGTTTGTGGGTATCATTGCTGTAAACCCTCACGAGACTACAACTCGTCCACTAGGGACACCTAGGGGTTTAAAGGCTTGTTGCATATGCTAAATGCAACCGTGATCCCTACGAAAATGGCTTAGTTAAATTTTATTCTGTTATTTTATTTTGTATTTTGCTCGAGGACTAGCAAAATGTTAGTTGGGGGTGGGGGTGATGAGTGGTATTTATATCACTATTTCCCACTCATTTAATCTAATATTTGTATAGTTTCTTGAGTTTTGTGAATGTTTTGATGTGTTTTGTGTTATTTTGTAGATAAATAAAGTTTCAGGACATTCTGGAGGTGATTTATAGTAAAACAGTGAAAATTGGCGAAAAAGGGCATTTTGGTAATTTCCAGCGTCGCGCCGCCCAGACCTTCCGCGTCGCGACGCCCAGCATTCGTCGAATCTGCTAAAGTGCGCCGGGTCAACATGTCAGAATTTGAGAAGTTTGACTTTGCTAAAATGCGCCGTGCCACGTGTCACCATCACATCCAATCTGCTAACGTGCGCCGTGCCATGTGTCAACATCATATGCTGCCGACACTCAGACTTGACACGTGTCGCCTCCTCATCAGCCACGTCACAAGGTCAACGAAGTCAACATGCCACGTCAGCATCAGCCAATCACAGCGTGACATGTGTCGCCACGTGTCGCAATCCTATTGTGCCGACAATTGCAACACGCGTCTTCGCCACGTCAGCGACACATCAGCGTGACGTCATCAATGATGTCATCACAATACTTGAGTCTTAGCCGCCTTGCCACGTGTCGCGTGAACAGTCAGCCGCCATGCCACGTGTCGCCTTCTCAACGTGCCACGTCTTACTATTCCAGCGTCGCGACGAGGACCTGGCGTCGCGACGCTGAAGGCAAATTTTTCTATAAATATTGCGCGAATTTTCATTTTTCAGTGTTGTTTTCTCTCTCCAAATTCCGTGTAAAGAGAGTTTCTCTCTCTAAAAAAAATTTTAGTTTTTAATTTTTTTTACTTTTGTAATTTAATTTTAATTACTTTTTGTAATAATAATAGTTTGCTTTCTTTATTTTTTACAGTTTTTACTATTTGCCATGAGGAGGTAATTTCCCCAGCTAGGGTGAAAGGTAATTCTTTTACTGTTGCTATTTAGTTTAATCTCCCTTAAAAATAATATTTACTAATTAAAATACTGATTAATAAAGGAAACCGCTATATTGGTCGGTTGGTATATTTATTTTCTGTTGGTTTGAACCTGATTAATCAAGAATACCGCCAGATTGGTCGGTTGATAAATTTATTTTGGTACCGCCTTTATGGCTGGATTATGGACAAATATTACCGCCTATATGGCTGGTTGGACTCAAATTGACTTAATCAGGATACCGCCAGATTGGTCGGTTGATTAAATAATATCACAAGTTTATATATTATTTTATTGGGAGATATCTAAATTAGTAATAGTAAAAGTAATTCCTTTTACCTTAGAATTTCATTTTTACTTTTCAGTATTTATTTTACCGCAATTACTTTTCAGCAGTTTATGTCTTTTATTTTCAAGTTTTTACCAGCCCTAACTATGTGTAATAACTAAGTTAGTATCTAGGGTTGTGATGAAATTCAATGTCACGGGTTTATAAGGGTTAGATTATAATTTGGGTAATATAAAGATTTATTTATTGAGTCTTAATATTAATACTGTTTAATTAACTGGCCATTAATTAAATTGGTTAGGTAAACTTAAAATGAACTAGACATAGGGATTTTAAGTTTAAGACCTTAGATTCAATAGCCCACGATCTTCCTTAAGGATAGATAACCCTTTCAATAGATTTCCTTACAGGATAGGAATATACCTGTCGGGCGGGGGTAGTCATATTGGAACTTAATCGTAATGAATCTAGGTAATATGGTTGACATAGACATATGGTTCAATTGGATTATACTAGGTATGTGTAATTGACCATCGGAAGATGCTTTTACATACAATAGTGTTCCAAGTTAATAAATCAATAAATTACCCAATTATAATATAACCACTTTATTTTTAATTAATATTGGAATAAATCACAACCCTAGATAGCTTTTAATATTGAATTTTCTTAAAATCTACCTTCAAACAATTTTATTTTATTGTCTTTAAATTTAGAATCGTCGCTATTTCAAATCAATTAAACAACCTGTTAGATACTAGTAATCATTTAACTTCATAAAATTAATAACTTAGGTATTAAGTCCTCGTGGGATCGATACTTTTTATACTACTTGAACGATACGTACGCTTGCGTTATACGTGTGTGTTTACGCCGGTCAATAGACCTCGAAGTCCCATTGGTAGTATGACTATGTGTCTATGGAAATCCGAATCAGGGTAGGTGTATGTGGTCTTAACCTAAGACATGCATCGCTAATACTTGCGACAATCAGTACGCTTTGGTTTTCGTCATCGGGGGCTTTAACAGGTTCTGTGTACGCCTCTTCTGGGTTTACTGAGAATCGTAGTGTATTGGGTGTGATGTCAAGATTGAAGTATCACTTCAGTCATATGGAGAAGATGATCACGCAGGGATACATAATAGTACTCTCATATGCTGCAGCTATCGGGATAGTATGACTAGGGCATGATTATCCGATTATAGAGACTAGTTGCTAGTGATCCGATATATGCTTCCTACGGGGCAGACACAATTCCAGCCTCAGGCTTAGCATGTGACATCCGATACTGGATCGTAATACGCAATACATTGTATACTACGCCTAATACAAATTATATATTCATCGTTGAATATTTCTGGAGAATTGGGTAGGCATGGTGCTTTGCTAGAAGCCAATCATGTCTTGTAAATCGGTAAGAACGTGGTACCGGGTAAGCACGTGTCGGATAATCTAACAATTGTATTTACTGCCAACTTATCCAGGGATCTCTTGGGTCGCTTCCCAAAGATTCACCGATGACATTTGACTCGAATAAAATTAATCTGGGATTAATTATGAGAGAGAAAATTAATTTGGGATTAATTACGGCAAGAATTAATCTGGGATTAATTATGAGAGAAAGAATTAATCTGGGATTAATTGCGGCAATAATTTTATCTATGATTAAATTCATCTAGAAGAGAGAGCGCGATTAATTTGGAATTAATCGGTAAAGTAAATTTAATAGTTAATTTGGATTTTACTATTTAATTGGGCTAAAATAATATATCAGATATATTAATTGAAATCGGATTTCAATACAGAATTAAAATTGGATTTTAATTCAAGCAAACGAATTAATTTGGAATTAATTCGTAAGCGACTTTCGTAATAATTTTGCTAGGCATTATTATTTAATTAAATTGGATTTAATTACGTCACAATGAAAAATTCGTTTAATCGGATTAAACGAACCCGAGCCCAAAATGTGTTGTGTAAGCCAACTAGATTTGGAATTAAATGGGTGGGACCCACAACTTACATCACTTGTCAACTTGTGATGTAAGTAGTTGGCAATAAAGTAAATTGGATTTAGTACACATCACACCTACCAAGTTAATATATCTTTGGTAATTATTTTTGGAAAACACATTTCACTATTCACTCTCTCCCTCACATACTCTCTTGGCCGAAAGTTGTCTTCTTGGAGGAGAAAATTTTCCTTCAATTTTTGATCAAGCTAACACTTAAAGGAGTCAAAGAAAGGTGATATGGAAACTCACCAAAGAGTTTGGAACTCAAATGCAAGGCTTGGAGCTTCATCTTCAAAGAAAGATTTGAATTTTTCTCATCCGATCAAAGTGAGTATTTCGCAACTCCATTTGATTTATTCACGCACATATCATGTTTAGCGACATTGGGCATGTCTAGGACACTAACAATGGTATCAAGAGCCAATCTAAACTTGATTTGAATGTTAGGGTTCTAAACTTTAATTTGAGATTTTTTGCTTGGAGCTTGATTTACCTAAATTGGTTGTTTGGTTGTGTTTGGATGATGATGAATTGGATTTATGCATCATTGGATTTTTTAAAAATTGATTAGATTAGTTTTCCCCAAATTCACATGCATGGCCGAATGGTACCCTAGAAAGGTTCATGGTGATTTTTTGAATTTGACAATTGGATATGTTAATTGGCATGAAATTAAATGTTAATTGTTGATTTAATTGGATTGAAATCAAAATTGGATGTTAATTTTATGTATTGCCGTGATCTTGAGCATGTTGGAATGGATTGATTTTGCTTCAATTTGTGTTGGACATGAATTGGATGATTAAAGCATGATTAATTAGATTAATTGATATTTTGGAAATAATTGATTAATTAATTAATTGTGGTAATTGCACTTTAATTGGATTAATATGTAATTTGGAATAATGTATTAATTTAATTGTTTTATTTGGGCTAATGGGATTGGTTGGGCCAAGTTTGTTTTTGGACAATTGGGTTGGATCCAATTGGGCCTAAAACCATTTCCATAAAGTCCAAATATGACTTTTGGGCCTTTAAAAATTTAATTGGGCCTAAATTGATTTTTGGTATAGGGTGATTCCTATTTGGGCCTTGGTATTTTGGGTTTGATCCATTATGGCCAAAGCCCATGCCTAAAGAATTAATTGAAAGCCCATTAGACTTTAATTGAATAGTACTGGATGCTAATTGGGACTTTGAGACCCATTTAGATTGGATTTGGAATCCAAGTCTAAAAGGCACTATTATAAGTTTAATTATTTAATTTGGAATTAAATATGAATTAGTATTGGATACAATTTAAATTGGATTTAAAATTATAGTTCGATATAATTCAAGAATACTTACTTTGAGTATTTATTCTTAAACGAGTTGGACTCACGCAAATCAAATCATTGTTTGAACATTGGATGGTCATTAATTAAAGATTAATTAATTAGATTAGATTGATTGAATAACATGCTTTGTATGAATACTTGGATCTATTTATATGAATAATGTATATCGGATGAATATTAGATGGGTGGGGCAATTTTGGAAATTGTTGTAAGTATGGTACTTATTTATTAAATTGGACCTGAGTGTCCAACCTTTCACCTCCTTATCTATTTGTATTTCTCTTCTCACAAATTCCCCTCAATGTAAATGAGGTTTCCTTAATGTATTATGTAATTGGGTAGAAGTATGTAAAGTGATAGCGGGAGAGAGGAAAAAGAAAGATTTATTCTATGAACAAATTGTTATATATCCATCCGTATATCATTATTATTTTAATCGCGCCTTATTATGCTTTTCGAATGCATGTTTAAGGGTGTATGATGAGACCTAATCAAAGATAATAAATTGGTTGCCAATTTACGCAAAAAACCCTCACTTTAATATTAAGCTTTTTCCTTCCATTGAGTGGTTCTCTCTCAAGATCCAAGATTGGCATTGGTTTGTTGGCCAAAGTCAAGATCATCGTCCATCGAGGATGTGTTTGAACCAAGAAAGCTTTGTTACATATCGCATGTCTTGGGCAGTTGTGACTTGTTGGCCAAAGTCAAGGTCACTTCTGTACATTGAAGTGGATTTCGAAGCTTTCCCACTATCAATGGGTCACGCTTAACTGGAATCATTAAGCTTGTTGAGCCAAAGCCAAGACTTAGTTGATTCAGAGGAAAAGGTTAGGAAATATATATTGGATATATATATTGGACTTGGAGGTCCACCTACTGGATCTAGGAATTGGATCAGATCCATTTCATACAGCTTGTTGGCCAAAGTCAAGGTTGTGTATTATTTAACGGGATCCTAGCCCACTAGGAAACTGGGTTTCCCGAGTACTCAACAGAGGGTTAGAGGCTCGCCAAAAAATAGTGGGAGGCTAGTATTAAATTTGTAATTTTGTTTAAATACTTGCCAATACACGCTCTTTTATTTTATTTATCGTTGTTATAAATATATTAGTTGGACTAATATTTATTTTATTGCTTTCTTTGAACAGTTAGACTGTACAAGACACTACTCCACTTGTAGTTGGTTATATAGTTGGACTATAGTAACCATTACATTTAGAGCGTACCCGAAATCGTTGATTGAATAGTTAGACTATTGCAATCAAGATGGCTGGAAAGATTAGCGTTAGGGACATCATCATGGGTGATAATGTCTTTAATGGCTCCAATTTTCTAGATTGGGAGATGAATCTCATGATAGTCCTGGGAGCCGAGAAGTTACTCTATGTCATAGAGAAACCTCTCGGGCCTGAGCCCGGAGTTGAACAAATAGTAGAGCATGAGCTTTGGAAGACTCGTCGTGATGATAACTTTAGTGCTCAATCTGTCATGATGTCCAAGGCTTGGTCGAAGACTTCTAGGGGTGTGAAGAAAAGGAAGAAAAAGGGCTAGGCTAAATCATCACAGTCTTTTGGGAAGACTAAGGACATATCCCATGACGTCTGCCTACATTGTGGTAAACGGGGTCACTGGAAGCATGACTGCCGTATGTACAAGGTGAAGTTGGAGGAAGTAAAGGCCGACAAGGCTCCGGCTTCAGGTGTGTTTTTTATAAACATGTCCACTACTAGTTACAAAAATTGGATTTTTGATACTGGATGTGGTACTCACATGTATACTGGTATGCAGGATCTGCTGACTAGCGGGATACTGGCTTCAGATGAGATTGACCTACGAGTCGGAAATGGGACGGGAGTCATTGTTTTGGCCGTTGGGGCCTATGTTTTGAACCTATCATTGGGGCATGTAATTACATTAGGTGACTGTTATTTCATACCTAGTTTGACTAGGAACATAATCTCTGTATTTTGTTTAACCCGTTGCGGGTATACATTTGTATTATGGAACACTGGGTGTTTTGTATATAAAGATAACATTTTGATATGTATAGTAGAAGTTAATAATAGTCTTTATATTTTGAATATAAATGAATCTCAAACATATAACATGACAAACAAAAAGCTCAAATTGAGTAATTCTAATTAGACTTATTTATGGCATTGTCATCTGGGATACATTAACAAGACTCGTATATCCACTCTTTCGAAGAATGGATACTTGGACGGATTTGATCCTAATTCATATGATGTCTGTAAATCTTGTTTATTAGGCAAAGTGCCTAAAACACCTTTTAGCGGTAAGGATGTACGTGCCACCGAGCTGTTAGCCCTCGTTCATGGAGACGTATGTGGGCCCATGTCTAGCTAGGCTAGAGGTGGTTATGAATACTTCGTAACCTTTACGGATGTTCCATCGCGTTATGGTTATGTGTATCTTATGAAACACAAGTCGGAAACTTTTGATAATTCAAAGAGTTTCGACACGAAGAAGAAAAACAGACCGCCAAAAGTATTAAAACATTATGGTCGGGCCATGGTGAAGAATACTTAAGCAATAAGTTTCTTGATTACTTGAAAGAGTATGGTATTCTTTCACAGTGGACTCCTCCAGGAACACCTCAATTCAACAGTGTGTCCGAACGGAGAAACCGAACTTTGTTGGACATGGTAAGGTTAATGATGAGTCGCATTGGGCTACCAATTTCCTTCATGGGATACGCAATGAATAGTGTAATACTTATTTTGAATAAGGTTCCGACAAAGTCTGTTAGACAGACTCCATATGAAATATTGACAGGAAAGAAACCGAGTTTCTCATTCCTGAAGATTTGGGTATGCTGGGCATATATTAAACTTTTGGATGGTGCCAAACTAGAACCCAAATCGGATAAGTGCCTATTTGTAATTGGTTATCCTAGGGAAACCAAAGGATATTATTTCAACAACCCAAAAGAGAACAAAATATTTGTTGCTCTCCATGCAGTTTTCCTTAGAGGAATTCCTAGATGCAGTGGTAAGTGGGAGGAAAGTAGAACTCGATGAAAATCGTAGTGATACTATTACTGGCACCGACTTCTTAACGGAACACAAACAGTTCATCAGGGATAAGATTGTACCATAATCTTCTAATACACAAGAACCGCGTAGGACGGAGAGAGTCAGAAAACAACCTGAGAGGTATGGGTTTCTGATCTCACCTCATGTAGACATTAATCTTATTGAGGATAATATACAGGCTACGTATGAGGAGCCGATACAAGGTATCGACTCCACTTTACGGCAAGATGCCATGAAGTCTGAAACGGATTCCATGTGTACCAACCAAGTTTAGACACTGGTTGATGTATCAGAAGGCATTGTTCCTATTGGTAGCAAATGAGTCTTCATGGTGAAGACAGACATGGATGGCAACAAAAAAACGTAAAAACCTAGGCTTGTAGCGAAAGGGTATCATCATCAACATGGTGTTGATTACGATGAAACCTTTTACCCGTTTCCATGATTAAATCCATTTGGATAATGCTTCCTATTGCAGCATATTTTGATTATGAAATATGGCAGATGGATGTCAAAACCTCTTTCCTTAACGGAAACCTCTTGGAGGATGTTTATATACAACAGCCTGACAGTTTTGTCATGCCAAAACATGCAAACAAGGTTTGCAAGTTAAATCGATCCATTTATGGATTGAAGCAAGCATTACGTTTTTAGAACCAACGTTTTGATGAGATCATAATGGTATATGGTTTCATTCAAAACGATGATGATTCTTGTGTATATAAGAAGGTTAGTGGGAGCGCACTGACAATGATTGTCCTATACGTTGATGATGTATTGCTTCTTAGCAATGACATTCCCAAATTAAAATCAGTGAAAGCTTGGCATTCATTAAAATTCTCCATGAAATTCTCAGGAGAGGCAACCTTTATTCTAGGAATAAGCATCTACTGGGATAGATCTAAAAGTTGTTGGCATTCTCCGAGAACTCGTACATTGACAGTGTTGAAGAGATTCAACATGGATAAGTCCTAGAATGGACTGTTTCTAGTATAACATGGCGTCTCTCTATCTAAGGACATGTGTCCTGAAACTAACGTGAATTACTTATTGGTGTTTTTTTGTGTGAATGAGCTAGGGTTTTAATGTGTTGGTGAATGCTTCTTTTTATAGGCAAAGTGATGGGGGCTTTTCTTGTTTGAAAAGAAGAAGGATTTGTGCATTAAAGGGAATATCATTTAAATTAGTATGTCATAAGGAAATCTTTTAATTTAGGGAAGTGATTTGATTTAATTTGATTTATTCTATTTTAGTTAGGGATATGATTTGGTTTAATTAGGTAAGGGATCCATGTGATTTCTTTAATTTATGAAGGGGATTTAGCTAGATTTATGCATGTGTTTAATGTGATTTTTGTTTAATTTGGGATGTGTTGGTCGTGTGGCTTAGTGTGATTTGGGCGTGAGTTGCTTTGTTTTGATGGGCTTGGGTGTTTGGTTTGGTGGTGTGTGGGCTTGGTATGTGTTTTGAAACAGAGGTCCAACAAGCGAACCCGAAGCTAATCCAGCGAATTAAATCCACCAAAATGTCAATTCTTGACTCTTCCCATCCAACGTCTGTTTCCCGCGGCTTCCACAACTTAAGGAGGTAGTGTCTCCATACGAGACTCATCATAGGGACTTATATGTAAAAATGCAGTGCCTACAATAACCCTTTAATAGATTTCCTTACAGGATAGACATATACAAGTCGGGTGGGGGTAGCCATAATTGGAACTTAATCTTAATGAATCCAGGTAATTTGGTTGACATAGACATATGGTTCAATTGGGTTATACTGGGTATTTGCATCTGACCATCGACAGAGGCTTTTACATATCTTCGTGTTCTAGGTTAGCAAACTGATTTATTACACATATGTAAGTTAATCAATTCATCTTTAGAATAATATTGTGTGGAGTCACGACCCTAGATCTTTGATTCTTTTCTTTTATTTTCCTTAGTATTTTCTTTTGAGTCTGTTTTTATTTTAATTAGCAAATCCACATTCAACCAACCAAAAGCAATCAATTCCATTCTCCCCATAATTAGATACTTGTAAATAAATAGTATCAATAATTAATAACAACAGTAGAAATTAAGTCCTCGTGGGATCGATATTTTTATACTACTTGAACGATACGTGTGCTTGCGTTATACTTGTGTGTTTACGCCGGTCAAGTTTTTGGCGCCGTTGCCGGGGACTTATTTTTCCTGAGTTATTAATTTTGAAGCTATCTAATTTACTTGTATCTAATTTTCCTTATTTTTATCTGTAATTTTAATTTCTTTCTTTTGTTTTCAGGTGATTGAAAAATGGAACATTATTGGGAGATTGAAAGATTACGAGCTTTACTTGAGGAAGATACACCGCAAATCTGTGAGCAACAGTCCGGTTTTCTGAGGGCTGTTGTCCAGCCCAACAACTATCACTGGATGTCAGAACCAATCAATACTATATTTTCTCAACAGAATGAAATGGGGAGATGTGTAATATGTGATGGTAACCACCCGAGTGATCAATGTATATACTTTTCAGAGTGGTAGAATTATCAGAATCATTCAAGGTACGAAGAATCATCACATTTTCCATCTTATCCACTATTCATCTATAATTTTCATCAAGAACCAGAAACATCAGAGGAAGGTCAGTTGATTGACATGCTCAAAGATTGGTTCGAGGAACGGGAAGCTCAATTTGATGCACAAATTCAGATTCAAGCGGCGTATATACAGAGGATGACAGATCAAGTTAGACAATTAACAAATAACCTGAATCACATATCTCACGGAGCAAATTCAAATAATACTGAAGAAGCCTTCGAATATCCTGAGATTCATCATGACATTATAATATAGGATGAGGCTGAGCAGTATCAAGAATCAGAGGTATCAGTTTAGGAGCTCAAACCAACAGAATCTCGATTTGATATTTATTATTCTGACTCTGATGAGGATGAAGAAGATGAGCCATTTTTACCAACTGCACCAACGAATGAGGATGAAATTATGTATCCTCAAAATGAAGATCTTGGAGCATCCATTGCACAATGTTTGAAGAAGATCTACCTGATCCAGTCATATCAGATGATGAAGACCTAAAATCTGACATTTCTTTACATCCTCAGGGTGACACTTATGGAGCATGCATTTCACAGATGACAGATGAATAACTGAACGAGGAAATCCTAAAATACATCTGTAAAGAAAAAGGTGGAGCAAGAAACAAAGCAAATGGAAGATCAAATTTCAGACCTTATTGAGGATCCAATGCATTCAGGTGAAACATCACTATTTTGGGGAGTACAAATCAAAGATATCACCTAGAAACTTGACAGAATGGAACCACCATTCCAAGTCGAGCACCATACGAGACCCCCTGATCTTCTTTCTTTCTTTTCAGGAACCACTGGAGCAACAAATATTAAAAAGGTGGCACGAGCACTGAATGAGACAAAACTCTTTTTACCACCTTACCGTTAGAAGAGACCCTTCAAAAGCAACGCACACGAGATTGTTTTTAATCAGACATCCAAAACGATGTTGAAACCTCCTTGATAGATAGATTTCAGTCACGTCTGGCTGAAGATGAAAAATTTAGCGCTAGCAGGGAGGCAACCCATGCACTTTGTTGTAATTTCTATTTTTATATTTTGTGTATACATGTTGTAGAGTTTTTAATTTTGTGTGTTATTTTTGCAGAGAAAAGCTCAACCAATGCATAAGACAGAAGAATGGTGTTTGGCAAAAATGAGAGCTAATTCATTAGCGATGGCTGAGTAAGGAATGGATTCTTGAGACATATCCTAATGAATTTATACTAAGCGAATGGCGTATTGCATACACAATTCTGTTGCCTTAATTATTGCTTTGATTTGCTTTTATGTTGTTATTATCTTTATTTTCGTAGACAGAATCTTGACTTTTTGACCTTTCACGATTTCTTTTATTGTTTAGCTAACAATCGTCCTTTGGAAGATACTAGTGCTATTATTACTCACCCTTTCAGGTTCTATAAATTCAGCCTGTCATTACACTTTTGAAGATATCCAGAGTAAAACATGGAAGCCACTTCAAGAAGACGAGTTGAAAACATCTGTGTGTTTTACGGTACTAGTGTTGGTACTAAGCCAAAATACGTAGAGGCAGCACAAGAATTGGGTCGAGTCTTAGCTGCAAGGAATATGCACTTAGTATATGGCGGAGGCAATCTTGGACTAATGGGGATCGTTTCAAAGGCCGTACAGAAGAAGACAGTCACGTTTTGGGAATCATCCCAAAACCCTGGGCAGAGGCAAATCTTATGAACCATCAAACAGAGAGGAACTGATCGTGCCAGGTATGTCTGAATGATTGGTAGAAATGATTAACTGTGCTGATGCTTTTATTGCTTTGCCAGGTGGCTTGGGCACATTGGAGGAAATTTTATAGAGCTTTATTGGGCGAACTTGAACATACACCAGAAACCAATTGGGATGTTTAACGTTGATGGAATTTATGATTTTCTTTGTGTGTTTCTTGATGATGCTCGGAGAAATGGGTTTATGTCAAAACCTTTAAAAGAACTCATCTTCACTGCCAGAACAGCTGCGGATCTAATTGACCAAATCTTAGCCTATGAACCACAAATTGACCCTATCCTTTCAAAGATAAATTGGTCCGAGGACGATCGTGGTAAGAGGCGCCGGATTAATCTGGATCTTAACCTTTAACTTTTCGTAAAGAATTTCAGTTAACCAGGCACTATCTTCTAAACTCTTCTTCTACTGTTTAGACATTGGGGACAATGTCTCATTTAGGTTTGGGGGAGGAAATTAGTTGATCAGTATCTTGTTTTTAGTTGCGTGTTATTTTTATTTTTAGTCCAAAATTTTTCGAAAAATACAAAAAATTTGAAAATTTTTCAAAAATTACAAAAATATTTTACGTTTTTTTGTTTTTATTTTGACTAAAAAGGTGAAATTGGTAAGAGATAGCTGAGTAAGGAGTTTCCACTCCTGAGACGTATCTCAAACCTAATTCGGAACAAGTAAATTTTTGTTTATTTCCTTTTGAATTATTTAATTTGTGAATTCTCCATAATACTGACTAAAATGAATCTTCATATGCTCAGTTGGCAGATATTATCAACATGAATGTAACATACAGACATGATCTAAAATTGAAAATTTTGTATTATTCAGTGCTTTAGTTTAATTGGAGGAAGCATCTCAAAAAGTGATGGAGTAAAAAAAAATAAATAAATTTGAGATCCGAGTATTAAGTCTGTAAGGGTGTTTTAACACCTAGTGCCCTAAAGGCAACTGGTTTGGGAGTCACTGGCCCAAAGCTCGCTACATGGATCAAAGATGCTGCAAAAATATATATATCTGAAATCTGAGTAATTAAGTCAGTAGGGGTGTCTTAACACCTGGTGCCCAAAAGCCAACTGGTTTGGGAGCCACTGACCCAACACTCGCTACATAGATGGAAGATACTGTATATAAATAAAAAATCAATCAAAAATCAAAGAAAAAAATCAGAAAAATCAGAAAAATTATTCTATTGCTACAAAAAGGTGTGAATTCTGATAAAACTTTAGGACAAAAATATTACTCTCTTATCAACTACACTTATGACTGTTGTGGGAAAAAATGAGTTGTTTAATATTTTGTTGGCTATGTATATGGAGAATGGTAAATATAATCGGAGAGAACTTACTTATTCAGTAATTTAGAAAGAAACAAAACAACTAGTAACTTGGAGTAGAAATTTCACCTGATTAGTCACTAACTTCTTTATTCTTTTTTCGCTTGTTTTTTTGCTTTTGTGTGCATTAGTTTCACTACCTTTTTACTTTTGTAAAATGATTGTGGGTATCATTGCTGTAAACCCTCACGAGACTACAACTCGTCCACTAGGGACACCTAGGGGTTTAAAGGTTTGTTGCATACGCTAAATGCAACCGTGATCCCTACGAAAGTGGCTTAGTTAAATTTTATTTTAAAGATGTTTATGTTATTCTATGTTTTGCTCGAGGACTAGAAAAATGTTAGGTTTGGGGTGTGATGAGTAGTAAATGTATCACTATTTCCCACTCATTTAACTTAATATTTTGTATATTTTCATAAGTTTTGTGAATATTTTGATGTGTTTTGTGTTATTTTGTAGATAAATAAAGTTTTAGGACTCTCTGGAGGTGATTTGGGGCAAAAATAATGAAAAATAGACAAAAGGGCATTTTCGTCATTTCATGCATCGCGACGCGCAAGCTGCCTGCGTCGCGATGCCTAACATGCACCAAGACTTGCTAACGTGCGCCGGGTCCACAAGTCAGAATCTGATAAGTTTGACTTTACTAACGTGAGTCGTGCCACATGTCATCATCACAACCGACTTTGCTAACATGCGCCATGCCGCGTGTCATCATCCTACGGTGCCGACAGTTTCCATCGCCATGTGTCACTCCACGTGTCTGCCACATCATCATCCACATCACTGGTTGACCGAGTCAAAGTGCCATGTCATCCCCATGTCATCATCAGCCAATCACAGCGTGCCACGTGTCGCAATTCTATGGTGTCGACAGTCGTCATCGCCACGTCAGTGCCACGTCATCGCCACGTCAGCGCCACATCAGCTCAATTATTGACTCATTTATCCGAATTGACACGTGGCAGATAAGTATCTGAAACTAGCCAATCACGAGCCGCCACATGTCGCAATCATTCAGCTCATAGCCGTCTTGCCATGTGTCACCTTATCACCTTAACCAGAATCTGAAGCCGACGAACCAGAAGCTTTCACGTCGATAATCACTCGCGTCGCGATGCGGACCCCCTTCTGAAGCCTATAAATTCAGCTCGATTTCAGTTTTCAAATCATGCCTTCCTTGAGTTTTGTAAGGACTTTAAGGATTGCATCTTGTAGTTTTCAAAACAGTGAAAAATGGACAAAAGGGCATTTTTGTCATTTCACGCATCGCGACGCGCAAGCTGCCTGCGTCACGATGCCTAACATGCACTAAGACTTGCTAACGTGCGCCGGGTACACAAGTCAGAATCTGAGAAGTTTGACTTTGTTAACGTGCGTCGTGCCACGTGTCATCATCACAGCCGACTTTGCTAACATGCGCCATGCCACGTGTCATCATCCTATGGTGCCAACAGTCGCCATCGCCACGTGTTGCCACGTGTCACTCCACGTGTCTGCCATGTCATCATCCACATCACCGGTTGACCGAGTCAAAGTGCCATGTCATCCCCACGTCATCATCAGCCAATCACTGCGTGCCACGTGTCGTAATTCTGTGATGCCGACAGTCGCCATTGCCACGTCAGTGCCACATCATCGCCACATCAGCACCACATCAGCTCAATTATTGACTCATTTATCCGAATTGACACGTGGCAGATAAGAATATGAAACTAGCCAATCACAAGCCGCCACATGTCGCAATCATTCAGCTCATGGCCGCCTTGCCACGTGTCACCTTATCACCTTATCCAGAATCTGAAGCCGACGAACCAGAAGCTGCCACGTCGACAATCACTCGCGTCGCGATGCGAGCTGCGCGTCACGACGCGGAACCCCTACTCATGCCTATAAATTCAGCTCGATTTCAGTTTTCAAATTATGTCTTCCTTGACTTTTGTAAGAACTTTAAGGATTGCATCTTGTGTGGTTGTAATTTAAATTAAGCATTTTTACTTTTACTATTTTCAATTATGCACTTTTACTTTTTGTAATAAAATTTTGTTTTCTTTTATTTTCCTTCTTTTATGTTCAGTAGTTAATTTACTGCTGGGGTAAATGTGAAGCTTTTTACTTTTATAATTTAGATTAATCTCGCTTAACTATAATATATAAATTATTTAAAACCTGACTTAATGAGGATACCGCCTGGTTGGTCAGTTGGTAATTAATTATTAATTTGACTTAATCAGGATACCGCCTATATCGCTGGTTGGTAAATATCACGCATATTTATATATTATAATAAGGGAGATTTCTAAATTTGAAATAGTAAATGTAGATTAATCTCACTTCAATTATAATATGGAAATTGTGATTTAATAATATGAATTAAAAGTTGATTCTGCCTTAATGGCTGGTTTTAATAATGTAACATAATGTGACACCGCCTATATGGCTGGTCTTTAGGTGACAGATAATTACCGCCTATATGGCTAGTTTATGGATAAATAATAACACCGCCTTTATGGCTGGTTGAACTTAATTGGATAATACTAGAAATTTCCATATTATAATAATTTGAGATTTCTAAAAGTGGATCTCATAACCCCTTTATTTTATTTTTATTCTAGGAAAGTGATGAAACACAATATTACTAGGCTTAATAATTGATTTAATTATTTATTGGGTAATTATTTAGTTTGTTTATTGAGTCTTAAGCTTAATGCTTCTTGTTGTCTGATCACCAATAAGATTGATGTGGTAAACTTAAAATGAACTAGACATAGGGATTTTAGGTTTCAGCCTTAGATTCAATAGCCACGATCTTCCTTGAGGATAGATAACCCTTTAATAGATTTCCTTACAGGATAGACATATACCTGTCGAGCGGGGGGGTAGCCATAATTGGAACTTAATCTTAATGAATCCATGTAATTTGGTTGACATAGACATATGGTTCAATTGGGTTATAGGGTATTTGCGTCTGACCTTCGACAGAGGCTTTTGCATATCTTCGTGTTCCAGGTTAGCAAACTGATTTATTACACATATGTAAGTTAATTAATTCATCTTTAGAATATATTGTGTGGAGTCACGACCTTAGATCTTTTATTCTTTTATTTTATTTTCCTTAGTATTTTCTTTTGAGCCTGTTTTTATTTTAATTAACAAATCCACATTCAACCAACCAAAAGAAATCAATTTCATTCTCCCTATAATTATATACTTGTAAATAAATAGTATCAATAATTAATAACAACAGTAGGAATTAAGTCCTCGTGGGATCGATATTTTGTACTACTTGAACGATACGTGCGCTTGCGTTATACGTGTGTGTTTACGCCGGTCATGTATTTTGTGGGAATCTATGAGGTCTTGGATTTCGTGTCTGAGGCGAGCACAGTTGTTAGTGTCATGGCCCTTCTGCTGGTGGTAGTGACAGTAAAGGTTCAGGTTATAGTGAGATGGTGGGGGATTGGGGAGTGGTTTAGCTTCTAAAGGTTTAAGGAGCCCATGTCTCGCCAACTTCTCAAGCACCTTAGACAAAGGTCTACCCAGGTTAGAAAAACGCCATCTGTTAAGTTTTTCTAAGGTCCCAAGATCAAACAAGACATGAAAACATGCGTGAATACATCAATGGAGGTAGCGGAATACTCACATTGATCGGTTGAGTCGATTTGAAGACGAATCAAGCCATTTTCTTCACTGCCTTTCACGCCCACTGGTGGCAGTCCACTGCCCTGCAAAACAGAAATTTGAGTGAAGAAACGGAGCTCCGAGCTTCGTCCGATGGATCCCGGCTCATGGGTGAACCTCCCTACCACCTTCGCAAGACTCGTAGTGTGCTAGCACTTGCGGTTTTCACCATGAAAACCCAACCCTTGCTCCCCTAAAGTCACGCCCAAACCAGTCAAAAACAGTGAGCAGAATGTGTTTTGGCGTGAGAGAGATGAGAGAGTTCAATTGATTTTTGTTACAAAAAATCAATTTATATTTATGCCATAATATTTATTAAATTAATAATAAACTTATGACACAAATCATGCAATGGCTTAGAGTGTCAAACACTCAATTTCCATGCAAAACCATTGAGTGCATTGTACACTATCTCCATGCAATGCATTAGAATTAAATAATGCATAATATGACATGTGTCATATGGGCCCCACACGTTTCCAAATGAAAGTGGGCCCACGTGCACTCACGCGTTCGGGTTCGATATTTCCGAAATACCGAACTTACGTCGCGACGTTAATTAAATCGAATTTAAATAAATAATTGCGCCTAGCGAAATTATTATTTACGTCGCTAACGAATTAATTCTAAATTAACTCGTTTGCCCGAATTAAAATCTAATTTTAATTCCGCGTCGAAATCTAATTTCGTTAATATATCGAATATATTAATTTACCGATTAATTCCAAATTAATCGTTATCTCTCTCTAGACGATATTTTATCCTAGATAAAATATCTCCGTAATTAATCCTAGATTAATTCTCTCTCTTCTATATAATCCCAGATTATTCAAGAGTGCGAGTTGTGCGTCATCGGTGGATTATCGGGAAGCGACCCATGAGATCTCCGGATAAGTTGGCAGTAAATACGGTCGTCGGAGTGCCCGAATCACGTATGTACCAAGTACTACGTTCTACCGATTTACGAGACAAGGTCGACTCCTAGCAAAGCACCAAGTCTACCCAATTCTCCGGACATATCCTTTTAAGAATATTTAGATCTGTATCAAGCGTAGTATACGATTGTATTGTGCATATCGGCCCAGTATCGGATAGTCACGTGCTAGGGCTGGGGCTGGATAAGTGTCTGCCCCGTCCGAAACACATATCGGATGTCTGGTAACTAGTCTCTATAATCGGATATTCATGACCTGGTCATAATATCACGATTGGATGCGCATCACTAAGAGCACTAATACCGTATCCTGCGTGACATCATCTCCACTATGACTGGAGTGATACTTCCGTCTCGACATCACATCCAATACACTACGATTCCTGATAAACCCAGAAGAGGTGAACACAGAACCAGTTAAGATCCCCCAACCACCAAAACCAAAGTTTACCGATTGTCGTAAGTATTAGCGATGCAAGTCTCAGGTTAAGACTATACACACCTACCTTGATTTCGGCCTCCCATAGACACCTAGTCATAATACCAATGGGATTCCGAAGGGTCTATCCAGAGCGAAGCTGTTTCCCGTACCATCGGTGAAACACGACCTCCTATCGCACTTGCACAAGTATCCAATACTTATATATATGAGAACTATGCCGTTGTGCCCTCACAACGCGCACAAGTGCAATACTAGCCTATTCCGCATTATCGATGTCCAGTCTCGATAATACTACGGCTAGGGATATTTAATGATTAATCCTTCGTGGACTGATACTGTCTCATATCATCTCAATCCAGGAACTAATCATAGGGACCTCTCTTCATTTATATATCTATGGTGATCTAATCACAAATGACGAGAGTGCAATTTCCTTGTTACATAGTTAATTTGCTACAGCAACACAATGATCTGTGCAAATAGTGACGCTATGGGTCATATTATCCAACAATCTCCCACTTGGCACATAGCCAGTCACTCGAGTGTCCTACACCCGAACTATGTAAGGTTCGCTCAAATTGCTGAGGAAAGGTTTTCGTCAGCGGATTTGTTTGATTATCGTTTGACGCGATTTATACGATCATCACATCGCCACGATGTATGATCCGAACGAATCAGATGATATAGAAGTATATATCTGGATCGTCGTTGAGACCTTTAATTCCTTAGCTTGTGCTGACGCCTAGCTCAGCTGCTAACAGAACTATATCTAATCTAATTAGATTTACTTTTGATCCAAATGGCTTCTATTGCTGCCTCAGCTGCAGTAATAATCCGCATTTGTTGTTTATTCGGCAACAGTTATCTTGCTTGGAAGATTTCCAGCTCACTGTCCCGGTGTTCAAACTTTATAGTACCGTAGTATTTAATCGTTTGGAAACTTGCTGCAGTGATCCCAGTCACTTCAAGTTCTCCATCTCCATAGTAAAAGATAGCATCTTTAGTTCTCAGAGATACTAACAGATGTTCTTAACTTAAATCCAGTGACTATCACTTGGATTGACCCGATTGTGACTCCATATGCTCGAAGCGTATGAGACACCAATACAAGTACATTTTAAATGTACAATTTCCCAGAGAGTGTTAACAACTCCAAATCTATCCCATTAGATCTTTATTCCTTGAATAAAGGTTGTTACTCCCCAGAATTCTACGGAGAATTTCTATTGAAAGAATATCTATGAAAACCAAGCTTCACCAATTGTTTTATGGGAATTTCACTGTCAGTGCGCTCTCCCACTAACCTCCTTATATACACAAGAATTATTTCGTTTTGAGTCAAATCATAAACCATTATGATTATTTTAAAACGTCAGTTCCAAGAACCTTATGCTTGCATTGATCCAAACATGGATCGAATAACCCGCAAACTTAGTTTGTCGGTTATACAAAATCGTCAGGATGTTGTAAACATCCTCCAAAAGGTTTCCTTTTCAGGAAAGCGATTTTGATTTGTGACTGACATATTTCATAAATGAAATATACAGTTATCAACAAGCATATTCAAAATGGATTTACCATGGCAACAGGTAAAAAGGTTGAACCGTTATTAACACAATGTTGATAACGATACCTTTTTCGTCAAAAGCCTAGCTTTGTACGTTGGTATGTTGCCTTCCATGTATGTCTTCCTTGAAGACGTTTAATGTACCATAGGCACAATGCCTTATGGTACAAAAAGTATCCAAAATAGTTGTTATACATGGAATCCATTTCGGATTCATGGCACTTTGCCATAACATGGAGTCGATACCTCGTATCACTTCCTCTAAACGTATTCGGATGGTACACCTCCATAAGATTGACATCATTATGGGGTTGAGATCAGAAACCCATACCCTAGGTTGTTTTCTGACTCTATCCGATCTACTAGTTTCTTGTGTATTTGAAGGTTAATGGTATAGTTTCATCATAGATGAACTATTTGTGTTCCATTAAGGACTTCGTGCCTTGAACAGTATTACTCCGATTTTCATCGAGTATCACTATCCTCCCACTGACCACTGCATATCGGTATTTCTCTCAGGAAAACCGCATGGTGAGCAACAATCACATTGTTCTCATGTGGGATTTATAAGTACTATACTTAAGGTTTCCCTTAAGATAACCTATATTGGCACTTATCCAATTTGGGTCCTTAGTTTGGTATCATCCAAACGCTATGCCTGGCATACCCAAATTATCAGGAATGAGAAACCTCGTTTCTTCCCTGTTCATATCCTATATGATATCTGTCAAACAGATTTATATGGAACCTTATTCTAAATAAGTTTTGCACTGTTAATACATATCCTGTAGAAGGAATAGTAGCTCAGAGCGACTCGTGATAAACCTTATCATGTCCAACAAAATTCGGTTTAGTTCAGAGACACACCGTCTAACTGACGTGTCTCGGGAGGAGTCCTCACATGAAAGAACACCATACTCTTTCATTTATATATGAAACTTACTGCTTAATTATTTTCCATTTCGGTCTTACCGTGGCGGAATAACACTATAGCCGATCTGTTTGTTTACTTCGTGTCGAAACTTCAAAGTTTCCGATCTGTGTTCTTCAAAAGAAACACATAACCACAACGTGATGCTGCATCCGTTAAGGTCACGAAATATTCATGTTCACATCTAGCCTAGCTAGATATGGGCCCACTTAATTCACCATGAATAGGGCTAACAGATCGGTGGCCCTTTTACTATTACCAAGTAAATAGTATTTTAGGTATTTAACCTAATAAACTAGATTCGTAGACCTTATTTGAATAGTCAAATCAGTCATAGTACCCACTCTTCAAAAGTGTGGATATACGAGTCTTGTTTAATTGTGTCCTAGACAACAATGCACAAATAAGTCTCTATTGATCAAATCAATTTGAGCTATTTATTTGTCATTTTATATGTTTGAGATTTTTTCTTATATTCAAAATATAAATTCTGTTATTTACATCCAATGTATTTATCTCAGTATCATCTTTTATAATGAAACACTTTAGTGTTCTAGAATATAAAGGTTTTATCCGCATCAGATTAAACACTGATATAGAGATAATGTCTCTAGTCAAACTAGTTACATTATAACATTTCCTAATTAAGTACATATACCAAGGGTAGTTACCTAAACTTAGGTATTTACGGTCGAAACAGCGACTTTCGTCCCGTTTCCAATCGCAGAGAAATCTCGGCTTGAAGCCAGTATCCAGCTCACAGCGGATTCTGAACGTCAATACATATATGTATTATGTACCACACTAAGTATTTAAAATCCAATTTCAATACTAGTAGTAAACATAACTTTGACAAATATTTTTAAAGTTAGAGCCTCGCCCTATCTTTAATTCCTTCGTGTCTTCCATATCCAAATGGTAGTCACTTTGGGATATGTCAATTATCTTTTCAATATTTCACAAACCTTTGGGCAAGCCTTGGGTTTTAGAATATCGAAATGATGTGCACCTTGTGCTACATGCCAATTGCAAACTTTGACTTTTCTCCACTAGAATAGTCAATTAATTGCAACTTTAATACTTTTAAATCTAAAGATAGATTTATTGTAAGTATATTAATTAAGCACTAAAGTCATCATCACATAAATCTTCCAAAGACTTTATGCTCTACTATTTGCTTATTTATGGGCTTAGTAATAATAAGTTATTATCAAATAAATTAACCTATTATTAATTCCCAATTGAAAATTAAATCATTTAAAACATTAATCCAAGGATTATATATTTTAAATATTCAACTTTTCAATTCTTTCTTGATTTTAATAGTCCAACTATTTAATCAATTTAATAAGGTACTATTTATTATAATGATTACAATAACCCATTATTTAATCAACTATAATTTAATATTGATTACTATAATCCAATTATAAAATCAACTATCATTTAATTCAATTATATTGATTACTATAATCCAATTATAAAATCAACTATATATTGAATGAGTTTGTATATAGTCCAACTATATATATTTTTAAAACAACATAAATTATTAGTCCAACTAATACTTTTGATTAATATGACGAGTAAAATAAAATGAGCGTGTTTAGCGAGTATTCGAACGAATGTTGCAAATTCAATACTTGCCTCCCACTATTTTTCGTCGAGCCTCTAACCCTCTGTGGAGTACTCGGGAAACCGTGTTTCCTAGTGGGCTAGGATCCCATTAAATAACACACAACCTGACTTTGGCCAATAAAAGCTGTATGCTATTTAACTAGGTAGATCTCTATGATCAATTGGATCTCATCCAATTCCTAGATCCGGTTAGGTGGACATCCAAGTCCGAAACATATGTATAATGTCAATGTATCCAATACATTTTCCTAACCCTATCCTCCGAATCATCTAGGCTTGGCTTTGGCCAAAAACAAACCTAATGATTCCAGTTAAGCGGGACCCATTGACGAGGAAAGTTTCGTAATCAATGTCATTGGACAAAAAGTGATCTTGACTTGGCCAATAAAAATCACGATTTGGACAAGACACCGATATGCAACAAAACTCTCATGATTCAAGTACATCCTTGATTGACAAAGGTCTTGACTTTGGTCAAAAAAACCAATGCCAACTTCGGATCTTGAACAAGAATCATTCAATGGAAGGATATTTGCTTAATATAAAACGGGGTTTTCGCGTGCAAATGGGCTAACAATTTAATTATCTTTGTTAGGTCTCATCATCATACACCCTTAAACATGCATTCTAAATACATAATAAAGCGAGTATGAAATAAAATAATAACGATATGCGGATGGATACTTTACACATTGATCCTAGATCAAATCTCTCCCTTTCTCACTCAAGCTAGCACTTGTACTACTTCTACCCGTTACACTACACTTCTAAAGAAACCTCATATATATAGAGGGGAATAGGTAGAGAAGAGAATACAAAGAGAAAGAAGGTGATAAGGCTGGACACACGCAGGTCCAATTAATAAATCGAATTTATTACAACAATTTCTAAAATTGCCCACCCATCTAATATCCATCCGATATACATTATTCATTCAACACAACCATGTATTCACACACATAAGCATGTTATCAATCAATCTAATCAAATTAATTAATCTGATAATTAAGTGATCATCCAATGTTCAAACAACGATTTGATTTTGTTCGAGTCAAACTCGTTTTTGCGAATAAGTACTTAAAGTACGAATTCATGAATTAAATTAAACTACATCTTAAATCAATTTAACATGTATTTAATACTAATTCACTATTCAATTCCAAATTAAATATGCACTTTATATTAATAAACCTTTTACGATTTAAATTCCCAATTCAATCGCGTCGGGACTCAAAGTCCGATTAACGTCCAACGTCAATTTAATTTAAGTCTAATGGGCTTCAATTAATTCTTTAGGCATGGGCTTCGGCAACCAAAGCCCAATAGTGGAATCACCCCAAATGCCTTAGAAATCAATTTCGGCCCATTAGGCCCAATTAAACATTAAAGGTTCATTAGTCGCATTTGGGCTTTATGGTTAAGGTTTTTGGCCCAATTGGATCCAATCCATTTGGCCTAAACCAAACTTGATAAATCAAGCCCAAAAGGCCCAATTACAACAATTCAAGCCAAATCCAATTTAAGCCTAAATAATTAAATTACACTAATCCAATTACGCAATTTAATTACCTAAAGTGCATTACATGATTAATCGACTAAATCAATATTTTAAAACACCAAATTAGTCTTATAATCATATTCAATTCATTATCATATGTCAAACACACTAAATGAAAAATCAAACCCATTTACATGCTTTCATGCTCTCGGCCAAGGAGGGATTTTTGTGTCCGATTTGGTTTCGATCCAATCGAACCTACAATCGACATCAAATCACCATCCAATTTGATTTCAATACATCCAATTATCAAATCAAAATTTACCAAGACATTAGGGCATTAGTCACATTCGGCCAACTCAAGATTTTGGGGTTTTTGTCCAATTCGAAATCCAATCCAATCGATTCAAATTAACATCAACCTAATCGATTCTAACTCATCAAATGAATTAAAAATCAAAAATCCAAGATCCCAAAATCATCAAAACCATTCGGCCAAGGACAAATATTTGGGGAAAATAATTCCAAATCATTTTCATCAAATTAGTCCAACCAAAATGAAATTAAACATGTTATAAACATACTCAAATAAACAATTTATTCAAATCATGCTCATAAAAAACATTTACCCAAATTTTAATCCCTAAAAATTCATGCTTGCAACATTAGCTCTTGATGCCATGTTAAGTTTTTCTAAGGTCCCAAGATCAAACAAGACATGAAAACATGCGTGAATACATCAATGGAGGTAGCGGAATACTCACATTGATCGGTTGAGTCGATTTGAAGACGAATCAAGCCATTTTCGTCACTGCCTTTCACGCCCACTGGTGCAGTCCACTGCCCTGCAAAACAGAAATTTGAGTGAAGAAACGGAGCTCCGAGCTTCGTCCGGATGGATCCCGGCTCATGGGTGAACCTCCCTACCACCTTCGCAAGACTCGTAGTGTGCTAGCACTTGCGGTTTTCACCATGAAAACCCAACCCTTGCTCCACTAAAGTCACGCCCAAACCAGTCAAAAACAGTGAGCATAATGTGTTTTGGGGTGAGAGAGATGAGAGAGTTCAATTGATTTTTGTTACAAAAAATCAATTTATATTTATGCCATAATATTTATTAAATTAATAATAAACTTATGACACAAATCATGCAATGGCTTAGAGTGTCAAACACTCAATTTCCATGCAAAACCATTGAGTGCATTGTACACTATCTCCATGCAATGCATTAGAATTAAATAATGCATAATATGACATGTGTCATGTGGGCCCCACACGTTTCCCAATGAAAGTGGGCCCACGTGCACTCACGCGTTCGGGTTCGATATTTCCGAAATACCGAACTACGTCGCGACGTTAATTAATCGAATTTAAATAAATAATTGCGCCTAGCGAAATTATTATTTACGTCGTTAACGAATTAATTCTAAATTAACTCGTTTTCCTGAATTAAAATCTAATTTTAATTCGCGTCGAAATCTAATTTCGTTTAATATATCGAATATATTAATTTACCGATTAATTCCAAATTAATCGTTATCTCTCTCTAGACGATATTTTATCCTAGATAAAATATCTCCGTAATTAATCCTAGATTAATTTTCTCTCTCTTCTTTATAATCCCAGATTATTCAAGAGTGCGAGTTGTGCGTCATCGGTGGATTATCGGGAAGCGACCCATGAGATCTCCGGATAAGTTGGCAGTAAATACGGTCGTCGGAGTGCCCGAATCACGTACGTACCAAGTACTACGTTCTATACCGATTTACGAGACAAGGTCGACTCCTAGCAAAGCACCAAGTCTCCCAATTCTCCGGACATATCCTTTTAAGAATATTAGATCTGTATCAAGCGTAGTATACGATTGTATTGTGCATATCGGCCCAGTATCGGATAGTCACGTGCTAGGGCTGGGGCTGGATAAGTGTCTGCCCCGTCCGAAAAACATATCGGATGTCTGGTAACTAGTCTCTATAATCGGATATTCATGACTGGTCATAATATCACGATTGGATGCGCATCACTAAGAGCACTAATACCGTATCCTGCGTGACATCATCTCACTATGACTGGAGTGATACTTCCGTCCCGACATCACATCCAATACACTACGATTCCTGATAAACCCAGAAGAGGTGAACACAGAACCAGTTAAGATCCCCCAACCACCAAAACCAAAGTTTACCGATTGTCGTAAGTATTAGCGATGCAAGTCTCAGTTAAGACTATACACACCTACCTTGATTTCGGCCTCCCATAGACACCTAGTCATAATACCAATGGGATTCCGAAGGGTCTATCCAGAGCGAAGCTGTTTCCCGTACCATCGTGTGATGAACACGACATCCTATCGCACTTGCACAAGTATCCAATACTTATATATATATGAGAACTATGCCGTTGTGCCCTCACAACGCGCACAAGTGCAATACTAGCCTATTCCGCATTATCGATGTCCAGTCTCGATAATACTACGGCTAGGGATATTAATGATTAATCCTTCGTGGACTGATACTGTCTCATATCATCTCAATCCAGGAACTAATCATAGGGACCTCTCTTCATTTATATATCTATGGTGATCTAATCACAAATGACAAGAGTGCAATTTCCTTGTTACATAGTTAATTTGCTACAGCAACACAATGATCTGTGCAAATAGTGACGCTATGGGCATATTATCCAACACCATCTTCTGACTGCGGCTACCTCGGCAGAGACAGGCTTGGCACCTGATGGTCCTCCAACAGTCCTCATGTTCAGACTATAAAACTTCATGTTCTCTGCTTCCTCTTCTTCAATGTCCATGACGGTTTCCCTCAACAGTCGAAAGTCATCAATCATAGAGGTCATCCTCCTCAGTTTGTCACAGATAGAGGGCTTGGTGCCCTTGATGATCATTTTGATTTGGTCCTTCTCCGAGGGCCGAGTCTGCATTTTCAGAAGCTGGCTTCCCAGCGGTCCACATAATCTTTGAAGCTCTCTTCATGCTTCTGCTTGGTATTCTCCAAGTCGCGAAGCGACAAGTCGATCTCCAAATCCGTGACATATTGTTTCAGAAATGCTTCTGCCAGTTCTCTCAAATCTTCCTTAACCTTCCTTTCAAGGGCATGGTACCACACTACCTGTGCCCCCTCAAGCGACATCCCAAACATCTTCTGAACCTGACGCTGCGACAAGGCCCACGGAACTCATTATAGAAACATATTGTTGGAGATTGACCCTCGGATCCCCGTTCCCATTGAACTTGGTTATGTCAGGCATTTTGAACTGAGCCGGCAGCTACTCCTCAAAAGTTATCGCCTCATAATCCAATAAATCCTTATGCTTACCCTTCAGCTTACGGGTAACTGATTCCATCTGATCGCAGAGTTTCTACAATTCGGCCTGAGATCCGGCTATCCTTCATGCGGCATACTCAGCCATGTCATCATCAAAGATGGGGACATCATCATTCAACCCACTCGGAGGGCCCTCACGCCTCTCATTCTCAGAGCCTCTCACAGCGCGGGGCACAACCATATTATTCACAGCAGTGGTCAAAGCTTACAGTTGCTCGGTAACCTTAGTGAGATTAGCTTCCAGTTGATCCATACGAGATCCCTCGTTAACTGATTCGCTCATGTTCGCTAACGGCCTTTTGATGAGTCTTCCATCTTCCCTAACCCAACGGATATCTATGATGTCTTTTAAAACCCTGAGTCAGCATGTATGCGTGTGATGCATGGAATGTGTAAGTCGGCCCACTATCATTTTAAAGCATTCAATCATATATTGAGCGGTGCAAACTTGTCCCAGTTGAAAAGGCCCAACAGGTTTACACTTTTGCGATAACATGGCTAAATGACTTCAATTGATAAGAGGCCTAAAAGCAAAAATGGCCCATCGGCATTTTAGAAGCTTTTGGCCAATTGCCATAAAGCACGTACTCATCCCAGTTTTTAATGGCCCAACACAAGCCCATACCTCAGATATAAAAATTCCAACTGAATCCAAATGACGACGGTCCTAGACGCAAGCATAAAAGGATAGTTTTTATTAGTCCTACAACTACAGTTCATGTGTGGGTTTATAGGGGTATAGACAAAGGCTCTCGTCGGTGAAGGATTGCCCACAACTAGGATTCCCCACTCAAGGGTTCAAGCGACCAAGTGAGCGCACCCTTTTTTATACACTAAGGTACGTGCCAACGAGTTATGGTGCATGACTGACTGTCAAATGGATTTCTCTTTGTAGATTCCCCAGAGGGAGGGTGGAGCGAACTCTCTTAAATACCCAACCTCTTAGGCTCTTATCGCCTTGGTGACAGGAATAAACAATAAGTCCTCCAAATTAGTCCATCATAGTAAGCTTTGAGTAAATGATTATCTAGGTGCCTTCACGGCTTTTCATTATAGAAAGGTAGTGAATGAAGGAAGACACCAAACCATTACCAATCTCTAATAATGCATTTGATTAAACCCATTCAACCCACTATAGACACGGTTAACTAAAGCATAAATTACAATCATTACAAGACATTATTTCGGGGCCGATTCTCTATCCCCAGTGGAGTCGCCATACTGTAGGACACAGAACTTGACGATGCTGTTCTAGGCTCGCGGCCTAGTCGGGAGTACGAAATAGCTCACGGGGGAACTAAACCGGAGAAATAAAATAGAGTCGCCACCCAGTGTGAACTGGGAAAATGATTTAAGGCCGCACTCACCCCTCGTAAGGGAAGACCTCAAACCGTTGGGTTCAGAATGGTCCCTTACTTATGCAACTTGTAATGAAAGGATTTTTGCAATAATATAACCGAGTCTACGCAAGAATAACCTACATCTAAGTTCGCATATGACCTATATCTAAGTTTGCATATAACCTATATCTAAGTTTGCATGCATAAAAGTAAGTCAGAATAACGGCAAGCATACAATCTCATGAATACCTTAAATCGATAAGCATGGCAATGTAAACAAATAATAATCTAAACATAAACGTAAAAGAGATATAATTAAGCTCCTAATGCGAAAGAAATAACTAAATCATGCTTGGAAATAATCAACTAAATCATGCATAAAAATAACATACTAAACAACCTAATCATGCATAAAAGTAACATATTATTTCTAATAAACAACGAATAAAAATAAATTTGGATGAAACGAAATATGTTCATCTCTCAAGCGGTACGTGGCATTGTATCCCGAGTGCAGACTGTACTACTGTCTATTCGGATCCGTTTAAGGAATTTACGTCCGAGTTTCCATCCAATATACCGCAAGAGATAACACATATTTCATTCATCCCATGGCCACAACTTACATGAATCTATAATAAGCATGCGAAGAAATAACAATAAATAACAAAAAAAAAAGAACGGGAATAAATAGAAAAGGTGCCCTCAGGTCTAACCACTTAAGTCGTCTCTTGGAAGTGCGTTACACGGATGTCGGAAGGGTTGATGCTCCGCAGCTTTTTCGATTTACTGGTTCGTTGTTTTCCTTCGTTGCCTCGCTGTTTTAGGCTGTTGTTTGCTCACTGTTTTTATGCTATTTGGGCAGTATTTTATGGCTGTTTTTCGTTGGTAATAAGGCAGTTTACTGGGCAGATTTTCGGTGGTAATAAGGCAGTTTACTGGGCAGATTATGTGTGAATATGGAGGCAGTTTCTGGGGAGATTTATGGTGATTTCAAGGATAGTTTCAGGGGCTGGTTTTGCGGCAGTTTTCAGGGGGTGATTTGTGTTCTGTTGGCTACGTGTACACGTAGTTTTGTGTCTGTTTTAATTTTGTTGCATGTGTCAGTCGGTGAGGGCATGTGTTGTGTGAGTGAGGGCTGCTTAAGGTTTATTTGTTTGTTGACTTGTGAGTTAGATGTGTCTTATTGCTCTCGATTTTTTGTTGTTTTATGGCCTGGTGCTTGGTGCGTTTGGCATGAGGCGTGTGAGTGTGATGGAAAGGGACATGGTGCATTTATTAGGGTTTATAATGTTGGGTTTTCTATGTCATCCCAAGATCGATTAAGCTATGAAAAAATGTGAATACAACAAAGTTAAGTTGCGGAAATACTCATTTTGATCGGATTTGCGATGCGTTGAACACTAAACTTTTTCTCCTCCATTGAAGCTCTCGGCCAAGCCCCAATTATGCTCATTGTTAGTTTCGGTCAAGCCCTCCATGTGTGCTCCAAGCTCTAAGCTTTGTGAATGGATTCAATGCTCATGAATGGGTTTCCCTATCTCATTTTTTTGACCCTTTTGGTGTGCTAGCACTCTTGAAAAATTTGCCACAAATATTTCCTAAGCATCTTGTTGTTCTCGGCAAAGGAGAAAACAAAATGAGAAAAATGGCCTTTGGCCGTGAGTTAGAGGAGAGGGAGAAGAAGATGATGAGTTGTGTGTGTTGTGTAATCTAATACACAAAATGAAATTCAAATACCAAATGTAGGCACTGCATTTTTGCATATAAGTCCCTATGTTGAGTCTCATTTAGAGGCACTACCTTTTATGTCACGGAAGTCGCGGGAAACAGACAACAGATGCCGAAAATGGCGCTCCAAAACGGAGCACACACAACAGATGCCGAAAATGGCGCTCCAAAATGGAGCACACACAACAGATGCCGGAAATGGCACTCCAAAATAGAGCACAAAGAACAGATGCCGGAAATGACACTCCAAAATGGAGCACACAGAACAGATGCCGGAAATGGCGCTCCAAAATGGAGCACACACAACAGATGCCGGAAATGGCGCTCCAAAATGGAGCACACACAACAGATGCCGGAAATGGCGCTCCAAAATGGAGCACACAAACAGATGCCGAAAATGGCGCTCCAAAAATGAGCACGGTTCGGGAATGAATTAGGGGTCGCAGCACCTCACCACCAAATCAACTCAACTCACACATGGCAAGTCAAGTAGCAGCTGCTGAGCCAGGTAAGTGAAAATGCATGGCATAACTTTGATATGATTGTCACTATTAAAATTACACAAGTCCCATCAAGTGGGGGTGACTGTAGGCACTGATTTTTGCATATGAGTCCCTATGATGAGTCTCATTTAGAGGCACTACCTTTTATGTCACGGAAGTCATGGGAAACGGACTCGGAAGGGGAGGAAATCAGAATAAGCATGTCATCAGAATCATTTACAAGTTATGTTTTTCGTTCGTGCTGCGTTCGTGACCACATTCGAACATCAAGCAGATTGCGGGAGTTCATGTAGCGTTCGAATCGGCGTTCGAACAGCGTCGTTATATTTCTGGCTTGCTGCTAGCCTCACACCCGAGCCCAATTAGCCCACCAAAAGCCATATAAAACACATCCAAATTAAATAAATGCATATTTAACACATGGTGAAATTAAAGCAAATCTAAAAAATCACATAACAAATATATGTTGGATAATATGACCCATAGCGTCACTATTTGTACAAATCACGGTGTTGTTGTACAAATTAACTATGTGACAAGGAAATTGCACTCTCATCATTTGTGATTAGATCACCATAGATGTATAAATGAAGAGAGGTCCATATGATTAGTTCCTGGATTGAGATGATATGAGACAGTATCAATCCCCGAAGGATTAATCATTAAATATCCCTAGCCGAAGTATTATCGAGACTGGACATCGATAATGCGGAATAGGCTAGTATTGCACTTGTGCGCGTTGTGAGGGCACAACGGCATAGTTCTCATATATATAAGTATTGGATACTTATGCAAGTGCGATAGGAGGTTGTGTTTCACCGATGGTACGGGAAACAGCTTCGCTCTGGATAGACCCCTCGGAATCCCATTGGTATTATGACTATGTGTCTATGGGAGGCCGAATCGAGGTAGGTGTGTATAGTCTTAACCTGAGACTTGCATCGCTAATACTTGCGATAATCGGTAAACTCTGGTCTTGGTGGTACAGGGCTTTAACCGGTTCTGGGTACACCGCTTCTGGGTTTATCAGGGAGTCGTAGTGTATTGGGTGTGATGTCGAGACGGAAGTGTCACTTCAGTCATATTGGAGTAGATGTCACGCAGGATATGGTACTAGTGCTCTTGAGTGTTGCGCAACCAATCGGGATATTGTGACCAGGTCATGTATATCCGATTATAGAGACTATGTTACCAAACATCCGACATGTGTTTCGGACGGGGCAGACACTTATCCAGCCCCAGCCCTACAGTGATTATCCGATACTGGGCCGATATACACAATACTACGGTATACTACGCTTGATACAGATCTATATATTCCTGTAAGAATATTTCTGGAGAATTGGGTAGGCATGGCGTTTTGCTAGAAGCTAACCTTGTCTTGTAAATCGGTATAAACGTAGTACGAGGTACTTACGTGTTCGGATAGTCCGACGACCGTATTTACTGCCAACATATCCGGAGATCTCATGGGTCGGTTCCCGAAGATTCACCGATGACGTATTACTCGCACTTTGATTAATCTGGGATTAATTAGAAGAGAGAGATAGAATTAATCTGGGATTAATTCGATGAGAGAGAAAATTAATCTGGGATTAATTACGGAGATATTTATCTCTGGGATAAAATATCGTAATAAAGAGAGAGAGAACGATTAATTTGGAATTAATCGATAAATTAATATATTCGATATATTAATCGAAATTGGATTTTGACGCGGAATTAAAATTAGATTTTAATTCGGGCGAACGAATTAATTTAGAATTAATTCGTTAGCGACGTGAATAGTGAATTCGCTAGGCGTAATCATTTAATTACGACGCGACGGAAAATTCGTTAATTTGAATTAGCGAACCCGAGCCCGAGAGTGATTGCGAGCGCATTCGCATTTCGAATTCGAGCGCGGCTCGCGAGTCACATCAAGCGTCAAATCGTGTGCACATCATGCGTCAAATCAATTGTCACTTTGAGTGATGTGACTTGACAACATGTCACTTTATTAAAGTGATGTGATATGACTTAAAGTAAAGTAGATATGATGTGTGAAAAGTAGAAAAGCATTATTAGATTTTGCTTTTTACTTTTAAAATATTTGATAATGATTTATTATATTTATTTTGTTTTTTGAAAATAAAATTAAAATATATAAATTATCATTTTCTCTCTCTCACATGCAAGGGCATACGGTTTCTTCATCTCCCTCTCTTCTCTCCTCACGATTTAGGCATCAAACTTCTTCTTCTTCTTGTTGCGTTCTGCCGAGCAAAGGAGAAGAAGAAAGATGACCATTTTTGTTGCTAAATCTTGTGCTAGCACACTCTAGGAGTGATACAAAGGTGATAGGGAAGTGAGTTTGTGAGCATGGAAGCTTGAAGCTTTGAGCTTCAATGGATCTACTCATGGCCGAATTTTGGAGATGCAAAGAAGTCCAAAACCGAGCAGCCCCACTGTCAAGGAAGCCATTGCCGAGCTTGGAGGGAGCTTAAAAACGCATCTTGTTCTTCATCCATCAAAACCGAATTCAATGTGAGTTGATTCCGCCACCTCCTTTGATGTGTTCATATGAATTGTTTTTATGCATGTTTGTGATCTTGTGGACTTGATTAAATTCCAACATTGGTATCAGAGCCATTGATGCATGAAAACCGAAATTAGGGTTCTTGGCAAATTTGGGGCTTTTTGATTTTGGCTTGATTCTGACAAATTGATTGTGTAAGAATGCTTATATATGATCTAATTTGAGATATATGTAATCAATTTGACAAAAAAAAAATCATTGGATTGATTTTCCCCAATTTGCAAATTTTGGTCAAAACTTTAATTTGGGTAAACTCGATTTAGGCATGATTTGGTTGAATTGTTTGATGCATTATGCTTGAATTAGGTTGAATTGAAGTTGTGCATGATCAATTTCAAGAAAATTGGATTAGATCAATTTTCCCCAATTCTTAGGTTGAATTTGAAACTTGAAATTGGGCAAAATGTGTTTAAGCATGTTTTTATTGAATTGGATGTTTAAGTATGCTTAGAACATGTTTAATTGAGATTGTGTGTGGTCAATTTCATGAAATTGGATTGGATTCATTTTTCCCCAAATTGAAGGCTTGGCCGAAAATTGGAATAACCCTAATGTCTTGGTAATTTTGTTTTGTTTGATCATTGGATGACTTAAAACAATTGGTTAATGTTGTTTTTTGAAGTTCAATTGGATTGAATTTTGATTTGGAACATTTTTCCCTTTTAAAGTGGCTTGGCCGATTTTAAAGAACATGAAATTCTTTGTGATTTTGTTGTTTTAATTCATTGGATGAATTAATTGATTTGGGAAATTATGATTGTGGACTCAATTGGATTGAAACCGAATCGAATTGAAAAACCCCTAATTGCCGAGACTTGAAAGCATGTTAATTGGGTTTGATTTTGATTGAATTGTGTTGGACACTATTTGGTTGTTAAAGTGCATGATTAATTAGGCTAATTGATATTTTAGAAATGTTAATTGGGTAATTGATTGTGTATTACACTTAGGTTAATTAATTGTGAAATTTGGAATTTTATAAGTTAATTAATTTGGGCTTGATTTTGGAAATTGGGCTTGTTAGGTTGTAATTGGGCTTTTGGGCTTTGTTGTAACAAAGTTGGGTTTAGGCAAAATTGGTTGGATCCAATTAGGCCCAAAACCGAATCCAAAAGGTCCAATTATGACTTAATGGACCTTAATTATTTAATTGGGCCTAATGGGCCAAAATTAATTTAAAGGCTTATGGGGTAACTCCCGGATTGGATTTTGGTTGTTCGGTTTGACCCGAGTTGACCAAAAGTCCACGCCTATAGAAATTAATTAAAAGCCCATTGGACTTTAATTAAATAAAACATTAGATGTTAATCGGGCTTTGAGACCCGTTGCGATTAAATTTGGAATTTAAGTCGTAAAGGTTCGTTAATAAAAGTGTAATATTTAATTTAGAATTAAATAATGAATTAGAATTAAATACGTATTAAATTGGATTTAATTATGTAATTTAATTTAATTCGTAGAAATTGTACTTTGAGTACGTGTTCACATAACGAGTTTGACTCGAACAAAAATCAAATCTTTGTTTGAACATTGGATGATCACTAATATTCAAGATTAATTAATTTGATTGATTGATTGATAACATGCTTGTATGAATACATGGTTGTGATGTTTGAATAATGTATATCGGATGGATATTAGTCGGGTTGGGCGATTTTGGAAATTGTAATAAATTTGATTTATTAAATTGGACCTGCGTGTCCAGCCTTATCTCCTATTTCTTTGTATTCTCTTCTCACCTATTCCCCTCCATGTAAAAGAGGTTTCTTTAGAAGTGTAGTGTAACGGGTAGAAGTAATACAAGTGCTAGCGGGAGAGAGAAAGTGAGAGATTTGATCTAGGATCAATGTAAAATATCCATCCGCATATCATTATTATTTTATTTCATACTCGCTTTATTATGTGTTTAGAATGCATGCTTAAGGGTGTATGATGATGAGACCTTAACAAAGATAATTAAATTGGTAGCCAATTTGCACGCGAAAAACCCTCGTTAAATATCATGCGTTTTTCCTTCCATTGAGTGATTCTTACTCAAGATCCGAGATTGGCAGGGGTTGTTGGCCAAAGTCAAGCCCTTGTCCATCAAAGATGTGTTTTAATCACGAGGCTTTGTTCCATATCGGTGTCGTGTCCAAGTTGTGGTTTGTTGGCCAAAGTCAAGACCACTTCTTGTCCATTGACATTGATTACGAAGCTTCCATGTCAATGGGTCCGCGCTTGACTGGAATCATTAGGTTTGTTGTGCCAAAGCCAAGGCCTAGTTGATTCAGAGGAAAAAGGTTAGGGTATACATTCGATGTATAGGCATATATAAGATATATGTTTGGGACTTGGATGTCCACCTACTGGATCTAGGAGTTGGATGAGATCCAATTGATCTTCGAGATCTACCTAGTTAATTATCATACAATTTGTTGGCCAAAGTCAAGATTGTGTGATATTTAACGGGATCCTAGCCCACTAGGAAACACGGTTTCCCGAGTACTCGACAGAGGGTTAGAGGCTCGACGAAAAATAGTGGGAGGCAAGAATTGAATTTGCAATACTCGTTCAATTACTCGCCATATACGCTCATTTAAATTATTTCGTCATTAGATTAAATGTTAGTTAGACTAATATTTAAATTGTTGTTTTAATAAACAGTTGGACTGTATTATACTTGATTATATATAATTGGATTATATTAATCAATATATTTGAATTAATTAATTTCAGTTTACAGTTGATTTTATAATTGGATTATAGTAATCAATGTAATTGAGGTTAATTAATTTGGATTATATTTGATTATATAGTTGGACTATTATAATCATTATAATATATAAAGTACCACTAATCGTTGATTAAATAGTTGGACTATTGTAATCAAGATAAAATTGAAAAGTTGATATTTAAAATATAATCTAGGATTAAAATATTTTAAATGATTTAATTTTCAAATTGGGAATAAATAATAGTTACTTTATTTGATAAAATAACTCATTATACTTTAAGCCCAAAATTAAGCAAGATAAGTAGAGCATAAAATCTTTGGAAGATTTTTGTGATGATGACTTTAATGCTTAATTTAATATACTTGTCATAAATCTAATTTTGGATTTAAGAAGTATTAAAATTGCAATTTATAATTCTTGGAGAATTAATTGACTATTCATGTAAAGTCAAAGTTTGCAATTGGGCATGTAGCACGAGGTGCACATTCCTTTCAATATTCTAAAAACCCAAGGCTTGGCCTAAGGTTCCTAAAATATTGAAAAGGATAATTGACATATCCCAAAGTGACTACCATTTGGATATGGAAGACACGAAGGAATTAAAGAAAGGGCGAGGCTCTAACTTTAAAAATGTTTGTCTTAGTTATGTTCACAGCTAGTATTGAAATTAGATTTTAAATACTTAGTGTGGTACATAAAATATGTGTTGATATTCAGAATCTGCTTTGAGCAGGATACTGACTTCAAGCTGAGATGCTCTGCGCTCGGAAACGGGACGAAAGAAAATCGCTGTTTCGACCGTAGATACCTAAGTTTAGGAACTACCCTAGGGGTATGTGCTTGAATTAGGAACTGTTATAATGTAACTAGTTTGACTAGAGACATTATCTCTTTATCAGTGTTTAATCCGTTGCGGATAAAACCTTTATATTATAGAACACTGAGTGTTTTATTATATAAAGATGATACTGAGATAAACATTAGATGTGAATAACAGAATTTATATTTTGAATATAAATTAAAATCTCAAACATATAAATTGACAAATAAATAGCCTTAAATTGATTTGATCAATAGAGACTTATTCGTGGCATTGTTGTCTCGGACACAATTTAACGAGACTCGTATATCCACACTTTTGAAGAGTGGATACCAGGACTGATTTGACTATTCAAATAAGGTCTGCGAATCTATTTATTAGGTAAAGTACCTAAAATACTATTTACTTGGTAATAGTGTAAGTGCCACCGATCTATTAGCCCTATTCATGGTGAAGTTAGTGGGCCCATATCTAGCTAGGCTAGATGTGAACATGAATATTTCGTGACCTTAACGGATGTGGCATCACGTTATGGTTATGTGTTTCTTTTGAAGAACACAAATCAGAAACTTTAAAGTTTCGACACGAAATACACAAACAGATCGGCTATAGCATTATTCCGCCACGGTAAGACCGTAATGGAAAATACTTAAGCAGTAAGTTTCGTACATACATGAAAGAGTACGATATTCTTTCATATGAGGACTCCTCCCGAGACACGTCAGTTAGACGGTGTGTCCGAACGGATTAACAGAATCATGTTAGACATGATAAGGCTAATCACGAGTCACTCTGAGCTACTATTTCCTTCTAAAAGGATATGTATTATCAGTGCAAAACTTATTTAGAATAAGGTTCCATATAAATCTGTTTGACAGATATCGTATAGGATATGAACAGGAAAGAAACGAGGTTTCTCATTCCTAACAATTTGGGTATGCTAGGCATAACGTTTGGATGATACCAAATTAAGGACCCAAATTGATAAGTGCCAATTGTAGGTCATCCTAGGGATACCATAAGTATTGTACTTAACACTCACTAGAGAACAATAGATTGTTGCTCTCCATGCGGTTTTCCTGAGAGGAATACCGATATGCAGTGGCAAGTGGGAGGATAGTATAACTCGATGAAAAATCGGAGAGTAAAGTAATGTTCTAGGCACTGAATCTTAATGGAACATATATAGTTCATCAATGATGAAACTATACCATTAATCTTCGAATACACAAGAACAAAGGAAGTGATACGAGGTATCGACTCCCTATTATGACAAAGTGTCATGAATCCGAAATGTGTCAGTTGCAGATCAAAATCGCTTTCCTGAAAAGGAAACCTTTTGGAGGATGCTTTCAACATCCTGATGATTTTGTATAACCGACAAACAAGGTTTGCGGGTTATTCGATCCATGTTTGGATTGAAGCAAGCATAAGGTTCTTGAAACTGACGTTTTGAAATTTCATAATGGTGTATGATTTGACTCAAAACGAAATAATTCTTGTGTATATAAGGAGGTTAGTGGGAGAGGGCACTGACAATGAAATTCCCATAAAACACTCGGTGAAAGCTTGGCTTTCATAAGAAATTCTCCGTAGAATTCTGGGAGTAACAACCTTTATTCAAGGAATAAAGATCTGCTGGGCTAGATTTGGAGTTGGCAACACTCTCTGAGAAATTGTACATTTAAAATGTACTTGTATTGGTGTCTCATACACTTTGAGCATATGGAGTCACAATCGGGTCAATCCAAGTGATAGTCACTGGATTGAAGATTAAGAACATCTGTTAGTATCTGAGAGAACTAAAGATGTTGTCTTAAACTATGGAGATGGAGAACTTGAAGTGACTGGGATCACTGCTGCAAGTTTCCAAACCGGTAAATACTGCGGTACTATAAAGTTTGAACACTGGGACAGTAAGCTGGAAATCTTCCGAGCAAGATAACTGTTGCCGAATTAACAACAAATGCGGATTATTGCTGCAGCTGAGGCAGCAATAGAAGCCATTTGGATCGATAATAAATCTAATTAGATTAGATATAGTTCTGTTAGCAGCTGAGCTAGGCGTCAGCACAGGCTAAAGAATTAAAGGTCTCATCGACGATCCAGATATATACTTCTATATCATCTGATTCGTTCGGATCATACATCGTGGCGATGTGATGATCGTGTAAATCGCGTCAGACGATAATTAAGCAAATCCGCTGACGAAAACCTTTCCTCAGCAATTTGAGCGAATTGTACATAGTTCGGGTGTTAGACACTCGAGTGACTGGCTATGTGCCAAGTGGGAGATTGTTGGATAATATGACCCATAGCGTCACTATTTGTACAAATCACGGTGTTGTTGTACAAATTAACTATGTGACAAGGACAAGGAAATTGCACTCTCATCATTTGTGATTAGATCACCATAGATGTATAAATGAAGAGAGGTCCATATGATTAGTTCCTGGATTGAGATGATATGAGACAGTATCAATCCCCGAAGGATTAATCATTAAATATCCCTAGCCGAAGTATTATCGAGACTGGACATCGATAATGCGGAATAGGCTAGTATTGCACTTGTGCGCGTTGTGAGGGCACAACGGCATAGTTCTCATATATATAAGTATTGGATACTTATGCAAGTGCGATAGGAGGTTGTGTTTCACCGATGGTACGGGAAACAGCTTCGCTCTGGATAGACCCCTCGGAATCCCATTGGTATTATGACTATGTGTCTATGGGAGGCCGAATCGAGGTAGGTGTGTATAGTCTTAACCTGAGACTTGCATCGCTAATACTTGCGATAATCGGTAAACTCTGGTCTTGGTGGTACAGGGCTTTAACCGGTTCTGGGTACACCGCTTCTGGGTTTATCAGGGAGTCGTAGTGTATTGGGTGTGATGTCGAGACGGAAGTGTCACTTCAGTCATATTGGAGTAGATGTCACGCAGGATATGGTACTAGTGCTCTTGAGTGTTGCGCAACCAATCGGGATATTGTGACCAGGTCATGTATATCCGATTATAGAGACTATGTTACCAAACATCCGACATGTGTTTCGGACGGGGCAGACACTTATCCAGCCCCAGCCCTAGCACGTGATTATCCGATACTGGGCCGATATACACAATACTACGGTATACTACGCTTGATACAGATCTATATATTCCTGTAAGAATATTTCTGGAGAATTGGGTAGGCATGGCGTTTTGCTAGAAGCTAACCTTGTCTTGTAAATCGGTATAAACGTAGTACGAGGTACTTACGTGTTCGGATAGTCCGACGACCGTATTTACTGCCAACATATCCGGAGATCTCATGGGTCGGTTCCCGAAGATTCACCGATGACGTATTACTCGCACTTTGATTAATCTGGGATTAATTAGAAGAGAGAGATAGAATTAATCTGGGATTAATTCGATGAGAGAGAAAATTAATCTGGGATTAATTACGGAGATATTTTATCTCGGATAAAATATCGTTAAAGAGAGAGAACGATTAATTTGGAATTAATCGATAAATTAATATATTCGATATATTAATCGAAATTGGATTTTGACGCGGAATAAAATTAGATTTTAATTCGGGCGAACGAATTAATTTAGAATTAATTCGTTAGCGACGTGAATATGAATTCGCTAGGCGTAATCATTTAATTACGACGCGACGGAAAATTCGTTAATTTGGAATTAGCGAACCCGAGCCCGAGAGTGATTGCGAGCGCATTCGCATTTCGAATTCGAGCGCGGCTCGCGAGTCACATCAAGCGTCAAATCGTTTGTCACATCATGCGTCAAATCAATTGTCACTTTGAGTGATGTGACTTGACAACATGTCACTTTATTAAGTGATGTGATATGACTTAAAGTAAAGTAGATATGATGTGTGAAAAGTAGAAAAGCATTATTAGACTTTTGCTTTTTACTTTTAAAATATTTGATAATGATTATATATTTATTTTGTTTTTTGAAAATAAAATTAAAATATATAAACTTATCATTTTCTCTCTCTCACATGCAAGGGCATACGGTTTCTTCATCTCCCTCTCTTTCTCTCCTTCACGATTTAGGCATCAGACTTCTTCTTCTTCTTGTTGCGTTTTCTGCCGAGCAAATGGAGAAGAAAGATGACCATTTTTGTTGCTAAATCTTGTGCTAGCACACTCTAGGAGTGATACAAAGGTGATAGGGATGTGAGTTTGTGAGCATGGAAGCTTGAAGCTTTGAGCTTCAATGGATCTACTCATGGCCGAATTTTGGAGATGCAAAGAAGTCCAAAACCGAGCAGCCCCACTGTCAAGGAAGCCATTGCCGAGCTTGGAGGGAGCTTAAAAACGCATCTTGTTCTTCATCCATCAAAACCGAATTCAATGTGAGTTGATTCCGCCACCTCCTTTGATGTGTTCATATGAATTGTTTTTATGCATGTTTGTGATCTTGTGGACTTGATTAAATTTCAACAATATAAAATAATCACTACTAAAATAACAAATCCACTTAACTAAACAAAATAAATCACACCCCAATTAGCCCAAATCTTATCTCCAATCAATCTTTTATTTTCTTTTTATAACACTAAAAAATTATCTCACCTTTATGCATGATCTCTCATTCATTCTCCAAACAGATTTAACCCTAGCCTTGCCTATAAAAAAGAGCCTCCACCACACATCCAAGGGGCTAGCACATTCAAACAACCACAAAAAGTTTTGCAAGGCATTGACAACCTAACTCATTCCACACATAATACACTCAAGAAAGCAACAAAGAAATTTATATTCCCCTCCTCCCTCTACATCACCGAAACTGATCACCCTAAACAACCTTTACATTAACCGAAAATCACCCTTGGAATAACCCTTACATTAACCGAAAATCACACCATCATACAGTACCCTAAACACCTTAAAACAACCCCCAAATCACCTAAAACAGTAACTAAAAAACTGCCCTTAAAGCCTTTAAAAAAGAAACATCCAAAACAGCAGCAATACAGCAGCAAAACAACAGTAATACAGCAGCAGAACAGCAGGAAAACAGTAGCCCGAACAGTGAAGCGACGAAGGGAAACGTTGAACTAGTGAACCAGAGGAGTTGCAGAGCATCCCCCATTCCGACGACCATGTACGGTACTTCCGAGAGTCGACATAAAAGGTTAGACTTGATGGTACTTTTTGTATTCATTTTTACTCATCTTTTAATTGTTTTAGTTATTTATTTTGTATGAGAGTCGTTTATGGATGCATGTTGTGGTTTTGAATAAAAATGGAAAATGGATGCATGTTGTGGTTTTGAATAAAATGGAAAATGTGTCGCCTCTTGTGGTATATAGGATGGAAACCCAGACATAAATTCCATAGCCGAATCCGAATGGACAGTAGTGTGGTCTGTTCTTGGGATACAACTCCACATACCACTTGAGCAAACATCGCATATTTTGTTTTTTGTTGTTTTGATTCGTTTATTACCCGCTATTTAAATTTTGCATGTTATTTGTTTGAGTAATGATGAAGTAAAGCGCATGGGCTTAGTAAGTACGATTAAAGGTCCTCTATTTCGTGGGGTTAAAATTCTTTACCACGATGCTTTGCCATGCTGGACGATGTATATTCGGTTGAATGTGAGATGTGTTCAATCGGGTATAAGAAGTCCGATATGTTGTTTTTTTATCTCTTATATGCATTGTGTTATTAGCGCATGGGCTTATTAAGTGCGATTAAAGGTCCTCTATTTCGAGGGGTTAAAATCCTTTACCACTATGCTTTGTCGCGCCGAACGATGTATAATCAGTTGAATGTGAGATGTGTTCAATCGGGTGTACAAAGTCTGATATTGTTGTTTCTTTTTATCTCTTATATGCATTTTGTTATTAGTGCATGGGCTTAGTAAGTGCAATTTAAGGTCCTCTATTTCGAGGGGTTAAAATCCTTTACCATGATGCTTTACCGCGCCGGGCGAGGTACGCATGATTGGATTGGAATGAACGCTTTACGAACGTGAACCTTCTGTTTACCGTTCGAATGCGTTTTACAAATGCTACAAGAACGCGCATGTATTTTCTTGTTTTGTCATGTATCAGGCCTGGTCCCGTTCGAACGCTTTTTCAAACGCTACACGAACGCGAACCTTCTAAGTACCATTCGAACACGTTTACGAACGCTACCTGAACGCACACACACTGAACTGAGTCATTTTCATCATATTTCATGCATAATTTCCCCTATTAGTTATCCCTTTGTATTACGAACCTGATTGCTTCTCTTTATTACACATGATTGTGCAATTGTCATTTATCTGTATTCCCCACATGTATGAGTACAATGTGCTTATTAAGTTGTATGTTTGCCGTATGTTAACTTACCTTTATGCATGTAAATTCAGACCTAGATTATATGTAAATATGTTGTATGTAAACATGAAAAATGTGTTATATGCAAATTTAGATATGAGCTTTGTACTTATGCATGCGAACTTAGGAGTAAATTATCCTTGGAAATAAATGTTGCTTAGGCTTAGTTGAATTATTGCACAAATAATTTTATTACAAGTGACATAAGTAAGGGACCATTCCGAACCCAAAGGTTTGAGGTCTTCCATTGCGAGGGGTGAGTGCAGCCTTAAATCTTTGTCCCGGTTCACACCGGGTGGCGACTCCATTATTCTCCGGTTTAGTCCCCCGCGGGCTACTCCGTACTCCCAATCGGGCTGCGAGCCCGGAACAATATGCGTCACCCAGTTTCTGTGTCCCTACAGTCTGGCGACTCCACTGGGGATAGAGAATCGACCCCGAAATAATGACTTGTAATATTATGATTTGTGCTTTAATTAACCGTGTCTACTGTGGGTTAAAATGGGTTTAATCAAATGCAATTTTAAGGCTGGGTAATGGTTTGGTGTCTTCCTCCATTCACTACATTTCCATAAGGAAAAGCTGTAAGGGCACCCATATAATCCTTTACTCGTAGCCTATTGTGATGGACTAATTTGGAGGACCCATTGTTTATTCCTGTCACCAAGTGATAAGAGCCTAAGAGGCTAGGGTACTTAAGAGAGCCTCGCTCCACCCTCCCTGTAAGGTATAAAAAAGGTGCGCTGACTTGGTCGCTCGAACCCTTGAGTGGGGAGACCTAGTTGTGGGAAATCCTTCGCCAGCGAGAGTCTTTGTCTACACTCCCACAAACCCACATGTAGACCAGGGTTGCATGGCCTATAACAACTATTTCCTTGTCCTTGTGGAACATCCTCATTTGGATGCAGTTGGACTTCTTGTCAGAAATGCGAACTTGTTGGGCCACTTAAACTGGGACGAGTTCGTATCCTATGACAATTGGGCCAAAATCTTCTTGAAATGTTGATGGGTCACTCTGTAGAAACTATCTTTGTATGCTTGTGTTTGGGAACATTGTTGTTTGGATCCATGCGGACCTTTTGTTATGAGGTATGGGTTTGTTAGTCCATTTAAACTAGGACAAGAACGTATATTATGACGATTGGGCCAAAAGCTTCTAAAACGCCAATGGGCCATTATATGTTTGTGTTTATGAACATTATCATTTGGATACGGTTGGACTTATTGCCATAAGATGTGAACTTATTGGGCAATTTAAACTGGGACGAGTTCACTCCTATGACAGTTAGCCCAAAAGCTTCTATAATGATGATGGGCCGATTTGTGTGAAAATTTTAATGAGTTGATATATTCCTGTATCGCATGCATCTCATGCATACATAAATCCTGTTAACACCCTCTATGTCTAAAAGATATCATAGAGTCCCGTTGGGTTAGGGAAGAGGGAAGACTCACTAAAAGACCGGTAACAGATATGAGTACATCCGATAACGAGATATCTCGCATAGACCAACTGGAGAATGGTTTCGCCAAAATTACCGAACAGTTGCAAGCCTTGACTACTGCCATTGCAAATATGGTTGTGCCCCGTACTGGGCAAATTTTGATAATGTGAGGCGTGAGGAGCCTCCGAGTGGGTTTGGGGTTGATATCCCCGCTTTTGATAACGACATGGCAGAGTATGGAACAGGCAGAGAGATTGGGTCTCAGGCAGAATTTCAGAAGCTTCGGGATCAGGTTGAAACAGTTACCCGCAAAGTGAAGGGTAAACATGAAGAGTTGCTAGACTATGAGGCGATGACCTTTGAGGAACAACTGCCTGCTCAGTTCAAGATGCCGGATATGGCCAAGTTCAATGAAAATGGGGACCCGAGGGTCCATCTCCGACAATATGTGTCAGTTATGAGTTCAGTGGGCCAGACACAGCGCCAAGATCAGAAGATGTTTGGGATGTCACTTGAGGGGGCACCTGTAGTGTGGTACCATAGCCTTGAAAGAAATGTTAAGGAGGATTGGAGGGAATTGGCAGATGGATTTCTGAAATAATATATTACAGACTTGGAGATTGATTTGTCACTCCGTGATTTGGAGAACACTAAGCAGAAGCCAGAAGAAAACTTCAAGGAGTATATAGACCGCTGGAGAAGCCAGCTTCTGAAGATGCAAACTCGGCCCTCAGAGAATGACCAAATCAAAATGATCATCAAGGGCACCAAGCCCTCCATTTATGGCAATTTGAGGAGGATGACCTCCATGATTGCAGATTTTCGACAATTGAGGGAAACTGTCATGGATATAGAAGAAGAAGAAGAAGAAGCTGAGAACAGAAAGTTCTATGGCCAAAATAGGAGGACTTTTGGGGGGCATTCTGAGACCAAGCCCGCTGCTGCCGAAGTCGGTGCCATCAGAAACAGGCAATTTTCCAACCTTGGTAGAGCTTTGTCGAAGGTATTTGAAAAGTTGAAGGGACAAGGACTCATAAAGCCCTTAGAGCCTAAACCACTTCCAGATCATATACCACCCAACCTTGACCTAAGCCTGTATTGTCACTTCCATCAGAGGAGAGGCCACGAAACTGACAATTATACCCGCCTTATGCATGAAATCCAAAACCTCATTGATGCCCATAAAATACCTGATCCTGAAAAAGAACAACCCAACACACATCGGAACCCCCTACCAAATTACAACTCCGTTCCACCACCCACCTATATGATCAACTCTGGCCTACCCGAAAGCTTCATTCTCCAAGCTCTCAACCACCCAGCTTCTTTCATGAGGATATGGGATGACAATGGTGAAGAAACATATGCCGAGGAATAAGAAATGTTGTGGATGATGAGACTGTTCTTCCTAGCTTATTTGATCGCAATTCTACATTTTAATAAAGACATTGATTCTATCTTCTTGTTCGAACCTGTTCTTAATGATAATAAAGACGTTCATTTCATTTACTTGCCTGAGTCCCTTCCTTCAACCTGCAACATGAGTATATTTGACAAAAAGCATTCATCCCTAGTACTATGATACTCAGCGATGTTTAGAACACAGGGAGTCCTCGGAAGAAACAAGCAGAAAGGACATGATATCCATTCAGATATTGGGAAATAGGGCAGTGAGACTGTCGGATTTAAAGGGAATAAGTTCACCGAGCCGATCAATGTAGACAGATTGAAGCAATATTTTGCCTGAGAAAGAGAAGACTTGGCAGAAGGCCTAACCTGACGGGATAAGGAAACTCATGCATGCATGCATATACGTAACGTATTTTATATACATACAATTTTTATTTTGATCGCATGATTGTAGCGGTAAAGACCATCTCATCAAGCAACGATTCAAAAATGAGCCACCTCACATCAAGTAACAGATGCCGAAAATGGCGCTCCAAAATGCAGCACACACAACAGAAGCCGAAAATGGCGCTCCAAAATGGAGCACAAACAACAGATGCCGAAAATGGCGCTCCAAAATGGAGCACACACAACAGATGCCGGAAATGGCGCTCCAAAATAGAGCACAAAGAACAGATGCCGGAAATGACACTCCAAAATGGAGCACACAGAACAGATGCCGGAAATGGCGCTCCAAAATGGAGCACACACAACAGATGCCGGAAATGGCGCTCCAAAATGGAGCACACAAAACAGATGCCGAAAATGGCGCTCCAAAAATTGAGCACGGTTCGGGAATGAATCAGGGGTCGCAGCACCTCACCACCAAATCAACTCAACTCAACACATGGCAAGTCAAGTAGCAGCTGGTGAGCCAGGTAAGTGAAAATGCATTGCATAACTTTGATAGGATTGTCACTATTACAAATTACACAAGTCCCATCAAAGTGGGGGTGACTGTAGGCACTGCATTTTTGCATATGAGTCCCTATGATGAGTCTCATTTAGAGGCACTACCTTTTATGTCACGGAAGTCATGGGAAACGGACGTCGGAAGGGGAAATTCAGAATAAGCATGTCATCAGATTCATTTCACAAGTTCACTGTTTTTCATTCGTGTTGCGTTCGTGACCACGTTCGAACGTCAAGCAGATTGCAGGCGTTCGTGTAGTGTTCGAATCGGCATTCGAACGTCGTCGGTATTTCTGGTTTTGCTGCTAGCCTCACACCCAAGCCCAATTAGCCCACCAAAGCCCATAAAACACATCTAAATTAAATAAATGCATATTAACACATGGTGAAATTAAAGCAAAGAAAAAAAAAAATCACCAAATATAAAATAATCACCTACTAAAATAACAAATCCACTTACCTAAACAAAATAAATCACACCCCAATTTAGCCAAATCTTGTCTCCAATCAATCTTTTATTTTCCTTGTATAACACTAAAAAATATCTCACATTTATTGCATGATCTCTCATTCCTTCTCCAACAGAATTTAACCCTAGCCTTTGCCTATAGAAAGAAGCCTCCACCATATATCCAATGGGCTAGCACATTCAAAAAAACCATAAAAATTCTGCAAGGCATGGACCACCTAGCTCATTCACACATAATACACTCAAGAAAGCAATAAAGAAATTTCTCTTCCCCTTATCCCTCTACATCACCGAAACTGATCACCCTAAACAACCCTTACATTAACCAAAAATCACACTTGGAATAACCCTTACATTAACAAAAAATCACACCCCCATACATTAGCCTAAACACCTTAAAACAGCCTCAAATCACCTAAAACAGTCACTAAAAAACTGCCCTTAAAGCCTTTAAAAAAGAAACATCCAATTCAGCAGCAATACAGCAGTAAAACAGCAGCAATACAGCAGCAGAACAGCAGGAAAACAGCAGCCTGAATAGTGAAACAGTGAAGGGAAACGTTGAACCAGTGAACCAGAGGAGTTGCGGAGCATCCCCCCTTACGACGATCGCGTACGGTACTTCGAGAGTCGACATAAAAGGTTAGACATGAGGGCACTTTTTATATTCATTTTTACTCATCTTTTAATTGTTTTAGTCATTTATTTCGTATGAGAGCCGTTTATGGATGCATGTTGTGGTTTTGAATAAAATGGAAAATGTGTCGCCTCTTGTGGTATATAGGATGGAAACCCAGACATAAATTCCGTAGCCGAATCCGAATGGACGGTAGTACGGTCTGTACTTGGGATACAACTCCACGTACCACTTTAGCAAACGGCACATATTTTGTTTTATGTTGTTTTCATTCGTTTATTACCCGCTATTTAAATTATGCATGTTATTTGTTTGAGTAATGATGAGGTAAAGCGCATGGGCTTAGTAAGTGCGATTAAAGGTCATCTATTTCGCGGGGGTTAAAATCCTTTACCATGATGCTTTGCGAGCGAATGATGTATATTCGGTTGAATGTGAGATGTGTTCAATCGGGGATACGAAGTCTGATATGTTGTTTTTTATCTCTTATATGCATTGTGTTATTAGCGCATGGGCTTAGTAAGTGCGATTAAAGGTCCTCTATTTCGAGGGGTTAAAATCATTTACCACGATGCTTTGCCACGCCGAACGATATATATTCGGTTGAATGTGAGATATGTTCAATCGGGTATACAAAGTCCGATATTGTTGTTTCTTTTTATCTATTATATGCATTTTGTTATTAGCGCATGGGATTAGTAAGTGCGATTAAAGGTCCTCTATTTCGAGGGGTTAAAATCCTTTACCACGATGTTTTACCGCGCTGGGCGAGGTACGCATGATTGGATGGGAATGAGTTCAATCAGACAAGTGAGGTCCTACATTGTATATTTGTTTATCTATGCATGTGTTGCATGCATCAGGTCTGGTTCCGTTCGAACGCGTTCTCGAACGCTATACAAACGCGAAACTTCTGTTTACCATTCAAACGTGTTTTCGGATGCTACTCGAACGTGCACGCATTTTCTTAGTTTTATCATGTATCAGGTCTGGTCCTGTTCGAACACGTTCTCCAACGCTACATGAATGCGAAGCTTCTGTTTACCGTTCGAACGAGTTTTACAAACACTACACGAACGTGCACGTATTTTCTTTGTTTTATCATGTATCAGGCCTAGTCTCGTTCAAACGCATTTTCAAACGCTACACGAACGCGAACCTTCTGATTACCGTTCGAACATGTTTATGAACGCTACACGAACGCACACACACTAAACTGAGTCATTTTCATCATATTTCATGCGTAATTGCCTCTATTAGTTATCCCTTTGTATTACAAACCTGATTGCTTCTCTTTATTACGCATGATTGTGCAATTGCCATTCAGCTGTATTCCCCACATGTATGAGTACAATGTTCTTATTAAGTTGTATGATTGTCGTATGTTAACTTATTTTTATGCATGCAAATTCAGACCTAGATTATATGTAAATAGGTTGTATGCAAACATGAAAAATATGTTATATGCAAATTTAGATGTGAGCTTTGTACTTATGCATGCGAACTTAGGAGTAAATTATCATTGGAAATAAATGTTGCTTAGGCTTGGTTGAATTATTGCACAAACATTTTATTACAAGTGACATAAGTAAGGGACCATTCCGAACCCAATGGTTTGAGGTCTTCCCTTACGAGGGGTGAGTGCGGCCTTAAATCTTTGTCCCGGTTCACACCGGGTGGCGACTCCATTATTCTCCGGTTTAGTCCCCCGCGTGCTACTCCGTACTCCCAACCGGGTCGCGAGCCCGAAACAGCATGCGTCACCCAATTTCTGTGTCCCCACAGTCTGGCGATTCCACTGGGGATAGAGAATTGGCCCCGAAATAATGACTTCTAATATTATGATTTGTGCTTTAATTAACTGTGTCTACTGTGGGTTAAAAGGGGTTTAAGCAAAGGCACTTTTAAGGCTGGGTAATGGTTTGGTGTCTTCTTTCATTCAATACATTTCCATAAGGAAAAGCTGTGAGGGCACTTAGATAATCATTTACTCGTAGCCTATTGTGATGGATAATTTTGAGGACCCGTTGTTTATTCTGTCACCAAGCGATAAGAGCCTAAGATGTTAGGGTACTTAAGAGAGCCTCGCTCCACCCTCCCTCTGGGGAATCTACAACGGGAAATCCATCTGACAGTCAGTCACACACCATAACTCGTTGGCACGTACTGTAAGGTATAAAAAAGGTGCCCTCACTTGGTCACTCGAACCCTTGAGTGGGGAGACCTAGTTGTGGGTATTCCTTCACCAGCGAGAGTCTTTGTCTACACTCCCGCAAACCCACACGTAGACCAGGGTTGCATGGCCTATAGGAACTATTTCCTTGTGCTTGTGGACCATCCTCATTTGGATGCAGTTGGACTTCTTGTCAGAAATGCGAACTTGTTAGGACACTTAAACTGGGACGAGTTCATATCCTATGACAATTGGGCCAAAAGCTTCTTGAAATCTTGATGGGCCACTCTGTAGAAACTATCTCTGTATGCTTGTGTTTGGGAATATTTAGTGTTTGGATCCATGCGGACCTTTTGTCATGAGGTATGGGCTTCTTGGGCCATTTAAACTGGGACAAGAACGTATCTTATGACGATTGGGCTAAAAGCTTCTAAAACGCCAATGGGCCATTATATGTTTGTGTTTAGGAACATTATCATTTGGATACGGTTGGACTTCTTGCCATAAGATGTGAACTTGTTGGGCCATTTAAAGTGGGACGAGTTCACTCATATGACAGTTAGGCCAAAAGCTCTATAATGATGATGGCCCGATTTGTGTGAAAATTTTAATGAGTTGATATATTCCTTGTATCGCATGCATCTCATGCATACATATATCCTGTTAAAACCCTCTACGTCTAAAAGATATCATAGAGTCCCGTTGGGTTAGGGAAGAGGAAAGACTCACTAAAAGACCGGTAACAGATATTAGTACATCCGATAACGAGATATCTCGCATGGACCAACTGGAGAATGGTTTCGACAAAATTACCGAACAGTTGCAAGCCTTGACTACTGCCATGACAAATATGGTTGTGTCCCGTGTTGGGGGAAATTATGAGAATGTGAGGCGTGAGGAGCCTCTGAGTGGGTTGGGGGATGATATCCCCGATTTTGATGACGACATGGCAGAGTATGCAACAGGCAGAGCGATTGGGTCTCAGGCAGAATTTCAGAAGCTTCGGGATTAGGTTGAAACAGTAACCCGCAAAATGAAGGGTAAACATGAAGAGTTGCTAGACTATGAGGCGATGACCTTTGAGGAACAATTGCCTGCTCAGTTCAAGATGCCGGATATGGCCAAGTTCAATGAGAATGGGGACCCGAGGGTCCATCTCGACAATATGTGTCAGTTATGAGTTCAGTGGGCCGGACACAGCGCTAAGTTCAAAAGATGTTTAGGATGTCACTTGAGGGGGCACCCGTAGTGTGGTACCATAGCCTTGAAAGAAAGGTTAATGAGGATTGGAGGGAATTGGCAGATGCATTTCTGAAACAGTATGTTACAGACTTGGAGATTGATTTGTCACTCCGTGATTTGGAGAACACTAAGCAGAAGCTGAAAAAAAACTTCAAGGAGTATATAGACCGCTGGAGAAACCAGCTTCTGAAGATGCAGACTCGGCCCTCAGAGAATGACCAAATCAAAATGATCATCAAGGGCACCAAGCCCTCCATTTATGGCAAGTTGAGGAGGATGACCTCCATGATTGCAGATTTTCGACAGTTGAGGGAAACTATCATGAATATAGCAGATGAAGAAGTTGAGAACAGAAAGTGCTATGGCCAGAATATAGGACATTTATGGGGCATTCTGAGACCAATCCCGCTGCTGCCGAAGTCGCTGCCATCAGAAATAGGCAATTCTCCAACCTTGGTAGACCTTTGTCGAAGGTATTTGAAAAATTGAAGGGACAATGACTCTTAAAGCCCTTAGAGCCTAAACCACTTCCAGATCCTATACCACCCCACCTTGACCTAAGCCTGTATTGTCACTTCCATCAGAGGAGAGGCCACGAAACTGACAACTGTACCCGCCTTAGGCAAGAAATCCAAAACCTCATTGATGCCCATAAAATACCTGATCCTGAGAAAGAACAACCCAACACACATCGGAACCCCCTACCAAATTACCACTCTGTTCCACCACCTACCTATATGATCAACTCTGGCATACCCGAAAGCTTCATTCTCCAAGCTCTCAACCACCCAGCTTCTTTCATGAGGATAAGGGATGACAACGGTGAAGAAAACATAGGCCAAGGAAGAAGGCAATGTTGTGGATGATGAGACTGTTCTTCCTAGCTTATTTGATCGCAATTCTACATTTTAATAAAGACATTGATTCTATCTACTTATTCGAACCTATCTTAATGATAATAAAGACGTTCATTTCGTTTACTTGCCTGAGTCTCTTCCTTCAACCTGTAACATGAGTATGTTTGACAAAAGCAATCAACCCTGGTACTATGATACTCAGCGAAGTTTAGAACACAGGGAGTCCTCGGAAGAAGCAAGCAGAAAGGACAGGATATACATTCAGAAATTGGGAAATGAGGCAGTGAGACTGCTGGATTTAGAAGGGAATAAGTTCACCGAGCTGATCAATGTAGACAGATTGAAGCAATATTTTGCCTGAGAAATAGAAGATTTGCAAAAGGCCTAACCCGACGGGATAAGGAAACTCATGCATGCATGCATACACGTAACGTATTTTGCATTCCTTTTGTGTTTGTTTTGTTTTGTTTTGTATTCACAGGTTTCAACAAAGAAAAGAGAAAGCGTCAAATGCAAGCCAATCAGAAGCAGCAATAGTACAGTACATCAGTTTCAGGAATGAATCAGTATCAGTTTGGGGCGAGGCCCATATCAGTATCAGTCTGGGGGCGAGGCCCCATTAGTATCATTCTGGGTTGAGGCCCACATCAGTATCACTCTAAGGGCGCGGCCTATATCAGTATCAGTCTGGGGCTGAGGCCCATATCAGTATCAGACTGGGGCTGAGGCCAATATCAGTATCAGTCTGGGGCTGAGGCCCAAATCAGTATCAGTTTGGGGCGAGGCCCATATCAGTATCAGTCTTGGGGGGAGGCCCATATCAGTATCATTTTGGGGCGAGGCTCACATCTGTATCAGTTTGGGGCTGAGGCCCATATCAATATCAGTGGGGCGAGGCCCATATCAGTATTAGTTTGGGGGCGAGGCCCATTTCTGTATCTGTTTGGGGGTCGAGGCCCGCATCAGTATCGGTTTGGGATGATTCCCGATGGTCGAGGCCCATAGCAATATCAGTTTAGGGGCGAGGCCCATATCCGTATTAGTTTGGGGGTGAGGCCCACATCACAATCATGCATCATGCATACATATCACATACATACAATTTTTATTTTGATCACCGGATTGTAGCGGTAAAGACCATCCCATCAAGCAACGATCAAAATGAGCCACCTCACATCAGTAACAAATGCCGAAAATGGCGCTACAAAATGGAGCACACACAACAGATGCCGAAAATGGCGCTCCAAAATGGAGCACACACAACAGATGCCGAAAATGGCACTCCAATATGGAGCACACACAACAGATGCCGAAATTGGCGCTCCAAAATGGAGCACACAAACAGATGCCGGAAATGGCGCTCCAAAATGGAGCACACAAAACAAAGATGCCGGAAATGGAGCTCAAAAAATGGAGCACACACAACAGATGCCAAAAATGGCACTCCAAAAATGGAGCACGGTTCTGGAATGAACAGGAGTCGCAGCACCTCACTACCAATCAACTCACTCAACACATGGCAAGTCAAGTGGCAGCTGGCGAGCCAGGTAAGTAAAAATACATTGCATAACTTTGATAGGATTGTCACTATTACACATTACACAAGTCCCATCAAAGTGGGGGGACTGTAGGCACTGTATTTTGCATATAAGTCCCTATGATGAGTCTCATTTAGAGGCATTACCTTTTATATCACGGAAGTCGCGGGAAACGGACGTCGGAAGGGGAAATTCAGAATAAGCATGTCATCATATTCATTTCACAAGTTCACTATTTTTCGTTAGTGCGCGTTCGTGATCATGTTCGAACGTCAAGCAGATTGCGGGCGTTCGTGTAGCGATCAAATCGGTGTTTGAACGACGTCGGTATTTCTGGTTTTGCTGCTAGCTCACCACCCAAGCCCAATAGCCCACCATATCCCATAAAACACATCCAAATTAAATAAATGCATATTTAACACATGGTGAAATTAAAGCAAATCTAAATATCACTACCAATATAAAATAATCACCTACTAAAATAACAAATCCACTACCTAAACAAAATAAATCACACCCAATTTAGCCAAATCTTGTCTCCAATCAATCTTTGTTTCCTTGTATAACACTAAAAAATATCTCACCTTTATTGCATGATCTCTCATTCCTTCTCCAACAAGATTAACCATAGGCTTTGTCTATAAAAAGAAGCCTCCACCACACAACCAATGGGCTATCACATTCATACAACCACAAAAATTCTGCAAGGCATTGACAACCTAGCTCATTCACACATAATACACTCAAGAAAGCAACAAAGAAATTTCTCTTCCCCTCATCCCTCTACATCACAGAAACTTATCACCCTAAACAACCCTTACATTAACTGAAAATCACCCTTGGAATAACCCTTACATTAACCGAAAATCACACCCCCATACAGTAGCCTAAACACCTTAAAACAGCCCCCAAATAACCTAAAACAGTAACTAAAAAACTGCCCTTAACGCCTTTAAAAAAGAAACATCCAAAACATCAGTAATACAACAGTAAAACATCAGCAATACAGCAGTAGAACAGCAGGAAAACAGCAGCCCGAACAGCGAAGCAGCGAAGGGAAATGTTGAACCAGTGAACCAGATGAGTTGCGGAGCATCCCCCCTTCCGACGGCCGCGTACGGTACTTCCGAGAGTCGACATAAAAGGTTAGACCTGAGGGCACTTTTTGTATTCATTTTTACTCATCTTTTAATTGTTTTAGTTATTTATTTCGTATGAGAGACGTTTATGGATGCATGTTATGGTTTTGAATAAAATGGAAAATGTGTTGCCTCTTGTGGTATATAGGATAGAAACCCAGACATAAATTCGTAGCCGAATCCGAATGGACGGTAGTGCGGTCTGTACTTGGGATACAACTCTATGTACCACTTGAGCAAACAGCACATATTTTGTTTTATGTTGTTTTGATTCGTTTATTACTCGATATTTAAATTATGCATGTTATTTGTTTGAGTAATGATGAGGTAAAGCGCATGGGCTTAGTAAGTGCGATTAAAGGTCATCTATTTGGAGGGGTTAAAATCCTTTACCACGATGCTTTGCCGCGCCGAATGATGTATATTCGGTTGAATGTGAGATGTGTTCAATTGGGTATACAAAGTCCGATATTGTTGTTCTTTTTATCTTTATATGCATTTTTTTATTAGCGCATGGGCTTAGTAAGTGCGATTAAAGGTCCCTATTTCGAGGGTTAAAATCCTTTACCACGATGCTTTGCGCGCCGAACAATGTATATTTGGTTGAATGTGAGATGTGTTCAATCGGGTATACAAAGTCCGATATTGTTGTTTCGTTTTATCTCTTATATACATTTTGTTATTAGCGCATGGGCTTAGTAAGTGCGATTAAAGGTCCTATATTTCGAGGGGTTAAAATCCTTTACCACGATGCTTTGCCGCGCCAGGCGTGGTACGCATGATTGGATGGGAATGAGTTCAATCAGAACGTGAGGTCCTACATTGTAGATTTGTTGTCTGTGCATGTGTTGCATGTATCAGGTCTGGTTCCGTTCGAACGCGTTCTCGAACGCTATACGAACATGAACCTTCTGTTTACCGTTCGAACACGTTTTCAGACGCTACTCGAACGCGCACACATTTCTTAGTTTTATCATGTATCAGGTCTTGTCCCGTTCGAACCCATTCTCAAATGCTACACGAACACGAAACCTTCTGTTTACCATTCGAATGCGTTTTACAAACTCTTCCGAACGCCACATATTTTCTTTATTTTATTATGTATCAGGCCTGGTCTCGTTCGAACGTGTTTTCAAACGCTACACGAATGCAAACCTTCTGATTACCGTTCGAACGCGTTACGAACGCTATACGAATGCACACACCCTGAACTGAGTCTTTTCATCATATTTCATGCATAATTGCCCCTATTAGTTATCCCTTTGTATTACGAATCTGATTGCTTCTCTTATACGCATGATTGTGCAATTGCCATTTATCTGTATTCACCACATGTATGAGTACAATGTGCTTATAAGTTGTATGCTTGTCGTATGTTAACTGAATGCATGCAAATTCGGACCTAGATTTATGTAAATAGGTTGTATGCAAACATGGAAAATGTGTTATATGCAAATTTAGATATGAGCTTTGTACTTATGCATGTGAACTTAGGAGTAAATTATCCTTGGAAATAAATGTTGCTTAGGCTGGTTGAATTATTGCACAAATCATTTAATACAAGTGGCATAAGTAAGGGACCATTCTGAAACAATAGTTTGAGGTCTTCCCTTGCGAGGGGTGAGTGCGGCCTTAAATCTTTATCCGGTTCACACCGGGTGGTGACTCCATTATTCCTCGTTTTAGTCCCCTACGGGCTACTCCGTACTCCCAACCAGGCCGCGAGCCCGGAACAGCATGCGTCGCCCAGTTTCTGTGTCCCCACACCAAACTAATTAAAAAATGGTAAATGTCTTTCAAGCCATCACTTTAGTGTGTTCCACACTCAACCATCAACCAACAACTTCATCACATTAAAGTGATAAAGTTGACTAGTGATGTGACGCATGATGTGACTTGTGGGCCCCACTTGATTCGAAATGAGAGTGGGACCTCAAACACTCCCAGGCTCGGGTTCACTAATTCCGAATTAACAAAATTTTCCGTTGCGACATAATAAATCAAATTTAATTAAATAATTATGCCTAGCAAAATTACTATTTATGTCGCTAACGAATTAATTCTAAATTAACTCGTTCTCCCGAATTAAAATCTAATTTTATTTCCGCGTCAAAATCTAATTTCGTATAATATATCGAATATATTATTTATCGATTAATTCCAAATTAATCAATATCTCTCTTTAATAATATTTTATCCCAGATAAAATATCTCCGTAATTAATCCTAGATTAATTTTCTCTCTCTTATAATTAATCTCAGATTAATAATGTGCAAGTCATACGTCATCGGTGAATCTTCGGGAAGCGACCCATGAGATCCCCGGATATATTGGCAGTAAATCCGGTCGTCGGACTATCCGAGCACGTACGTACCTAGAACTACGTTTTAACCGATTTACAAGACATGGTTGGCTTCTAGCAAAGCACCGTGCCTACCCAATTCTCCATAAATATTCTTAAAGGAATATTTGATCTAATCAGGCGTAGTATATGTAGTATTGGTATTGCGATCCAGTATCGGATGTCAAGTGATAGGCCTGGGGCTGGAATTGTGTCTGCCCCGTACGAAGCGCATACCAGATCTCTGGTAACTAGTCTCTTAATCGGATAATCATGACCTAGTAATATTATCCTGATGACTGCAGTACGTAAAAGTACCAGTTCCGTATCCTACGTGACCATCATCTCCATATGACTGGAGTGATACTTCATCTTGAACATTCACACCCAATACACTACGATTCTCAATATACCTAGAAGAGGCGTACACAGAACCGGTTAAAGCCCTGGATGACCAAAACCAAAGTATATTGATTGTCGTAAGTATTAGCGGTGCAAGTCTCATGTTAAGACCAAATACACCTACCCTGATTCGGACTTCCGTAGACACATAGTCATACTACTAATGGAATTTCGAGGGGTCTATCCAGAGCGAAGCTGTTTCTGTACCATCGGTAAACACAACCTCCTATTACAATTGCATGAGTATCCAATACCCAAATATATGAGAACTATGCCGTTATGCTCCCACAACTCGCACAAGTGCAATACTAGTCTATTCTGCATTATCGATGTCCAATCTCGATAATACTCCAACTAGGGATGTTTAATGATTAATACTTCATGGATTGATATTGTTTCATATCTTATCAATCAGAACTAATCATATGGACTTTTATCATTTATATATCCCGGTAATCTAATTACAAATGATAAAAGAGCAATTTCCTTAGTCACATAGTTAATTTGTACAACAACACCATGTTCTGTACAAATAGTGATGATATGGGTCATAATGGTCTAACATATAATTGTCGAGAGAGAGGAGGTGTGATGATGGTGTATTTTAGGGATTCATTGTGGTTTCTTAGAGAGAGAGGGGAGGCGTGAAGGCCGGTTCTCTGGGTTTTATTGTTTTTGTGTTGGCGTGGATGGCTGGCTGAGGGACGTGAACGTACTGAGTGAGTGGGGGAAAAGGCCGTGAATGGCTTCAGGTTGGGCTGGGTTTCCAGGCTTATGCGTGATGGTTTCAGGGTTTTTAGGTTTGTGATTTTTCTGGGTTGTTTGGTTGGTAAGAGTAGTGAGAAGGGTGGCTTTGTTGTTTTCGGAGAGCAGAGAAAGGAGGGATAGAGAAAGAAGAAGGTGGGCGAGAGGGATGAAGAAGAGCCCGGGTGTTTGTGTTAGGGTTTGTTATTTTTGTTGTTCTGTTTTAGAGATGAGAGATGGGCGTGAATGTGCTCTAGCTATGGATCTCTAGGGTTTGGTTTATGCTTCTTTTTATAGGCAAGGGTTGGGGTTACCTTATACGGGTAGGAAAACCGAGATTGTGTAATTATGAGGAATATTTAATTTGTGTGTCATAAGGAAAAGATCTCTTTAATTATGAAGGTAATTTGATTTGATTTTATTTAGTTTAGGAATGTGATTTAATTTAATTAGTAAGGTGATTGATGAGATTTGATTTGATCTCTTTTAATTAGGAAATGATTTAATTTGATTTGATTTGATTCTTTAATTGGGAAGGTGATTTATTTTGATTTTCAACATGTGTTGATTTATTATTTTGGAGTGGTTTTGAATGGGCTGGGCATGAGCTAAGGGGATTTGGGCGTGGGTTTTGGTTCTTTTGGTGGGCTTGGTGTGTGGCTTGGTGGTGTATGGCTTGCGAGGGTTTGGGCTGAGGATGAATTTTAAAACAGAGGTCCAACGAGCGAACCCACAACTAAGCAAATGAATTTAGTCCAACAAGATATCAATTTCTGACTTTTCCCTTCCGACGTCCGTTTCCCTCGACTTCCACAACTTTAAAGAGGTAGTGTCTCCATGTGAGACTCATATCGGGACCTATATGCAAAAATGCAGTGCCTATAATGCAAGTGTCCCTCCCAGTGAGATGATTAATGTCTAAATTATTCCTAGCTGTCGAATATTCATCCGCCTCCATATCGGCAACCATAAAACCTATTGATAGTGGAACTATCAAATGTCACCTGTTGACCTCGAACTAACACCTGATACGCTGATGCTCGTAAGCATTGGCGTAGAACTCACGCAATATTGGTACACAGGCAGGGTGAGGCTGCTTGCAAAGCTTATGCCAGTGTCTGGTGGCGATAACTCTGTCAATCTCAGGAAATTGTCCGGGGTTAATCTCAAAACCCTTCTCCATTATCGGGACTTTTGGTCCCATCCCCTTCTCATATTGCCGCTCAGTGGCTGCCGATATAAACTTTTTTGCATCGAAACTCGGTCCGGCTGCCGCTGAGGTTCTTGTTCTTTTATTGGCCATTTCTAATTAAAATTTTGACAGAACCTCCCCTGATTTTGTAAGAATTTACCCAAATTCAACCTGAACTAACACTTCTTTAAATCACAAAATTCACAACTTCACAACTTCGCCCCAATTGCTAAGAATTTAAACCAATTTCAAAAGCCACAACACACACAAAGTTGAAGGTTCCGTGTTTAGGTCAGTGTGTCGCGACACGATGGGTTTTACCTATGCCGATGCGGTAATTTTTTTTTCCGACAAAATCGAATCTTTCGACGAATAAATCCACTGGGACGCGTATCAAGAGTTGACTCCATACTCTGCCATCTTTACTGGATTGAATTTTTATCCTCGCGATTTTCAAATTTTATTCTATGATAATCCCACTTTCACTGGTTTGCTTTGCCTAAAAAACTCCGTCTATATTTTTCCCTGCAAACATAATATATAAAATTAAAAACTCTACAACATATATGCACAAAAGAAAAAGTACAATAAAATGCATGGGTTGCGTCCCTACTAGAGCTAAATTTTTCGTCTTCACCAGACGTGACTGAAATTCACCTGTCAATGAGGTTTCAGCGTGGTTTTAGATGTCAGATTAAAGACAATCACGTGAGCGTTGCTTTTGAAGGGTCTCTTCCAACGGTAAAGTGGTAAAAAGAATTTTGTCTCATTCAGTGCTCGTGCCACCTTTTTAAACTTTGTCACTCCAATGATTCCTGAAAATAAAGAAAGGAAATCACGAGGTCTCGTATGGTGCTTGACTTTGAACAGAAATGCCATTCTGTCAAGATTTTGGGCGGTGTCTCTGGTATGTACTCCCCAAAACAGTGATGTTTCTCCTGATTTCACTGGATCTTCAATAAGGTCGGACATTTTCTCCTCTATCTGCTATACTTCTTTTTCCACCTTTCTTCAAAGATGTATTTTAAAATTTCTGCATTCAGTTCTTCATCTGTCATCTGTGAAATACACGCCCCATAAGTGTCAACCTAATGATGTAAAGATGTGTTTGATTTTAGGTCTTCATCCTCTGTGGTTGATATGACTCGCTCAGGTAGCTCTTCTTCAAACATCAGTGCAATGCATGCTCCAAGATCCTTATTTTGAGGTTACAAAGTTTCATCCTCAATTTTTGTTGGTGCATACAGCTATACTTCTTGTTCCTCGTCAGAGTCTGAATAATTAAAATCAAATTGAGACTTTGCTGGTTTACGTTCCTGAACTGATACCTCTGATACTTGATACAGCTCAGCCTCTTCCTCTATTAAGGTGTCATGGTGAAATGCTTGGTAATCGAAGGCTTCATCAGTGTCGTTTGCTCATTGAGATATGTTGTCTAATTTGATCTGTCATTCTCTATATGGATTCCGCTTGACTCTGAAATTGTGCATCAAATTGATCTTCCTGTTCCTCGAGCCAATCTTTGAGCATGTGAATCAACTGATCTTCCTTTGATGGTTCTAGTTCTTGATGAAGATCGTAGGTGGATAAGATGGAAAATGTTGTTCAGAGAAATATGACGGTTCTTCGTATCTTGAATGATTCTAATAATTCTGCCACCCTGAAAGGTATATGCATTGATCGATCGGGTGGTTACTATCACATATTTCACATCTCCCCATTGCGTTTTGTTGAGTAAATGTAGTATTGCTTGGTTCTGACATCTAGTGAAAATTATTGGGCTGTACAAACAGGCCTCAGAAGACCGGACCATTGCTCACTGATTTGTGGTGTATCTTCTTCTAGTAAAGCTCGTAATCTTTCAATCGCCCAATAATGTTCCATTTTTCAACCACATGAAAACAAAAGGAAGAATAAAAAATTACAGATAAAAAATAAGAAAATTAGATACAAGTAAATTAGATTGTTTCAAAATTAATAACTCAAGAAAAATATGTCCCCGGCAACGGCGCCAAAAATTTGATCAGTGAAATCACACACGTAACGCAAGCACACGTATCATTCAAGTAGTATAAAAATATTGATCCCACGAGACTTAATTTCTATTATTATTATTAAATATTGATACTATTTATTTACAGATATCTAATTAAAATGGAGAAGGGAATGATTGCTTAATTGGTTGGTTGAATGTGATTTTCTAAATAACTAAATAAAGAAAAATACAAAAGAAAATACTAACAAAATAAACAAATACACAAACAACTAGGGTTATGATTCCACACAATATTTTTCTAATGATGAATTGATTCTCTTATACATGTGTAATAAATCAGTTTTCTAACCTGAAACACGAATATATGCATAAGCCTCTGTCGATGGTCAGATGCAAACACCCAAATAACCCAATTAATCATATGTCTATGTTAACCAGATTACTTGAATTCATTAAGTTCAAGTTCCAATTATGGCAACCCACGACTGACAGGTATATGTTTATCCTGTAAGGAAATCTATTAAGGTTATCTATCCTTGAGGGAGATCGTGAGCTATTGAATCTAAGGCTGAAACCTAAAATCTCTTTTTCAAGTTCATATTAAGTTTACCACATCAATCTTATTGGTGATCAGGCAACAAGAAGCATTAAGCTTAAAATCCAATAAACAACTAAAGTATTACCAATAATATAATTAAATCAATTATTAAGCATGTTAATATTGTGTTTCATCACTTCCCTGTTGGACAATTATGACCCATAACATCACTATTTGTACAAAACATGGTGTTGTTGTACAAATTAACTATGTGACAAAGGAAATTGCTCTTTTATCATTTGTAATTGCATTACCAATATACATAAATGATAAAAGTCCATATGATTAGTACCAGATTAATAAGATATGAGATAATATTAATCCACTAAGGTTTAATCATTAAATATCCCTAGTCGTAGTATTATCGAGACTGGACATCGATAAAGCGGAATAGACTAGTATTGCACTTGTGCGCGTTGTGGGAGCATAACGGCATAGTTCTCATATATTTAAGTATTGGATATTTATGCAAGTGTGATAGGAGGTTTCTTTTACCGATGGTACGAAACAGCTTCGCTCTGGATAGACCCCTCGAATTCATTGGTAGTATGACTATGTGTCTATGGGAGTCCGAATCAGGGTAGGTGTATTTGGTCTTAACCTAAGACTTGCATCGCTAATACTTGCGACAATCAATATACTTTGGTCTTGCTCGTCCGGGGCTTTAACAGGTTCTGTGTATGCCTCTTCTAGGTATATTGAGAATCGTAGTGTATTGGGTGTGATGTCAAGATGGAAGTATCACTTCAGTCATATAGAGATGATGATCACATAGGATACGGAACTAGTACTCTTTAGTATTGCAGTCATCAGGATAATATTACTAGGTCATGATTATCCGATTATAAGATTAGTTACCAGAGATCCGATATATGCTTCGTACGGGGCAGACACAATTCCAGCCCCAGGCCTAGCATGTGACATTCGATACTGGATCGCAATACGCAATTTTACGTATACTACGCTGACATAGATTATATATTCCTTAAAAGAATATTTCTGGAGAATTGGGTAGGCATGGTGCTTTCCTAGAATCCAACCATGTCTTGTAAATCGGTAAAAATGTGGTACAGGGTACGCACATATTCGGTTAGTCCGATAGGATTTACTGCCAACATATCCAGAGATCTCATGGGTCGTTTCCCAAGATTCACCAATGGCGTATGACTCGAACATAATTAATCGGGATTAATTAGAAGAGAGAGAAAATTAATCTAGGATTAATTGCGAAAGATTTTATCTGGGATAAAATTCTATTAATAAGAGAGATCGATTAATTTGGAATTAATCGATAAAATAATATATTCGATTTATTAAATGAAATTAGATTTCATAACGGAATTAAATTATATTTTAATTCGGGTGAATGAATTAATTTAGAATTAATTCGCGAGCGACTTTAATAGTATTTTGCTAGGCATAATTATTTAATTAATTTGATTTAATTAAGTCGCAACGGAAAATTCGTTAATTCGGAATTAACGAACCTGAGCCCGGAATGTGTTTGTGGGCCCACTCGGATTTTGAATTAAAGTGGGGCCCACACAAGTCACATCACATAGTCTATCTCATCACCTTTTTGGTTGATGGAAGTATTTAGATTTGATGGTAAACGGTTTTCTTACACAAGTGTCAAGTTTGATTGACTTTTACCAAATATTTGATTTTGGTATATCCATTTGATTTTTGGAAAATCAAAACATCTTAACACAAAAATCACTCTCTCTCTCTCTCCCTATTTCCTCACTTTGGCGTGAACTTCATGCTTTTTCTTTCTTCCTTGGGCGTGAACGTAGGGTTCATTTCCTTTGGTTTTTTTTTCAAAAATCAATAATGCTAGCACATCAAAGGAGTCGTACAAAGGTGTTAGGACATTAATCCATGAGTTTGGAATTCAACGACAAGCTTGGAAGCTCAACATACATCAAAGGAGAAGCTTGGAGCAACTTCCATGGAGGCAAAATTTTTGTTGTCAACACATCCTTAGCCGAGCATTGTAAGTATTTTCCGCTACTTTACTTTGCGTATTCACATGATTTTATGCTTAAAGATCTTGGTTATTGTTCTTAGAGAACCTAACAATGGTATCAGAGCCTAAATTAAGCATGAAATAAATTCAGGTTCTTAATCTTGAATTTGGGTATTTTTTATTTGAGCATCATTTGATCAAATTGTTTGTTTGAGCATGTTTAGATAATGTTAACTTAGAGTTATGTATGATCAATTTGATAAAAAATTAATTGGATTAATTTTCCCTAAATTTGGAGGCTTGGCCGAATGGTGTAGGAACCTTAAGCTCTTGGTGATTTTTGATTTTTAGCCATTAGATGTGTTTAAAATGTTTGGATATATTGATTTGTGATTTAATTGGATTGAAATCAAAATCGGATATAAAAATCCCTTGAATTGTCATGAGCTATTGGAAAAGCTTGTTGGGATTGATTTTGCTTCAATAATGTTTGACATGTATTGATTAAATTAAAGCATGATTAATTAGTGTAATTGGTGTTTTAGAAATATTAATTTAACTAATTAATTTTGGCTAATACACTTTAATTAAATAATTGTGATATTTGGAATATTGTGATAAAATTAATTAGGCTTAATTTGGAATTGGGCTTAAAAGTGTTGTATTTGGGCTTAATGGGCTTGGTTGGGCCAAGTTTGGTTTCGGATTATTGGTTGGATACAATTGGGCCTAAAACCATTTCCATAAAATCCAAATATGATTATTGGGCCTTTAAAAATTTAATTGGACCTAATGGGCCAAAATTAATTTTATGGCAAATGGTGATTCCTTATTGGGTTTGGTTGCCAAAGTCCATGCCTTATGAATTAATTAAAAGCCCATTGGACTTTAATTAAATTGACATTGGATGTTAATTGGGCTTTGAGACCCAATAAGATTATATTTAGAATCTAAGTCGTAAAAGCGCATTAAAAGTATAATTATTTAATTTGGAATTAAATATAGAATTAGTATTGAATACAAATTAAATTGGATTTAATATTGTAGTTTGATATAATTCAAGAATTCATACTTTGAGTACTTATTCTTAAACGAGTTGGACTCGCGCAAATCAAATCATTGTTTGAACATTGGACGGTCATTAATTAAAGATTAATTAATTGGATTAGATTGATTGATAACATGCTTTGTGTGAATACATGGATGTGATGTATGAATAATGTATATCGGATGGATATTAGATGGTGAGGGCAATTTTGGAAATTGTTGTAATAAATTTAGAATTTATTAAATTGGACTTGCGTGTCCATCCTTTATCTCTCGATTCTTTGTAATTCTCTTCTCACCTATTCCCCTCAATGTAAATGAGGTTTCTTTAGAAGTGTTATGTAATTGGGTAGAAGTTAGAATAGTGTTAGCCGGGGAGAGGAAATGGAGTGATTTGTTCAAGGAACAATTTGTGAGATATCCATCCGTATATCATTATTAATTTATTTAGCGCGCCTTATTATGCTTTTAGAATGCATGCTTAAGGGTGTATGATGGGACCTAATCAAAGATAATAAATTAGTTGCCAATTTATGCGAAAAACCCTCAACAAATCTTAAGCGTTTTCCTTCCATTGAGTGATTCTCTCTCAAGATCCAAGATTGGCATTGGTTTGTTGGCCAAAGTCAAGGCATTTGTCCATCGCGGATGTGTTTGAATTATGAAGGCTTTGTTCCATATCGTACGCCTTGGGCAAGTTGTGATTTGTTGGCCAAAGTCAAGGTCATTTCTTGTTCATCGGCCTCGATTACGAAGCTTCCTATTGTCAATGGGTCACGGTTAACTAGAATCATTAAGCTTGTTGAGCCAATGCCAAGGCTTAGTTGATTTAGAGGAAAATGTTAGGGAATATATTGGATATATTGGCATATATTGGATATATGTTTCGGACTTGGAAGTCCACCTACCGGATCTAGGAGTTGGATGAGATCCAATTGATCTTAGAGATCTACCTAGTTAAATATCATACAGCTTGTTCGCCAAAGTCAAGGTTGTGTGTTATTTAACGGGATCTTAGCCCACTAGGAAACTAGGACTACTCAACAGATGGTTAGAGGCTCGCCGAAAAATAGTGGGAGACAAGTATTAAATTTGCAATTTCGTTTAGATACTTGCCAATACGCGCTCATTTCATTTTTCGTCATTATTTATTACTAAATATATTAGTTGGACTAATATTTAATTATTTTTTTTTAATTTAACAGTTGGACTGTATTGAAGCTTCTTCATTTATAGTTGATTATATAATTGGATTATAGTAATCAATATATTTGAATTTAACCAATCAAATAGTAGTTGATTATATAGTTAGACTATAGTAATCATTATATTTGATTGTACCCAAAATCGTTGATTAGATAGTTGGACTATTGGAATCAAGATAACTGAAAGATTAGCGTTTAGAACATAATCCTGGGAGAAAATGTCTTTAAAAGGCTTCAATTTTCAGATTGGGAATAGGACCTCAGGATAGTCCTCTGAGCCGAGAAGTTACTTTATTTGATAAAATGACATCTTGGGTTGAGCCCGGAATTGAGCAAATAGTAGAGCATGAGCTTTGGAAGACTCATGGTGATGAAAAATTTAGTGCTTAATCTGTTATACTTACCGCAATGACTCTTTAATTCCGTTGTCAGAACTAAGGATTAGATCCTTATAGTATGATATTGAATTGAAGATCTTGATCTATAGTCTATACTTAGATCTTTGAAGTACTAATTGCAAAAGAAAACTCTTGGAGAGTTAATGGCTATGCTCAATGAGACAGAGCCAGAGCTTGCAAAAGGGCCAAGAAGCGCAATGCGCATCTTACTTCAACATCCCAGAAGGTCAAGGCTTGGCCGAAGGCTTCTAGGGACATAAAAAGGGGCAAAGGCAAAATTATCACAGTCTTCTGGGAAGATAAGGGACATATCCCAAGATGTTTACCTAAACTGTGGCAAACGAGGTCACTGGAAACGTGACTACCGTATGGACAAGGCAGACATGAAGGAAGTGAAGGCGGGGCAAGGCTCCGGCTTCAAGTATGTTTGTCATAAACATGTTCACTACTAGTTTCAAAATTGGATTTTGATACTATATGTGGTACATAAATATGTACTGATGTGCAGAATCTGTTGATGAGCAGGATACTGACTTCAGTTGAGATCGACCTGCGAGTCGAAAACAGGACGTGAGTCGCTGTTTTAACCGTAGAAACCAAATTTTAGGAACTACCCTTTGGGCATGTACTTAATTAGGAAACTGTTATAATGTACCTAGTTTGACTAGAAACATTATCTCTATATCTAGTATAACTCGTTGCGGGTATACCTTTATATTCTAGAACACTAGGTGTTTTGTTTATAAAGATAATATTGAGATAAACACATTAGATGTGAATAACAATATTTATATTTTGAATATAAATGAATCTCAAACATATAACATGACAACACAAATAGTTCAAACTGGATTAATCAGATGAAACTTATTTGTGGCATTGTTGTCTGGGACACTTTAACAAGACTCGTATATCCACACTTTCGAAGAGTGGGTACTAGGACGGATTTGATTCTAATTCAAATCATGTCTACGAATCTAGTTATTAGGCAAAGTTCCTATAAACACATTTTACTTGGTAAAAGTACAAGAGCCACCGAGCTGTTACCCCTCATTCATAGTGACGTAAGTGGGCCTATGTCTAGCTAGGCTAGAGGTGGATATGAATACTTCGTAACCTGTACTGATGTGGCATCGCGTTACGGTTATGTGTATCTTATGAAACACAAGTCAAAAACTTTTGATATATTCAAAGGGTTTCGACAAGAAGTATAAAAACACAGACCGGCAAAAGTATTAAAACATTACGGTCGGACCGTGATGGAAAATACTTAAACATATAAGTTTCTCGATTACTTGAAATAGTATGGTATTCTTTCACAAAGGACTCCTCCCAGAACACCTCAATTTGATGGTGTGTCCGAACAAAGAAACCGAACCTTGTTGGACATAGTAAGGTTAATGATGAGTCGCTCTGAGCTACCAATTTCCTTCTAAGGATACACATTAAACAGTGCAATACTTATTTTGAATAAGGTTCCATGAAAAATCTGTTAGACAGACTTCATATTAGATATGAACAGGAAAGAAACTAGGTTTCTCATTCCTGAAGATTTGGGAATGTTGGGCATATGTTTGGATGATACCAAACTAGAACCCAAAATCGGATAAGTGCCTATTTGTAGGTTGTCCTAGGGAAACCAAAGTATAGTACTTATACAACTCACAAGAGAACAATATAATTGTTGCTCTCCATGCGGTTTTCCTAAGATGAATACCTATATGCAGTGGTAAGTGGGAGGAAAGTAAAACTCGATGAAAATCGGAATAATACTGTTCCAGGCACCGATTCTTTAGCGAAACATAAACAGTTCATCAGGGATGAAATTGTACCACAAACTTCGAATACACAAGAACCGCGTAAGTCGGAGAGAGTCAGAAACTAACCTGGGAGGTATGGGTTTCTGATCTCACCTCATGAAGATGTCAATCTTATTGAGGAACATGAACCGGCTACTTATGAGAAAGTGATACAAGGTATAGACTCCCGATTATGGCAAAGTGTCATGATGTCCAAAATGGATTCCATGTATACCAACCAAGTTTGGACACTGGTTGTTGTACAGGAAGGCATTGTGCCTATTGGTACTATATGTGTTTTCAAGAAAGACATACATGGATGGCAACATACAAATGTACACGGCTAGGCTTGTACAGAAAAATGTATCGTCATCAACATAGTGTCGATTACGATGAAAACTTTTACCCGTTGCCATGGTTAAATCCATTTGTATAATGCTTGCTAATGCTGCGTATTTCATTTATGAAATATGGCAGCTGAATGTCAAAAATGCTTTCCTTAACGGAAACCTTTTGGAGGATGTTTACAACATCTTGATGGTTTTGCCATGCCAAAACATGCAAACAAGGTTTGCAAGTTAAGTCGATCCATTTATATATTGAAACAAGCATTACGTTCTTGGAACCAGTGTTTTGATGTAATCATAATGGTATACTATTTAATTCAAAACAAAAATGATTATTGTGTATATAAGAAGGTTAGTGGGAGCGCACTGACAATGAATGTCCTATACATTGATGACATGTCATTTCTTGGAAATGACATTCCGATAATACAATCGGTGAAAGCTCGACTTTCATTAAAATTCTCCATGGAATACTAGGGAGATGCAACCTTTATTCTAGGAATAAGGATCTACTGGGATAGATCTAAAAGTTGTTGGCACTCTCCGAGAACTCGTACATTGAAAAATATATACACGACCTGATGTCTCATATGCTTTGAGCATATGGAGTCACAATCAGGCCAATCCAAGTGATAGTCACTGGATTGATGTTAAGAACATCCTTAAGTATCTTAGATGAACTAAGGATGCTTTCTTAAGCTATGGAGAATGAGAACTTGAAGTGACTGGGTTCACCACTGCAAGTTTCCAAACCGACAAAAAGCGACTGTAAGTCGCAATAAGGGTACTAAATAGTTTGAATAATGGAATAGTGAGCTGGAAATCATCCAAGCAAGATACTATTGCCGAATAAACAACAAAAGTAGAATATTGTTGCAGCTGAGGCAGCATAAGAAGCATTTTGGATCTATATAATCCTAATTAGATTAGGAGTTGTTCTGTTAGCAGCTGAGCTAGGCTACAACATAGGCTAAAGATTTAATGGTCTCATCAACGATCCAAGTAGATACTTCAACTATTTCATCTGATTCTTCGGATCATACATCGTGGCGATGTGATGATCGAATAAATCGCATCAGATGATAACAATGCAAATCCGCTGACAAAAGTTGTTTCTCAGCAGAAGTTTGAGCGACCCATACATAGTTCAAGTGTAGGACACTTGAGTGATTGACTATAGGCCAAGTGGGAGATTGTTAGACAATAATGAACCATAGCATCACTATTTGTACAGAACATGGTGTTGTTGTACAAATTAACTATGTGACAAAGGAAATTGCTCTTTTATCATTTGTAATTGGATTAGCAAGATACATAAATGATAAAAGTCTATATGATTAGTACCAGATTAATAAGATATGAGACAATATTAATTTACTAAGGTTTAATCATTAAATATCCCTAGTCATAGTATTATCGAGACTGGACATCGATAATACGGAATAGACTAGTATTGCACTTGTGAGCGTTGTGGGAGCATAACGACATTTATTCTTATATATTTAAGTATTGGATACTTATGCAAGTGTAATAGGAGGTTCTGTTTACCGATGGTACGGAAACAGCTTCGCTCTGGATAGACCCATCGGAATTCCATTGGTAGTATGACTATGTGTCTATGGGAGTCTGAATCAGGGTAGGTGTATTTGGTCTTAACCTGAGACTTGTATCGCTAACACTTGCGACAATCAATATACTTTGGTCTTGGTCATCCGGGGCTTTAACAGGTTCTGTGTACGCCTCTTCTGGGTATATTGAGAATCTTAGTGTATTGGGTGTGATGTCAAGATGGAAGTATCACTTCAGTCATATGGAGATGATGATAACGTATGATACGGAACTAGTACTCTTTAGTACTGCAGTCATCAGGATAATATGACTAGGTCATGATTATCCGATTATAGAGACTAGTTACCAGAGATCCGATATATGCATCTTACGGGCAGACACAATTCCAGCCCCAGCCCTGGCATGTGACATTCGATACTGGATCGCAATACGCAATACTACGTATACTACGCCGGACATAGATTATATATTCCTTAAAATAATATTTCTGAAGAATTGGGTAGGCACGGTGCTTTGCTAGAAGCCAACCATGTCTTGTAAATCGGTAAAAACGTGGTACAGGGTACGCACGTATTCGGATAGTCCGATAACCGGATTACTGCCAACTGATGAGTGGTATTTATATCACTTATTCCCACTCATTTGACCTAATATTTTGTATAGTTTCTTGAGTTTTGTGAACGTTTTGATATGTTTTGTGTTATTTTGTAGATAAATAAAGTTTGGAAAGCATTGGAGGCAATTTGGGGTAAAAACGGACAAAAATGTGTCAACAGGGATATTTTGGTCTTAAGGGCGTCGCGACGTCTAAAATGTGCCGAACAGTGCTAACGTGCGCCGGGTCCACAAATCAGAATCTGAGAAAAGTTTGACTTTGCTAAAATACGCCGTGCCACGTGTCACCATCATAGCCGATCTGCTAACATACGCCATCCCACGTGTCAGCATCCTACGGTGTCGACAGTCATCATCGCCACGTGTGCCACGTGTCAGCCTACATGTCATCAGCCACGTCAGTAAGTCAACAAGTCAAAATTGCCACGTGGCGTGCCACATCATCATCAGCCAATCGGGAAGTGACACGTGTCGCAATTCTAGAGTGCTGACAGTCTCTTTCCCACGTGTCGCCACGTCGTCGCCACGTCACCGCCACATCATCGCCATGTCAGCATCAATAATTGAGTATCTAATCCTTATCTAACACGTGGCGGATAAGAATCTCAGCAACCAATCAGAAGCCGCCACGTGTCACAATAATTGAAGCCCAACCATTCTGCCACGTGTCACCTTATCAGCTTATCCAAAATCTTCAAACCGGCGAACCAGAGCGTGCCATGTCGACAAATCTGGCGTAGCGACGCTGGATCCTACCGAGGCCTATAAATTGAGCTCGAGATTTCAGAATTCAGGGCACCACTCTCTCTCTTATAATCTTTCTAAAGATTGAGTTTCTCTCTCTACTTTCTTTTAATTTTTAGTTTTTTAGTTTTTAGTTTTGTAATTAATTTTAATTGCGTTTTGTTAATATAGTAATTTAATTTTTACTTTTTACTTTTTACAGTTTTTATTATTTACTATGAGGAGGTAACTCCCCCAGCTATGGTGAAAGGTAATTCTTTTATTGTTACTATTTAGATTAATCTCCCTTAAAAATAATATATTCACTATTTAAAATATTGACTTAAAAAGGATACCGCTAGATTGGTCGGTTGGTAATTCATTTTAATCTGATTTAAACCTGAATAATAAAGGATACCGCCACATTGGTCGGTTGGTAATTTAATTTTGGTTCCGCCTTTTATGGCTGGTTGGACTTAATTTGACTTAATCAGGTTACCGCCTATATGGCTGGTTGGAAAAAGAATCACAAGTTTATATATTATTTTATGGGAGATATCTAAATTAGTAGTAGTAAAAGTAATTCCTTTTACCTTAGCATTTTATTTTATTGTAATTTACTTTTCAGTATTTACTTTACCGCATTTTTACTTTATGTCTTTTATTTTCAAGTTTTTACTAGCCATAGTTATGTGTTGTAACTAAATTAGTTATCTGGGGTTGTGATGAAATCCAATATCATCGTTTTATAAGGGTTAGATTATAGCTTGGGTAATATAAAGATTTATTTATTGAGTCTTAAACTAAATGCTTTTTCATTAACTGGCCATTAATAAAATTGATCTGGTAAATCTAAAATGAACTAGACATAGGGATTTTAGGTTTCAGCCTTAGACTCAATAGCCCACAATCTTCCTTGAGGATAGATAACCCTTTAATAGATTTCCTTACAGGATAGAAATATACCTGTCGGGCGGGGGTAACCATAATTGGAACTTAAACTTAATGAATCCAGGTAATTTGGTTGACATAGACATATGGTTCAATTGGGTTAAACTGGGTATTTGTGTCTGACCATCGACAGAGGCTTACACATAATTTAGTGTTCCAGGTTAATAAATCAATATATTACCCAACTTTAAGATAACCACTTCATCTTTAAAATGATATTGGAAGAAATCACAACCCTAGATAGTTTTTAATATTGAATTTTCTTAAAACCTATTTTCGACAAATTTATTACTTGCATTTAAATTTAGAATCGTCACCATTTCAAATCAATCAATCAACTTGTTAGATATTAATAATCATTTGACCTCATAAAATTAATAGTTTAGATATTAAGTCCTCGTGGGATCGATATTTTTATACTACTTGAACGATACGTGCGCTTGCGTTATACGTGTGTGTTTACGCCGGTCAAGTTTTTGGCGCCGTTGCCGGGGACTTATATTTCTTGAGTTGTTAATTTTGAAGCTATCCAATTTACTTGTATCTAATTTTCTTTATCTTTATCTGTAATTTTATTTCTTTATTGTATTTTCAGGTGATTGAAAAATGGAACACTACTGGGAGATTGAAAGATTACGAGCTTTACAAGAAGATACACCCCACATCTGGGAGCAACAGTCCGGTTTTCTGAGGCCTGTTGTCCAGCCCAATGATTATCACTTGATGCCAGAACCAAACAATTCTACATTTTCTCAACAGAACGAAATGGGGAGATGTGTAATATGTGATAGTAACCACCCGAGCGATCAATGTATATACCTTTCAGAGTGGCAGAATTTTCAGAATCATTCAAAGTATAAAAAACCATCACATTTTCCATCTTATCCACCATCCATATGTGATTTTCATCAACAAACAGAACCATCAGAGGAAGATCAGTTGTTAAACATGCTCAAAGATATGTTCGAGTTGGATGCAATGCTTGAAACAAGCCAGAATCAATTGGAAAGTATTCAGAGACAATCAGAATTCATTCAGAGGATGACAAATCAAATGAGACAATTCACAGAAAACCAGGACTACATACCTCAAGAACCAGTTTCATATGACACTGATGAAGCCTTCGAGTACTAATCATTTCACAATGACACTTCAACAGAGGAGGAGGCTGAGCAGTATCAACAACCAGAGGTATCAGTTGAGAAGCCCGAACCGGCAAAGTCTCAATTTGACTCTTATTATTCAGATTCTGACGAGGATGAAGCTGGTCTATTTGTACCAACTGCACCAACAACGGAGGATCAAACTTTCAATCCTCAAAATGAAGATATTGGAGCATGTTTTACCATGATGTTTGAAGAAGATCTATCTGAACCATCCATTCCAGTCGTATCAGAGGATGAAAACCTAATGACAAAAACATCTTTACATCCTCAGGCAGATACTTATGGAGCATGTATTTCAAAAATGACAGATGAAGAGCTGAATACAAAAATTTTACAATACATCTGTGAAGAAAAGGTGGAGCAAGAAGCAGAGCAAATGGAGGAGCAAATGTCTGACTTTAATAAAGATCCAGAGCATTCAGGAGAAACATCGCTGTTTTGGGGAGTACAAATCAAAGATATCACCCAGAAGCTTGACAGAATGGAACTTCCATTCCAAGTCAAGCACCATATAAGACCTCCTGATTTTCTTTCTTTCTTTGCAGGAACCACTGGAACAACAAGGAGCAAAAAGGTGGCACGAGCACTGAATGAGACAAAACTCTTTTTGCCACCTTACCGTTGGAATAGACCCTTAAAAAGCAACGCTCACGGGATTGTTTTTGATCAGACATCTAAAACGATATTGAAACCTCCTTAACAGATGAATTTCAGTCACGTCTGGCTGAAGACGAAAAATTTAGCGCTAGCAGGGAGGCAACCCATGCAATTTGTTGTAATTTCTGTTTTATATTTTGTGTATACATGTTGTAGATTTTTTTTTTAATTTTGTGTGTTATTTTTGTAGGGAAAAGCACAAACGGAGCATTTTTAGACAAAAGGAATGGTGTTTGGCAAAAATGAAAGCTAATTCATTAGCGATTGCTGAATAATGAATGGATTCTTGAAACGCATCCTAATGGATTTATATACCAAACGAGTAGCGTATTGCGTACACAATTCCGTTGTCTTAATTATTTCTTTGATTCGCCTTTCTATTGTAATTATCTTTATTTTCGTAGACATGATCCAGACTTTTTGACCTTTCACGATTTCTTTTGTTGTTTAGCTAACAATCGTCCTCTGGAAGATATTAGTGTTATTATTACTCACCCTTTTTCAGGTACTATAAATTCAGCCCGTCATTACACTTTTAAAGGCATCCTGATTTGAAAAAGAAATACATAAAAAAATGGAAGCCACTTCAAAAAGACGAGTTGAAAACATCTGTGTGTTTTGCGGTACTAGTGTTGGTACTAAACCACAATACGTAGAAGCAGCACAGGAATTGGGTCGAGTCTTAGCTGCAAGGAATATGCACTTAATATATGGCGGAGGCAATCTTGGACTTATGGGGATCGTTTCAAAGGCTGTACAGGAAGGAGGCAGTCATGTTTTAGGAATCATTCCAAAACCCTTGGCAGAGGCAAATCTTATTGGATCATCAAACGGAGAGGAACTGATCGTGCCAGGTATGTATGAACGACTGGTAGAAATGATTAACCGTGCTGATGCTTTTATCGCTTTGCCAGGTGGCTTGGGTACATTGGAGGAAATATTTATAGTATTATCTTGGGCGAACCTGAACATACACCAGAAACCACTTGGATTGTTCAATGTTGATGGATTTTATGATTTTCTTTGTGTGTTTCTTAATGATGCTCGGAGAAATGGGTTCGTGTCAAAACCTTTGAAAGAACTCCTCTTTATTGCCAGAACTGCTCCGGATCTAATAGCCTATGAACCACGAGTTGACCCTATTCTTTCAAAGATAAATTAGTCTGACGACGATCGTGGTAAGAGGCGTCGAATTAATCTGGATCTTAACCTTTAATTTCCTGTAAAATTTCAGCGAACCAGGTATTATTTTCTAAACTCTTCTTCTACTTTTTAAGACATTGGGGACAATGTCTCATTTAGGTTTGGGGGAGGGAATTAGTTTATCAGTACCTTGTTTTTAGTTTGTGTGTTGTTTTTATTTTTTAGTCCAAAATTTTTCGAAAATTACAAAAAAAATTGAAAATTTTTCAAAAAAATTACAAAAATATTTTGTGTTTTTGTGTTTTTATTTTGACTAAAAATGTGAAATTGGTAAGAGATAGCTGAGTAAGGAGTTTCCACTCCTGAGACGTATCTCAAGCCTATTTTCGAAACAAGTTAATTTTTGTTTATTTCCTTTTGAATTATTTAATTTGTGAATTCTCCTTAAAACGGACTAAAATGGATCTTCATATGTTCAGTTAGCAAATATTATCAACATATATAGTAACATACAGACATGAGCTAAAATTGAAAAGTTTGTAATATTCAGTGCTCTAGTTTAATTGGAGGAAGCATCTCAAAAAAGTGATGGAGTAAAAAAAAAAAAGTCTGAGATCCGAGTTATTAAGTATGTAAGGGTGTTTTAACACCTAGTGTCCTAAAACCAACTGGTTTGGGAGTCACTGGCCCAAAGCTCGTTACATGGATCGAAGATGCTGCAAAAATATATATATTTGAAATCTGAGTAATTAAGTCCGTAGGGGTGTCTTAACACCTGCTGCTCTAAAGCCAACTGGTTTGGGAGTCACCGACCCAACACTCGCTACATAGATGGAAGATATTGTATATAAATAAAAAATAGAAAAGTGAAAAATCAAAGAAAAAATCTGAAAATCTGAAAAATTATTCCATTGCTGCACAAAGGTGTGAAATCTGATAGAACTTTAGGACAAAAATATTACTCTCTTCTCAACTGCACTTATGACTGTTGTGGGCAAAAATAAGTTGTTTAATATTTTGTTGGCTGTATATATGGAGAATGGTAAATATAATCGGAGAATTTACTTATTCGATAATTTAAAATGAAACAAAACAACTAGTAACTTGGAGTAGAAGTTTCACCCGATTAGTCACTAACATCTTTATTCTCTTTTCGCTTGTCTTTTTGCTTTTGCGTGCATTAGTTTTAACTAACTTTTTACTTTTGTAAAAAAGTTTGTGGGTATCATTGCTGTAAACCCTCACGAGACTACAACTCGTCCACTAGGGACACGTAGGGGTTTAAAGGCTTGTTGCATACGCTAAATGCAATCGTGATCCCTACGAAAGTGGCTTAGTTAATTTTATTTTCATGTTATTTTATTTTATGTTTTGCTCGAGGACTAGCAAAATGTTAGGTTTGGGGGTGTGATGAGTGGTATTTATATCACTTATTCCCACTCATTTGACCTAATATTTTGTATAGTTTCTTGAGTTTTGTGAACGTTTTGATATGTTTTGTGTTATTTTGTAGATAAATAAAGTTTGGAAAACATTGGAGGCAATTTGGGCAAAAACAGACAAAAATGCGTCAACAGGGATATTTTGGTCTTAAGGGCGTCGCGACGCCAAGACATCCGCGTCGCGACGTCTAAAATGCGCCGAACAGTGCTAACGTGCGCCGGGTCCACAAATCAGAATCTGAGAAAAGTTTGACTTTGCTAAAATACGCCATGCCACGTGTCACCATCACAGCCGATCTGCTAACATTCGCCATCCCACGTGTCAGCATCCTACGGTGCCGACAGTCATCATCGCCACGTGTGCCATGTGTCAGCCTACGTGTCTCCATGTCATCAGCCACGTCAGCAAGTCAAAATTGCCACGTGTCGTGCCACATCATCATCAGCCAATCAGGAAGTGACACGTGTCGCAATTCTAGAGTGCCGACAGTCTCTTTCCCATGTGTCGCCACGTCATCGCCACGTCAGCATCAATAATTGAGTATCTAATCCTTATCTGACACGTGGCAGATAAGAATCTCAACGACCAATCAGAAGCCGCCACGTGTCACAATAATTGAAGCCCAACCACTCTGCCACGTGTCACCTTATCAGCTTATCCAGAATCTTCAAACCGGCGAACCAGAGCGTGCCACGTCAACAAATCTGGCGTAGCGACGCTGAGGACCTAGCGTCGTGACGCTGGATCCTACCGAGGCCTATAAATTGAGCTCGAGATTTCAGAATTCAGGGCACCACTCTCTCTCTTATAATCTTTCTAAAGAGAGAGTTTCTCTCTCTACTTTCTTTTAATTTTTAGTTTTTAGTTTTTAGTTTTGTAATTAATTTTAATTACGTTTTGTTAATATAGTAATTTAATTTTTACTTTTTACTTTTTACAGTTTTTATTATTTACCATGAGGAGGTAACTCCCCCAGCTAGGGTGAAAGGTAATTCTTTTATTGTTACTATTTAGATTAATCTCCCTTAAAAATAATATATTCACTATTTAAAATATTGACTTAAAAAGGATACCGCTAGATTGGTCGGTTGGTAATTCATTTTAATCTGATTTAAACCTGACTAATAAAGGATACCGCCAGATTGGTCGGTTGGTAATTTAATTTTGGTTCCGCCTTTTATGGCTGGTTGGACTTAATTTGACTTAATCAGGTTACCGCCTATATGGCTGGTTGGAAAAAGAATCACAAGGTTATATATTATTTTATGGGAGATATCTAAATTAGTCGTAGTAAAAGTAATTCCTTTTACCTTAGCATTTTATTTTATTGTAATTTGCTTTTCAGTATTTACTTTACCTCATTTTTACTTTATGTCTTTTATTTTCAAGTTTTTACTAGCCCTAGTTATGTGTTGTAACTAAATTAGTTATCTGGGGTTGTGATGAAATCCAATATCACCGTTTTATAAGGGTTAGATTATAGCTTGGGTAATATAAAGATTTATTTATTGAGTCTTAAACTTAATGCTTTTTCATTAACTGGCCATTAATAAAATTGATCTGGTAAAATCTAAAATGAACTAGACATAGGGATTTTAGGTTTCAGCCTTAGACTTAATAGCCCACAATCTTCCTTGAGGATAGATAACCCTTTAATAGATTTCCTTACAGGATAGGAATATACCTGTCGGGCGAGGGTAACCATAATTGGAACTTAAACTTAATGAATCCAGGTAATTTGGTTGACATAGACATATGGTTCAATTGGGTTAAACTGGGTATTTGTGTCTGACCATCGACAGAGGCTTACACATAATTTAGTGTTCCAGGTTAATAAATCAATATATTACCCAACTTTAAGATAACCACTTCATCTTTAAAATGATATTGGAAGAAATCACAACCCTAGATAGTTTTTAATATTAAATTTTCTTAAAACCTATTTTCGACAAATTTATTTACTTGCATTTAAATTTAGAATCGTCACCATTTCAAATCAATCAATCAACTTGTTAGATATTAGTAATCATTTGACCTCATAAAATTAATAGTTTAGATATTAAGTCCTCGTGGGATCGGTATTTTATACTACTTGAACGATACGTGCGCTTGCGTTATACGTGTGTGTTTACGCCGGTCACCAACATATCCAGAGATCTCATGGGTCGCTTCCCAAAGATTCACCGATGGCGCATGACTCGAACATAATTAATCTGAGATTAATTAGAAGAGAGAGAAAATTAATCTATGATTAATTGTGGAAAGATTTTATCTGGGATAAAATTCTATTAATAGAGAGAGATCGATTAATTTGGAATTATTCGATTAAAATAATATATTCGATATATTAAATGAAATTAGATTTCATAACGGGATTAAAATTAGATTTTAATTCAGGTGAATAAATTAATTTAGAATTAATTCGCGAGCGACTTTAATAGTAATTTTGCCAGGCATAATTATTTAATTAAATTTGATTTAATTAAGTCGCAACAGAAAATTCGTTATTTCGGAATTAACAAACCCGAGTCCGGAATGTGTTTGTGGGCCAACTCGGATTTTGAATTAAAGTGGGGCCCACACAAGTCACATCACCTAGTCTATCTCATCACCTTTTTGGTTGATGGAAGTACTTAGATTTGATGGTAACTTATTTCTTACACAAGTGTCAAGTTTGATTGACTTTTACCAAATATTTGATTTTGGTATATCATTTGATTTTTGGAAAATCAAAACATATTACACAAAATCACTCTCTATCTCCTTATTTCCTCACTTGGGCGTGAACTTCATGCTTTTTCTTTCTTCCTTGGGCGTGAACCTAGGGTTCATTTCCTTTGGTTTTTGATTCAAAAATCAACAATCCTAGCACATCAAAGGAGTCGTACAAAGGTGTTAGGGACATTAATCCATGAGTTTGGAATTCAACGACAAGCTTGGAAGCTCAACATACATCAAATGAGAAGCTTGTAGCAACTTCCATGGAGGCAAAATTTTTGTTATCAACACATCCTTAGCTAAACATTGTAAGTATTTTCCGCTACTTTACTTTGCGTATTAACATGATTTTATACTTAAAGATCTTGGTTATTGGTCTTAGAGAACCCAACATTCCCTAAAATAAAATATGGGGTTAGAGGTTCCACATTTAACATTTCAAACTTAGGAATCTCACTTATTATTATATATAAATTATTATTAGTTCTACTTTCTCAGGAATTAATAATACCAAACATATAAAACCAGTCATGTATGAGGTAGTCTAATTTAGTCCAATTACACCAGACATATAGGCGGTAATCATCTGTCCCATAAAAACTGGCCATATAGGTGGTAAAGTAATTTATATTTAAACCGACCATATAGGGGGTTTCATAGTTTGCTATTAATTAGTCCGGTTATATTATAATTCGTATATTATAATTAAGTGATATTGACCTAGTTAATCGTATTAAATATTTCACCCATCCCCAGAGAAATTTAACTACAAAACATAAAAGAAAATAAAATATTAAAACTGTTATTACTAAAAATAAAAATACATAATTAAAATACTGAAAATAAATACAAACAAGATGCAATCCCTAAATTCTTTATAGAAACCTAAGGAAATCATGAAGAAAATGAAATGAAATCAAATACAATTTATAGATAAATTTTCCTTCAAAGCGACGCGACGCGCAAAGGTATGCGCGTCGCGACGCCTGAGCTGGCAACGCGGCAGACACGGTTTCTTCTGGAGATGACATGTGGCACACAAAAATTTCGGTTCACTGAGATGTTCACATGTGGCGAAAGGTGATTCGCGGCCGGTGACGTGGCTGACATATGGCAGGTTGACTCGTTATGCAGCTGATGTGGGAGACACGTGGCTGACATGTGGATGACATGTGGCTGACACGTGGCACACGATTGATGCAGTCCAATTGGATGATGACATGTGGCACGCATTTTGTCGGCAATATATGATGATGACACATGGCACGGTGCATTTTAGCGGATTTGTTGTGATGTTGACACGTGGCAGGCGCATGTTAGCAAGTGCGCAAGATAGTTTACTTCTCTGATTTTGACACGTGTCCGACATAATTTAGCAGTATCCGGCACATGTTAGCAGTCGCGACGCAGAAGTGTTGCGTGTCGCGATGCCCAAATGACTATTTTGCCATTTTTATCCATTTTTCACTGTTTTGACCCTGATTTGATTCCAGTGAGTCCTGAAACTTTATTTACCTACAAAATAACATAAAATACATCAAAACGTTCATTAAACCCGAGAAACTAAATAAAATATTAGGTCAAAAGAGCGGTAAAATGTGATATATTTTCCGCTCATCAGTTTCCGAAAATATTATGGAGTGATCCTGATCCCTCTAAAACTCTTCGGAATTACTCAAACAATATCATATCATCATAATTAAGCTATATCCATAATTAGATTCATCAAACCGCTGTGACACGAAAAACTTGATTTTTACTGGAAACTCGCTTTACCAATCAGATTGATCTAAATCGCGCTAATATCACTCGGATTCTACAAATAGCCAATATTCAATATATTCTAGTACAATCAATTTAATGTACATCAATATTTTATTCTACGAATCTATGGGGAGCATCCGAATATATTATAATAAACTTGAAAAAGTTAACTTTTTATCGAGATGTCTTACCGAAATTACGAGGATACTGATTGACTCTCTACACCTCCATGAACGCTTAAGAATCAATGAAATTCAAATTGAAGATACTGTTCAAATGAATTTTACTGTTCACTGACATTTTTCTTCTCATTTTATGTGCAACTGAGCATGGATAGAAGAAACCGACACCACCATCTTGTAATACTCTCCGAAGATTGACCTGTGAAGATGCCTGGATGAGTCGAGATGAGCTCCAAATAATCACGTATTTCTCTCCCTGTTGCACCGCTATGCACGACATTTCTAGTGATCATCGGCCATCAAAGGACGATCAGTTTGGGGAGGTCGCACCACTCTAGCATGTGAGGTTGCCTCCGACAACCTCATTTCTTCCTTCCTCTCTCCAATGATTTTTACCCCCATTATTGTACATGTGTTATATTTTGAGGAACCCTTTGCAATAAGCTGAAACTTTTGACTTTATTAACAAATTTTCAAAAAATTACGTCCTGGTCCCTAGGAAAAATTACAGATGGGTCATTTTCTTTAGTTGAAACTGAAATCAATAAAATTGAGGTCATTCTGCTCTAAATTTCGGAAAGTACCAAACATGAAAATTGTTCATCTTAGAAAAAAAGAGTCCAATGGTTTAAGAATAACCTTAATTGGTGTTTGTTTACTATTTTTATAGCCAAAATAATGAAACTTCATTCGTTTCTAAAAATCGCATAATAAATTCTTTCGAATTTCACGATTTCCAATCCGACAAGATCCCATTTTGAAAAATTCTACCCTATTATTCCATACTTATACTCTTATTTCCCAACATCCTCTCGTTTCGATACCTTATATGCAATCCGAGAAGTATCCAGAAATAACCGACAATTTAGGATAATATAAGAAGGAATGTTGAGGAAATACCTTAGGAATACAGGCAGGAACTGCAATTCCATCTTCTCCTCGCTTGGAGGAAAATAGGGAAAAAATGCCTTATAGTACAATGACTATCCAGGCTGTTAAATATGGAGGTCCTAAGAAGATAATGTTCGAATTTGTGGTAATCTTCTGAAACATATCAAGATCTCTTCATTTTCATGTTATCTTCTTTTTATTTCAAGTACAATTGTCATCTTCATTACTAAGTCTCATATTTGTTCATTCCTTAACTTTCTTTAAAGTTTGATCAACTAATCACTTTAAGTATAAAAAAATAAACGAGCCAACCTATGATTTGTTTATACATTTAAAAAAGTTGACATATAGGGGGAAGGAAATTTTGCATGATGTCCTCCAACATTTAGAAGATTTCCTAAAACCTTTTGGTAATGGCAGATCCGTGATTCCTATGGATCTTTAGTAATTCTTTAGGACCTCCAATCCAAACACTCATCATGCCATTTATAAAAAAAGAATAAGGGGTTCATGAGCGTTTAACAGAGGAATTCTTTCATAGTTGCATGGACCACATCATGTCGAGAGATGTGGCCCAAGAACTCTATGGACTAGGCCTTGGCTAAATTAGATAACCTGAAATTTCACAAGTCATATCCCGATGAAGTTGATAGAGAGATTTCGTAGTATGTCCATGAAAATTTAACACTTAAACTTAAGGATCTTAAAATTTTTACAACACTAAATTAATCCTTAACACTTAAGGATAATTATAGTATATTAAGGTTCGTGTTTTGATTTTTAGGTTGGTATATTTTGGCCTCGGTTTCTTGTTTTTCAAAGCTGAAAATTTATTCTCTATCTTTGTTGCAACTGATGGCCAAGAGAGAGAAAAATAATAAAAACAAATTTTGCTTTATATATTCAATAATTATCCAAAACCTAAATTACCAACCATAATTACTTTTCAAATCAACCAAAGTTAAAAAATATATATCTTTATTTTGATCTTATCATACCATAATAAAATACCATGTATTATAGTTACATTTAACCATAGTTACATTTCAAGTTAACTAAGATTAAAATACAATTTTGGTTAATATTTGATCATATCATATACTAAATGATTTAGTTACTTTAATCATAACCATTTATTTAAAATGTAACCAAATTTGGAAAAATTTAATTACTATAAATGTATAATTGTATTAACTAAATTATGTATAATTTAATACATAAATTTAATTAATATATTAATTCAAATCACATTTGAATTAATTTTAACAATTAACATTATACAACAATTACATATCAACTCTTGATATATCAAATTAATTAATTTTATTTTATCTCATAAATTATCAGATTGAACAATATAATCCAAACATAAAATATTTTGTCAATAATTTACTACTTTTCCATAATGTTCAATGAGTATACTTAATTATAGTGGTACTCTTTAGGTTCACGTCTGTTTATCACATAAAACTTTTAATATATGTGCATGAAGACCTGCCTACTTACAAATCATGATAGAACAAACTCGACACGTCAATCCATACAAGTTGAGGCTATAACGCTAATGTATAATCCTTTTGTCATACGACTCCTATTGAGCAAGCCATAGTCTTACTGCCAATACCTTATCTACTTATGTATAAAACCTATCTTCATAATTATATTCCCTAAAAATAATATTTGAAGAAATAATTGTCCTCGATATTATTTATAAAGTACCAGAAATGCTTTCCGAGATATACTTTCGGCCAAAATATTTCTAGATTATTATTTGAAGAATCTTGAGACAATCCAACCATACGGACTGATAGATCCTAATATTTACACATAACGATCTCCATGAGCATCAATCCACATCTAACAGTCATCCAACGGTCAGACCATAAGAGGTTTCTGAGAAGCATGGTATTAGGTCTAATGGCCACATTAACTTTTCAACTCGAGAATGCAACTATTGGCGGCTCTAAGGAAAATCTATTAGTCGTCTTCAATGAGTCAGTTCAATATTCACATAACTAATAAATATCTTCATCTCTATATGAGTTTTCGCTATGTTCATGGTTCGTTGAGACAAATAATATGTCCATTACATATATAGACAATGCACTAATCTAATCAATCTATTGACCGACTTATGTCAATAGATCAATACTAGGAACAATTTATATTTGAGATTATATGTGATATTTCTCAACGCCATTTTCAACTCTTACAACTATATAAGTACTCTCGGGTCTTTTCTAATTTCATATAAGGTTATGAGTCAATCTCGAAATTCCTAACTGTTAGGATGATCTAACTCTTTCATTTATAATACATGAATACAAGTAAAATTAAATTACCATACTTTTAAATAAATAATTATGATAAAGAAATATTTTATTGCATAAATAATAAAATATCCATACAAAGTGAATGGTGTTTGATCACCATTTCCAACACTCCCACTTAGTCTAGTGCTACTCGCATTGGTGTCATATACTTGTTGCCTACACTTGGTTCTCAAACACTTTAGGAGTTAATGCCTTAGTTATGGGTGTGTTATATTTTCTTCAGTTTGTACTTTACAAATTGTAATGTCACCTCTAGTTAAAATTTCTCTAATTATGTGGTACTTTCGTTACATATGCTTAGATTTCTGATGAGCTCAATGTTTCTTTACTTGAGCTATGGTACCATTGTTATCACAATACAATGGAATGGGGTCCACCATAGATGAGACAACACCAAGCTCGGAAATGAATTACCTTATACAGATACCTTCCTTTGTAGCCTCAAAAGCCTCAATGTACTTTGTCTAGTGGTTGAATCAGTGATCAAACCATATTTGGTGGTTTTCCAACTAATAGAACCGTCATTAAGAATAAACAAGAATCCATATGTAGAATCTTTATCCCTGGTATTCTCTAGCTCAGTCTCATTTTTTCGAGCTTTTCCTCGCTAATAGCTACCTTTGTTTGTTGTAGCTTGAGCTCAAAGGCCTTGTTACCAAGCTCATGGCGGGCTTTATCCTTTTCATTTCTTGCAACTTATAGGGCATCGTGGATTGTTTTACTGGCTTTTTTTACTTCCTTAAGGAGCTTATGTTCTCTCTCAATCAATTGGCTTTGAAGCCTTTAGGTCTGGCCACCCTCGGCCATGGTGCTAGAAAACACATCAATATTGGTGGCCAAAAGATATGCCAACTGTATAAAAAGAGATCACGAGTCAGTTTATTAGTAAATAATGATAAATGATGACATAAAATATTATGTTTTAAGTAATTACATTCGCTTAGAAACGGCCAACTTCCCAAGAACGTCCTCATGAGAGAGGTTCTCATAGGCCAAGGCTTGGTTGATATTCATATGTTGGGTTGGAAGTTGATAGTCGGTAGGAGGTGAGCAATGCCTTCATTCGCATGCTCTAGTAGGTCATCCACACCCAAAGTATGGACTCCCCCTTAATCAGATCAGAAGTCATTGAAGCCTTGCCAATGGAGGCCATGGTATTTCTTTCGAGGACCTGGGTCGACATGTTCCTCATATTTGCACCCAATATAATGGAAGCCTTTTTTTTTTGGGGCATTGGTGTGCGGATGGACTTTGTGATATTTGGACGGATGGTGTTTGGGTTTTTCTCAGTAGGGGGAGTGTTTACAGTTCAAGTCGATATGGCGGGAGTCTGTATTGGTGCTTTTTATTTTTGGGATGCAGTAATTGGTGTGGTGAGTATGGAATGGGTCGTGCTTAGACCGCCCTAGGCTCGACGTTTGGCTTACGGAGCAATCTGTAAAGTGCTGGGCCTTGTTCCTGATATGCCTGCATTGAGAGAAAAACATAAGATTAAAAAATAAAAGATTAGAAAAAATGAATTAAAGGCAGGGTCAATAAAAGACAAAGTGGAAAGACAAGTGATAAACAATAATATAAAAGAAATATAAAGAGGTCAGTCAGTCAGTCAGTATTTACTGTGTTGTTTCTCGGCCGGTGGAGGAGACCTCGGGATAAAACCCTTATTAGTGAAAGAGGAGGGGTTGATGATGTCTCTGTAGTGGCTGGTAAATTATGACGTAGCCTTCTCCATAGCCCTGAACTCATGAAGAACTTTCGAAGGATCTCCCCAGCAGGCTACAAAGGGTGTAATTGTGTTAGTGAAACAAAAGCTGAGAATCGTAATGAAGAAAAAAAAGTGATAAGGCTGGGTCGTTACCTCCACCCGGAAGGTGGGTGTCATAGTAATTTCTTAATCGGAGATGATTTGGCATTCACTATATGCTCACCCGGCCCTGAACTGCTTGCCTTTCAAATTTTTATTGGTGACTAGGAGGTTTGAGATTAGATGTTTGTTGTCGTTGTAGAGGAAGGTAGTACCAATCTTATATTCCTTAAGGTTGGCATTCATTCGGTACAACCGCTTCATGTCTTCAACCGAGGGGTCCTAAAGGTCAGCTCGGTTCTATACCACATACAGTCTGGCCAAAACTCTCCATCTGTTAGGTTGAACTGACATGAGGCCAAGTTCATGACGGCCAATATCGAAAAAGGCCGTGTAGAGGGTAACTCGACTAGTCCTAGGTTGGCTCTCCAAATCTTCCTTTTCTGGAAAGGTTAGACTCATTTCCTCGGGAATGTTAAATCTTTCCCGAAGCTGGTCTAGCTCAGCTTGGGTGATAGAAAAGGCTTTGTCTATATCTAGGTTGACAAAGTCTATGAGAGTAGGAGTTGGCACGGGTCGAGCTATCCTCACGGTATATTATTGGTTTTCTTCTTTAGATGAGGTCAGGGATGTGTTACAATCATTGTCTTCTAGCATAATTAAATCAATTGGGTGTTAGACATTTGCTTCAGGAGGTAGCATATTGAGGGGAGTCTCGGAGGAGGATTTAAAGTCTGACATTCCTAAGGATTGACCCGAGAAAGAAGGTTAGTCAATGATGGAAAAAGTTTTGTTCATAATCATTTTGGGCCTATTTTATTATTAGTTAGGCTTAGTATTTCTAGGGTTTTACTGAGTCATCCCTACCAAGTGACTAAGCATAAAAATCTCTAAATTCCTTAACAATGGCGAAGTGGCAAGTCTGTGAGCATGACAACAGCCAAAACACCAAAAAACCAATAAACATGCGTCCATTCAAAATATATTATAAACATAGAAAAGCACCCCTATAACAAAACTTAAAATCTAAAACCCACAGAATACCCCAAAACATGTTGTCAAACACGGCATGTGTTCCTCAAGATTTATCACACATCAATTTCGAATATAAAGTATGCTTAGTGAGAATGAAATATAGAGAGAGTCAAGGGAATGCTTAATTATGTTTTGAATTTGAAGTGGAACGATTAAACCTATTGAAAAAGCTTGGAATTTATTGTTGAAGATTTGAAAGCGTTTAGAGAAAGATAAGAGTTGTAAAAATGGAAGATGAACATAGTAAGATTTTAAATATGATACTCGAGTTGATCTTTATCGTTAGATTGAAGCAAGAATAGGGGATTTAGGAAATGTATATGTTCAATTGTGGCCATATAATTGAAATGACGGGCTTGGATGAGAGCCACGAGCTGAGTTGATCACAACTGTCCAGGTTTTGGTGTGTGATTCACATATGGATGACACTTGGCATGTTGGAGAGATGAGGCAAAATAATATTTGATGGGAATTTAAGGAAGACCATTATGTCTTTGCACGTTCATAGCAACGATTCAAAAACCATAGGAGAACCTTTTCAAGTGGTGGGAAAAGAAATACATTTACACAAAAATAAAAGCTTTGGCAGTATGTGGAGTAATTTGACCTAAGGGGTATGAATTTGGGGAGAGCTGAGGTAATATGAAGTTTACAGAGCCTAACAACCCGAGGACATTGGGTCGGTCTGCACCACCATCTTTTATAAAGTTCCCGACATCAACTTACCAACTCATTGATATCGAGAACTAGGGAAAAAATATTGATGGTGATTTTTCACCCCCGTTGAAGGTTTGAATACCAAGGAGTGGCAGAATGGGTATTGTATTTGGTCAAAAATGATAATAAAAACCCTAGGGCTTGGAGAGAAAAATATAGTTTAATAGAAGGACCAAATCTTGGGATACAGATGAGTTCTCTTAAGGAAAAAGGTGTTAAAGACGAAGTGATTTATCATGCCGACTCGACCTAATGAAGGAATGATGGATTCATGGTTATTAGAGAATTTGTTGAACCTGGCCCGATGCAGTCTATGCACAACAACCCAACCTGATTGAGAAAGCTGGAGGGATCTTTGAAAAGTTTCATCTGCCTTAGTATGCCGAAGCGAGGAATGGAGATGGGATCATAAGCCGACATGTCTCTAGGTCATATAATGCATGTTCTAAGTGATGAGATGGACTTCTAAAGGTATAGGTTATATGATGTATACCTTATCTAGGAGTTTGGGCTTCTAGAAGACTAATGATGACAATAGTTGATCAATGGCTCTCATTGGAGGAAGACTCTACTAGCTGTTTATAGAATGAAATAGTACCAGAGCAATTGAATCATGATTGTCGCATTTGTTTGGGCAGTTGTGGAACCCTTAGGGTCGGATCGGTGCCTCGCACAGTGGATGTGGGTCTAACCTAAGGCTATTAGAGATAGGTGTATTCTAAAATATTTTAATGAAAACTACATTCTGATACGAGTCCGTAGGAAAAAACGGGGACCAAATCGGAGTTCGGGAATTCCGGAACAAAGAAAATAAATTTTAGTATTTGTCAGCCTTGGGAGTCCCGACGCGTTGGATTGGGAGTTAAGACACTCCAAAGTGCGAGAGCAACTCCGAGAGCTGAAGTCTTAGTGTCGCAACATGGAAGGATGAGAGTCGCGACGCTTCTAGGTTTGATGCTCAGTGTCGCGATGTTGGAGGGTCAGAGTCGAGACGCTCACTTGGGCAGTGAGCAATTTCAACCTTCAAATCAGTCCTAAACATTTCCAATTTTCTCCTATCATTTCAATATACCTTAGAACCAATTTTAACATCAAAACCAACCACAACACATGTTATACAACTATCATACATATATTTTAAATACATATATGTATTTGTTTGAAACAAAACATAAACCAATTTTAGAATCCCAATAAGAAATATCTCATGAACAATTCTAGTTCACCTAAAGGTGGTCAAGTGATTCTAGAATTGTAGCCATAGCTTAAAGCTTTAACTTTAAGTTCCAAACTCTTATTAATTGTTCAATATCCAACATGAACATCTTTGACCTAATTTACAAGCATATTGTGTTTATACTTCTTCTAAAGTATCCTAACACAATTTATTAGCCTTATTTCAACATTAAACTATGTGATCATGCATCCATTACATAATTCATAACTTAAGAGAAGTTCAAACTTACCTAGCAAGCTTGATGCAAAGATCCAATCTCCTTCTATTTGCTGAAATGGTGGGAGAACTTCCAAAGTGTTGCAAGCTTGACTTCAAGATCCAACCTTGATTCCAATGCTAGCAATCTCCACTCCAAGATACAATCTTGATATCTCCTAGATGATAGATGAAATATTGTAGAGACCTCACAAGCTTCTCTAAACACTTCTCTAACTTAGGCTAGTTTCTCCAACAATCTACTTGTATTTAGCTTTCTCAAGCTTTAGCTTTGCTTAATTCAAACCTTCATAAAGCTTGGTATTTATAGCAAAACTTATGTATTTTTTAATTAATAAAAGTTATAATCAACTTTTAGGTGGGCTTAATCTAATTTGTCCAAATATGTATAATTAGGTGTGACTAATCTCAATTGTCTACCACTTTGATTTATCCAATTAAATCAAGACAAGGATTAGGAATGTAGTACTTCAATATTTCCCACTTTTATTTAATCTAATTAAATCAAGTCAAAACCACCTATTATTACATACTTATAATTACCATAATATCCTCAAATGGTAGAGATAATTATGATTTTACAATTAAACCTTTGTGTAATTATTGAATTAATCCAACTAGGTCAAAGTAAATAATCAATAGTATCCAATAATACTTGATTATCTTAGTTTATAATTATAATATTGAATATTATCTTTTATCAAAATTAATCGGCTACCCAAGTGCTCAACGAGTACACTTTATATTGGGACTCTCTAAGTTCAGACACTTTCGTCATATAAGCCTAGCTAATATGTACGCAATTCGGCCATCTCCGAATTTGTGAAGAACACGAACGACCTTTCTGAACTATACAAGTCGATGTCATCACATATGTTTAACAATCCCTCCGTCGTAGGCTATCCGAGTTGTACTTAGGAAACATAGAATACACCATCAAGTTTCTGAGGCGTACATCTCATATAGACATGTCCACGATTCTTCATTACTGATGCGATCCACCTTAGGTGATCGACTTTGGCCAAAGCTTTAAGAATCGTGACTTTACTCACATGGATACCTAAACCTCTTGATTATTGAGTGCATCGTTCTGCACCCAACGAACATCTAGAGGCCATACCATGAAAGGTTTCTGACATACATGACATCAAAGTGTGGAGGATCTCACACAAAATCAATATATCCTATAGTCAAAGGACTACATATGCTACTCGACTCGAAGAGATTCATATTGACGGTGGTGTGTACTTCCACTATTAGGAATCACTTGTGAGTTATTCAGTATTCTTTCCAAACAATACACACACGTCTATACGAGTTTCTAAAACTCATGGAACATCGGGTTAAACCATGGGAACTCCAATTCCAATATACGACATGTGATAGTCTTATAAGTTATAGGAATTCGATAGTATTCCAAAACCAACGACAAGGAATATATATATATATATATATATATAATATATATATATATATACACTTTAAGAATAGTTTACAATAGTAATACTTATCATAATGTCGGACCACCAAGTGTCCAGTATTACTACAAGACTATTCTAAGGTCGATGTCATTCTTAGCATATCTATACATCAATCTAATACGTATAATGACAATACCAATAATAAGGTATGAAATGAAAATATAGTTATTTTATTAATCAATAATAAAATATACAATTCGGATTGGCACTCCAAGTACCAAATCCAATAGCATCAATAAAGTGTGTAGCAATGGTTAAGAGGTTATAATGTTGGGTTTCTGCTGACAAGGGTGGTTGAACCCAACAGCAGTACAACTCTTTGTTGAGTGGTTGGCGGAAAGCATCATGGAGGTAATGATGGTCTGGTCATGATGGCTAGCATTATGGGTTAGTAGAATAGTAGATTTGGGAGCCTATATAAATGGGTTGAAGTCTGAGATTTAATGGTTAACAAATTTTATATCTCACGACTTCTAGAGAAATTGATAGTTGAAGAGTTAGTGATAGAGAGAAAAATGAGTTCAATAACCAACCACCTAGGAGATTTGACTGGGCTTGTTGTAAGACCCGAGGTGCTTATTTTTATTTTCTTGTGTCCCCACTAGTAGCTCGAGTCGGTCTTCTCCCGTGGACGTAGGTTGGAGCCACTTTCCGTCAAACCATATAAATCGTTGCCTCTTTGTTTTTCTTGTCTGCTTGTTAAATTTGTTTTTGGTTCCCTACTAATCAAATAAATTCATTATTGATGGAGATTTATTCGAAATATTACTTTCTCATATTGCCCTTTGTACGAACAACAACCCAGAATGTCCACCATTAACACAATATCATACCCTTTTACCATATACTCTCTAATTTTGCTTCTTGGGTATCCCCTTATAATTCAATACACAAATTCAAACTCCAACAACTCATTCTTATCAACCATTGTTAAAAACTCTTCCTTTGACACAAAAGTAATATTTTTTCACATTATCTTCACGAGGCCGCATTGGCCTGCTTGTAGCGTAATTACAACAAAATGAAGGGAATCACACGTTTCCCTTAGTTTCTTTATAACAACACTTTTACCAACCGTACTTGGCCCACTAATTACAATAATCAAAGAATTCGGCGGAGGATAAATCGGATTTGAATCAAAGGCATGACCCAACGAAGCCTTAAGAGACCACAAAAGCTCAGCTTTGTCAATGTTGTAGAATATGTGTCATTAAACGAAATTAACATACATCAATCAAATTTAAAATTCACTAACATGCATCAATTTAACATGCATTAATCAAATAACTTACTAAAATTAAAACTTAGACCAAGAAACTTAGAAAAACCTGGAGAAATTGAAGATAATAAAACATAATTCAAGTCGAGTTGCCTCTGTCTTTAAGAACTTATTAGCCCCGCCTCGGTGCTCAGTGGATGTCTTGTGGCTAACGTTCTCCCAGGATTACTTGGATGCTTCTTGTAAAAGGGACACTCATTTAACAAGAACTTGAACAGTAAAATGGAGGAAACTCTCTTTCAATATGACTCTCTAAACTATGAAAGACTTGTATAATTTTGTGGATGCTTAGAGTGAACCCCCAATGCTTCTAATATAGGCATGAAAAGATGCCTTTGAGGGTACCATTTAGTTTGGGGTGTAACCCTCCTAAGGGTTATACCCATTCCCTTATGCCTTTTGAAGCCTACAGACTCATCCTTCCAATTTAGAGAACATGTCTGTAGACAACAGGACCTGGGCGACGCCGTTCCTAGGCTCGCGGCCTAGTTTGGGAAGTACGAAATAACATGGAGTCGCCACCCGGTGTGAACCGGGAAAATGAGATTTAAGGCCGCACTCACCCCTCGCAAGGGAAGACCTCAAACCGTTGGGTTCGGAATGGTCCCTTACTTATGTCACTTGTAATAAAATGATTTATGTAATAATTTAATCAAGCTTAAGTAACACTTATTTCCAAGAGTATCATGCTTCTAAATTCTCATATGCAAAATAAAACTTATGTACGCATTTCACATATATCTCACATTTAAAATTGCATGCTTAACATATATCAAGATAGCAGCGAACATACAACTTTATTTGCATATCACATTCAGGAAAGCACAAGCACACATATTAACCATACAAGCACACATATGGGCATTTTTCCAAGTGGTACGTGGAATTGTAGCCCAAGTACAGACCGCACTACCGTCCATTTGGAATCGGCTACGGAATTTACGTCTGGGTTTCCATCCGATATACAGCAAGAAATAATATCCAAATGTTATCATGACACAAGCATATGAATCAACATATTTGCATTTATACATGTGGAGATAGCTACTAGGAAAACTATGCATGAAATCTAATGAAGAGGACTCAGTTCAGTGTGTGCGCGTTCGTGTAGCGTTCGTAAACACGTTCGAACGGAAATGAAATAGAATGCTCAGGTTCGTATGGCGTTCGTAAACGCGTTTGAATGGAAATGAAACAGAATGCTCACGTTCGTATGGCGTTCGTAAACGCGTTCGAACGGAAATGAGACCTGATGCATGATAAGGCAAAAACGCATGCGCGTTCGAGTTGCGTTCGTAAACGTGTTCGAACGAGAACAGACCTGATGCATGAAATGGGACGCAATATATAGACAACAAAATGAAGGGGGCGCGGCGAAGTACTGCCGTAAAGGTGGCCTTTTGGGGCTCTTGATCTCTCAAAGAGAGGACCTTTAGACCAACATACTAAGCCCATGCGTGTCACATCACAACACATGAAATAAATAATATCAGACATAGTGTGCCCGATTGAACGTATCTTGTATCCAACCGAACACACATCAATCGCGCGGCAAAGCATCGTGGTAAAGGGCTTTTAGCCCTCCCATAGGGGATCTCACATCACACTTACTAAGCCCATGCGCTTGATTGAATTATGCATACGAAAATAAAGATAATAATATCAAACTAAGTATACCCGATTGAACGTATCTCGCATCCAACCGAACACACATCAACCGGCGCGGCGAAGTAGTGTCACAAAGGTGGCCTTTTCGGCTCTTTGTCTCCCAAATGGATGACCTTTGGACTAACTCACTAAGCCCATGTGCTTGGTTGAATCATGCATAACTAAACAACATATTGAATTCAAGTAAAGAAAACTAAATAAACAAAAGCAACACAACAAAAGAAAGATGGTGCCGTTTACCCAAGCGGTACGTGGAGTTGTGGCCCGAGTACATATCATATTACCGTCCATTCGGAATCGGCTATGAAATTTATGTCCGGGTTCCATCCGATATACCGCGGGAGTTGACACATCTCTCATTCACCCAATACCCATAACATATTACATCTCATAATTCATGCATGTTTATCTACTCAAAGACCACAACATGCATTCCAACATGACAATCATACAAGTAATACTTATAAATAATGCGGAAAAAGAAAACAAGTGTGAAAGATACCCTCAGGTCTAACCTTTTAAGCCGTCTCTCGGACTCACGTTTCACAGAGATCGGAAGGGGTAAAGCTCCGCAACTTTTCTGGTTCACTGGTTCAGCGTCCTAGCTCACTGCTTTGCTGTTTTGCTTGCGGTTCGAACTCCGTTCTGCTCCTATTCGGCCTCTGTCTTGCTGCTCACTGCACAGGCCACCTGTTTTAATGTTTTCAATAAACTATTCCAAGTTTGTGTGGGTTCTTAGTGCAATTATGTGTGATTATTTTTAAGATTATCTATGCAGTTTTTATGTTACTATTTTTTAAGGATTTGGGCTGCTGTTAAGGTGATTTTGCTGCTGTTTGGGCGTGTAATACATTGTGGTTTTTTGTGGTAATTTTCGGTGGTGGAGGGCTGCTGTATAGGTGGCTGTTTCGGTGATGTGTGGGGGGTTTACGGAGGTGGTTTTCGGCTATGGAGGAGATGGTTGGGGCTCTTTTGTTCTCTTTTTGTGTATATGTCAAGTGTGTTTTTCTTTTGTTTAGTCTTGGGTGTGTAGAGAGAGTCTAGAGAGATTTCGAGAGAGTTTGGGTGTGAATTCTATGCCTTCGGCCTGATTAGGTTGTGTGAAGGGTTCTTTTTATAGGCAAAGGGTTAGGCTTGACAAGGAAATGGATTTGGCTAATTAAAGAGGGATTTGATTTGGTTTGGTTAAGGGAAGTCAAAGATTGAGGGGGGACAAATCTTGGCTAGATAGGGAAGGTTGAATATTTGATTGGCTTGGATTAGGAATACAATATTTTAAGTTTGGGAATAATCTTATTAGATTGGGAATATAATTGGTTGATTGATTTAATTAGGCATGATTATATTTTGATTTAGTATGTGATTTGTTAATTTAGGCATGATTTTAGTTTAAGTTGGTAATTGTTTATTTTATGTTTGGTATATGTTTTATTTAATTATTTAATTAATTTAATTATTATCTTATTTAGTTAATGTTTTAATTAATATTTATTTATTTAAATTGGGATGTGTTTTATGGGCTTTGGGGGGCTAATTGGGCTGGATGTGAGGCTAGCAGCAAAACCAGAATTACCGACACCGTTCGAACGCTTCCTCGAACGCGGCACGAACGCCCGCAATCCGTTTGACGTTCGAACGTAAACACGAACGAAAACAGTGAACCTTGTTTATAATGAATTTCCCCTTCCGATGTCCGTTTCCCGTGACCTCCGTGACTTAAAAGGTAGTGTCTCCAAAATGAGACTCATCATAGGGACTTATGTGTAAAAATACAGTGCCTACAGTCGCCCCCACTTTGATGGGACTTGTGTAATGTGCAACAGTGACAATCCTATCAAAGTTTATGCAGTGCATTTTCACTTACCTGGCTCGCCAGCTGCCGCTTGACTTACCATGTGTTGAGTTGAGTTGATTTGGTGGTGAGGTGCTGCGACCCCTGGTTCATTCCTGAACCGTGTTGTGATGTGGTCCATTCCCGAACCGTGCTTCCATTCTTGGAGTGCCATTCCTGGCTTGTTCTTTCTTGAACTCTGCTCCATTCTTGTATTGCCATTCCCGGCTTGTTCATTCTCGAACTGTGTTGAGATGAGGCTTTATTCCTCCCGAGCTTTATTCCCGAACTGTTGAGATGAGGCTTTATTCCTCCCGAGTTTTATTCCCGAACTGTTGAGATGAGGCTTTATTCCTCCGAGCTTTGTTCTCGAACTGTACTGACATGAGGCTTTCTTCCCCTTTGAGCTTTGTTCTAAAACTTATACTGATATGAGGCTTTATTCCCCTGGGCTTTGTCCCTGAACTGTTGAGAGATAGGTCTCTATTCCCGAACTGTTGAGATGAGGCTTTATTCCTCCGAGCTTTGTTCCCGAACTGTACTGACATGAGGCTTTCTTCCCCTTGAGCTTTGTTCTCAAACTTATACTGATATGAGGCTTTCTTCCTCTTGAGCTTTGTTCTCAAACTATACCGACATGAGGCTTTATTCCCCTGGGCTTTGTTCCCTGACTGTGTTAACTGTGGGTTTTGTCCCCGAACTGTACTGAATGTGGGCTTTATCCCACGAACTGAGCTGAATGCGGGCTTTCTTCCTTAACTGTACTGAATGTGGGCTTTATTCCCGAGTTTGCTGAACGTAGGCTTTCTTCCTGAACTGTACTGAATGTGGGCTTTATTCCCGTACTGAGCTGAATATAGGCTTTCTTCTTGAACTGTGTTGAATATGGGCTTTATTCCCAAACTGAACTAAATATAGGCTTTCCTCCTGAACTGAACTGAATGCAGGCTTTATTCCCGAGTTTGAACTGAATGCAGGCTTTGTTCCTGAACTGTACCGAATGTAGGCTTTATTCCCGAACTGTACTGAATATAGGCTTTCTTCCTTAACTGAACTGAATGCAGGCTTTATTCCCGAGTTTGAACTGAATGCATGGCTTTGTTCCTGAACTGTACCGAATGTGGGCTTTATTCCGAGTTTGAACTGAATGCAGGCTTTGTTCCTGAATTGTACCGAATGTGGGCTTTATTCCCGAACTGTACTGAATATAGGCTTTCTTCCTTAACTGAACTGAATGCAGGCTTTATTCCCGAGTTTGAACTGAATGCAGGCTTGTTCCTGAACTGTACCGAATGTGGGCTTTTATGCCCGAGTTTGAACTGAATGCAGGCTTTGTTCCTGAATTGTACCGAATGTGGGCTTTATTCCCGAACTGTACTGAATATAGGCTTTCTTCCTTAACTGAACTGAATGCAGGCTTTATTCCCGAGTTTGAACTGAATGCAGGCTTTGTTCCTGAACTGTACCGAATGTGGGCTTTTATTCCCGAGCTGTTTTGAGGGTGGGCTTTATTCCACTAGGCCTTGTGCCCGAACTGATACGGGCCTCGCCCTTGATCTGATGCTGATGTGGGCCTCGGCCCTAAACTGATACTGATATGGGCCTCGCCCCCGGACCGATACTGATATGGGCCTCGCCCCCAGACTGATACTGATATGGGCCTCGCCCTCAGACTGATACTGGTATGGGCCTCAACCCCCAGACTGATACTGATATGGGCCTCGCCCTCAGACTAATACTGGTATGGGCCTTAACCCTGGAATCATTACTTGAATCCGATACTGTGCTTTTTACCGTTTCTGATTAGCTTGTTCTTTGCCGCTTTATTTTTCATTCTTTAAAACCTGTGAACACAAAATAAAACAAACACAAAAGGATGCAAAATGTGTTACGCGTATGCATGCATGAATGTTCCTATCCCGTCGGGTTAGGTCTTCTGCCATTTCTCTTGATGACCATTCTTCTCTTGGGGAAAGTACCATTTCTACCTGTCTTTACTGATTTGTTCCAGGAACCCGTTTATTTCCAAGTCTAACAGTCCCACTGTCTCCATTTCCCAATTCCTGAATGGCTAACTTATCTTTTCTGCTTGCTTCTTTTGAGGATTCCCTACGTTCTGAGTATCACATTACCAAGATTGAACACATTCATGTTGCAAGTTTGAAAGTAATAGTCTTAGGCAGATAAATGAAATGACCGCCTTTATTATTGTTGAGGAAACGTTCGAACAAAATCAATGTCTTTATTAAAAGTGCAAGATAAACTAGGAGAAACAACAGTGCCTTCTTCTTCAGCCCATGGTTCTTCACCATTGTTATCCCTTATTCCCATGAAGCTGAGTGGTTGAGAGTTTGGAGGATAAGGGTTTCGGGTAGGCCAGAGTTGATCATGTAGTTGGGCAGGGGATTTCTGTGTGCGTTGGGTTGTTCTTTCTCTGGGTTGGGTATTGTATGGGCATCGATGAGGTTTTGGATTTCATGTCTGAGGCGGGCGCAGTTTTCGGTGTCATGGCCTTTTTCTTGGTGGAAGTGACAGTATAAGTTTAAGTTCATGTGAGGTGGCACAAGATTTGGAATGGGCCTAGGTTCCAAAGGTTTTAAGAGTCCATGCGCCTTCAGCTTTTCGAATACCTTTGAAAGAGGCTTACCAAGGTTAGAAAATTGTCTGTTCTTAATGGCAGTGACTTCAGCAGTAGCAGGCATAGTCCCTAAATGTCCCCCAATATTCCTTCTGTTCTGTCCATAAAACTTTCTGTTCTCGGCTTCCTCCTCCTCAATATCCATAATTGTCTCCCTCAGCTGTCGAAAATCAGTAATCATCGAAGTCATTCTCCTCAGTTTGCCATAAATAGAGGGCTTGGTGCCCTTGATGATCATTTTGATCTGGTCCTTTTCTGAGGGCCGGGTCTGCATCTTCAGAAGCTGGCTCCTCCAGCGGTCCACATATTCCTTGAAATTTTCCTCCGGCTTCTGCTTGATATTTTCTAAGTCACGGAGTGACAAGTCAATCTCCAGGTCCGTGACATATTGTTTTAAGAAAGCATCAGCTAGCTCCCTCCAATCTTCCTTAACCTGCTTGTCTAGGTTATGGTACCATACTACGGGTGCCCCCTCGAGTGACATCCCGAACATCTTTTGTACTTGGCGCTGAGACAGGCCAACTGAACTCATAACATACACATACTGACGGAGATGCACCCTCGGATCTCCATTCCCATTGAACTTAGCCAAATCCGGCATCTTAAACTGCGCTGGCAACTGCTCCTCAAACTTCATTGTCTCATAATCTAGCAAATCTTCATTCTTACCCCTCATCATGCGGGTAACGAATTCAACCTGATCCCTGAGTTTCTGTATCTCGGCCTGAGACCCAATCACTATGCCTGTTGCATATTCTGCCATGTCATCATCAAAAGTGGGGACATCATCCCCTAACCCATTCGGAGGCTCATCACGCCTTACGTTCTCAGAATCTCCCCCGGCCGGGGCACAGCCATATTTGTCATGGCAGTAGTCAAGGCTTGCAACTGTTCAGTAATCTTGGCGAAGCCATTTTCCAACTGATCTATCCGGGATACCTCAATATCTGATTCACTCATGTCTGTTCTCAGTATTTTGGTGAGTCTTCCCTTTTTTTCTAACCCAACGGGAATCTATGATGGCTTTCAGAACACAAGAGTTAACATGATGTATGTATGCATGAGGTGCGTGAGATGCATGTAACATATATAATATACTAATCAATTAAATTTTCACACAAATCGGCCCGTTACCATTTTAGAATTTTTCGGGCTAATTGTCACAAGAGTGAACCCATCCCAGTTTAAATGGCCCAACGAGTTCACATCTTATGACAAGGAGCCCAACTAAAGCCAAATGGTAATGTTCCGAACACAAGTACAAAGTGGCCCATCAACACTTAGACGCCTTTGGCCCAATAGTCATGAGATACGTTCTTGTCCCAGTTTAAATGGCCCAACAAGCCCATATCCCATAGCACATGGTCCAAACGGATCCAAACGACGATGTTCCCAAACACAAGAAAGATGATGCAAACATGACATAATAATTTTTACAAAGTGGCCCATCAACATTTCAGAAGCTTTTGGCCTAATAGTCATAAGGTGCGAACTTGCCCCAGTTTAAATGGCCCAGCAAGCCCGTATTTCTGACAATAGTCCAACTGCATCCAAATAAGGATGGTCCACAAGCACATATTCAAGGAAATAATTGTTACTTTAGCCAACCCGGTCTATGGGTGGGTTAGTAAGAGTATAGACAAAGGCTCTCACCGGCGAAGGATGGCCCACAACTAGGTCTCCCCACTCAAGGGTTCGAGCAACCAAGTGAGCGCACCCTTTTTTATACACTAAGGTACGTGCCAATGTGCTATGGTGTGTGACGGACTGTCAAATGGATTTCCCGTTGTAGATCCCCCAGAGGGAAGGTGGAGCGAGGCTCACTTAAATACCCAAGCCTCTTAGGCTCTTATCGCTTGTTGTCAGGAATAAACAACGAGTCCTCCAAATTAGTCTATCACAATAGGCTACGAGTAGATGGCTATCTAGGTGCCTTCACAGCTTTTCCTTCTAGAAAGGTAGTGAATGAAGGGAGACACCAAACCATTACCTAGCCTAAAATGCCTTTGATTAAACCCTCACTTTATCCACTATAGACACGGTCAATTAAAACATAAATCCAAACATCACAAGTCAATATTTCGGGGCCAATTCTATATCCCCGGTGGAGTCGCCAGACTGTAGACAACAGGACCTGGGCGACGTCGTTCCTAGGCTCGCGGCCTAGTTTGGGAAGTACGAAATAACATGGAGTCGCACGCCACGGTGGTGAACCGGGAAAATGAGATTTAAGGCCGCACTCACCCCTCGCAAGGGAAGACCTCAAACCGTTGGGTTCGGAATGGTCCCTTACTTATGTCACTTGTAATAAAATGATTTATGTAATAATTTAATCAAGCTTAAGTAACACTTATTTCCAAGAGTATCATGCTTCTAAATTCTCATATGCAAAATAAAACTTATGTACGCATTTCACATATATCTCACATTTAAAATTGCATGCTTAACATATATCAAGATAGCAACAAACATACAACTTTATTTGCATATCACATTCAGGAAAGCACAAGCACACATATTAACCATACAAGCACACATATGGGCATTTTTCCAAGCGGTACGTGGAATTGTAGCCCAAGTACAGACCGCACTACCGTCCATTCGGAATCGGCTACGGAATTTACGTCTGGGTTTCCATCCGATATACCGCAAGAAATAATATCCAAATGTTATCATGACACAAGCATATGAATCAACATATTTGCATTTATACATGTGGAGATAGCTACTAGGAAAACTATGCATGAAATCTAATGAAGAGGACTCAGTTCAGTGTGTGTGCGTTCGTGTAGCGTTCGTAAACGCGTTTGAACGGAAATGAAACAGAATGCTCACGTTCGTATGGCGTTCGTAAACGCGTTTGAATGGAAATGAAACAGAATGCTCACGTTCGTATGGCGTTCGTAAACGCGTTCGAACGGAAATGAGACCTGATGCATGATAAGGCAAAAACGCATGCGCGTTCGAGTTGCGTTCGTAAACGCGTTCGAACGGGAACAGACCTGATGCATGAAATGGGACGCAATATATAGACAACAAAATGAAGGGGGCGCGGCGAAGTACTGCCGTAAAGGTGGCCTTTTGCGGCTCTTGATCTCTCAAAGAGATGACCTTTAGACCAACATACTAAGCCCATGCGCGTCACATCACAACACATGAAATAAATAATATCAGACATAGTGTGCCCGATTGAACGTATCTTGTATCCAACCGAACACACATCAATTGGCGCGGCAAAGCATCGTGGTAAAGGGCTTTTAGCCCCTCCCCATAGGGGATCTCACATCACACTTACTAAGCCCATGCGCTTGATTGAATTATGCATACGAAAATAAAGATAATAATATCAAACTAAGTATGCCCGATTGAACGTATCTCGCATCCAACCGAACACACATCAACCGGCGCGGCGAAGTAGTGTCACAAAGGTGGCCTTTTCGGCTCTTGTCTCCCAAATGGAGGACCTTTGGACTAACTCACTAAGCCAATGCGCTTGGTTGAATCATGCATAACTAAACAACATATTGAATTCAAGTAAAGAAAACTAAATAAACAAAAGCAACACAACAAAAGAAAGATGGTGCCGTTTACCCAAGCGGTACGTGGAGTTGTGGCCCGAGTACAGATCATATTACCGTCCATTCGGAATCGGCTATGAAATTTATGTCCGGGTTTCCATCCGATATACCGCGAGAGTGACACATCTCTCATTCATCCAATACCCACAACATATTACATCTCATAATTCATGCATGTTTATCTACTCAAAGACCACAACATGCATTCCACATGACAACATACAAGTAATACTTAATAAATAATGCGGAAAAAGAAAACAAGTGTGAAAGATACCCTCAGGTCTAACCTTTCAAGGCGTCTCTCGGACTCGCGTTTCACGGAGATCGGAAGGGGTAAAGCTCCGCAACTTTTCTGGTTCACTGGTTCTTCGAACTCCGTTCTGCTCCTATTCGGCCTCTGTCTTGCTGCTCACTGCACAGGCCACCTGTTTTAACGTTTTCAATAAACTATTCCAAGTTTGTGTGGGTTCTTAGTGCAATTATGTGTGATTATTTTTAAGATTATCTATGCAGTTTTTATGTTACTGTTTTTAAGGATTTGGGCTGCTGTTAAGGTGATTTTGCTGCTGTTTGGGCGTGTAATACATTGTGGTTTTTTGTGGTAATTTTCGGTGGTGAAGGGCTGCTGTATAGGTGGCTGTTTCGGTGATGTGTGGGGGGTTTACGGAGGTGGTTTTCGGCTATAGAGGAGATGGTTGGGGCTCTTTTGTTCTCTTTTTGTGATATGTCAAGTGTGTTTTTCTTTTGTTTAGTCTTGGGTGTGTAGAGAGAGTCTAGAGAGATTTCGAGAGAGTTTGGGTGTGAATTCTATGCCTTCGGCCTGATTAGGTTGTGTGAAGGGTTCTTTTTATAGGCAAAGGTTAGGCTTGACAAGGAAATGGATTTGGCTAATTAAGAGGGATTTGATTTGGTTTGGTAAGGGAAGTCAAAGATTGAGGGGGGACAAATCTTGGCTAGATAGGGAAGGTTGAATATTTGATTGGCTTGGATTAGGAATACAATATTTTAAGTTTGGGAATAATCTTATTAGATTGGGAATATAATTGGTTGATTGATTTTAATTAGGCATGATTATATTTTGATTAGTATGTGATTTGTTTAATTTAGGCATGATTTTAGTTTAAGTTGGTAATTGTTTATTTTATGTTTGGTATATGTTTTATTTAATTATTTAATTAATTTAATTATTATCTTATTTAGTTAATGTTTTAATTAATATTATTTATTTAAATTGGGATGTGTTTATGGGCTTTGGGGGGCTAATTGGGCTGGATGTGAGGCTAGCAGCAAAACCAGAATTACCGACACCGTTCGAACGCTTCCTCGAACGCGGCACGAACGCCCGCAATCCGTTTGACGTTCGAACGTAAACACGAACGCAGCACGAACGAAAACAGTGAACCTTGTTTATTCTGAATTTCCCCTTCCGATGTCTGTTTCCCGTGACCTCCGTGACTTAAAAGGTAGTGTCTCCAAAATGAGACTCATCATAGGGACTTATGTGTAAAAATGCAGTGCCTACAATGTCCCTTCATCATTATACCTTTCCCATAAGACATTACTAAGAGACATGTCTCTCCAACACTTAAACTATATATTTAGAGAATTTATAACATATCCCACAATTCTCTAAATATTAATGCTGACACTGAAGAGAGTTTCCATGAAATAAAACTGCATCGAAATAGGTAGTTTTCGCCTTGAGCCTTTCATAGTGAATGACAATCGGATTTACTTGGCAAACTAGTGACCCATAGTCTTGAATTGTTTTACTGTTTGTGTAAACCAAGACAATTACCAACACACAGCTTTACTTCGACCATTTCCCGTTCTACGGTTGTGTTCATTTCGACCTTGAACATTAATCTTGGATTCATCAAGTACTTTAGGGAATTCAGCCTTTAAAACTCCCATATAAGCGGTCTCACTTCTTACTTGAAATAAGTGATATTCTATAAAGAGGTAATATGTCTTTACCTCCATTAGGACTCTTCTCCTAATATAGTGATCGTTAAAAGCCTTAACTTATCCTAGCCTTGACGGATAGCATTTTGCATCATTACTGGAATGAGAAAGAGTATAAAACTCTAAAGTGCTTGTTTTGAATTGCACAAAGTTTCAGTTGTCCCTTTTGGACCTAAAACTTGGGATCTCCAGTCAGCTAGGTTGGGTTTCTTAGTGATAATTCTTAATTTATAGGCTTCAAGCGTATTCCCCTCGATGACTTCTCAACTTGCTTTCTAGGTAAATCTTTAGTAAGTGGATCCGCTAGGTTTTCCTTAGATTTGATATAATCTATTGAAATTATGCCACTCGAGAGCAGTTGTAGTATGGTATTATGATTGCGATGTATGTGTCGAGACTTATCATTATAAATTGTATTTGGGGCTCTCCCAATAGTCAATTGACTATCACAATGTATGCTTATCACTAGCACTTGTTTGGACAAATTTGGAATATCCTCTAGGAAATTTCGAATCCATTCTGCTACTTCCGTTGTTTTGTCTAATGCTATGAACTTTGATTCCATAGTAGACCGGGCAATACATGTTTGCCTCGAGGATTTTCATGACACGGCTGCACCACCAAATGTGAAAATAAATTCACTCGTAGATTTGGAATCCACTGTATCAGATATCCAGTTAGCATCATTGTATCCCTCTAGAACGGTAGGATATCTCATATAATGCATACCATATTTGAAGTTTCTCTCTGTTGCCTCAAAACTATTACTATTGCTTTCCAGTGGTTATGTCCTGGATTGCTTGTATATCTACTAAGCCTGTTTACAGCTTGAGAGATATCATGTTGTGTGCAATTTGTGAGATACATAAGACTTCTGATGATTCTTAAATACTCTAATTGCGATATGCTTGAGCAAGTATTCTTTGATAAATGAAGAGTTAAGCCTACATGAGTTCTAGCCACATTTAGATCTCATTTATTATATTTATCAAGTATTTTCTCAACATAATGAGTTTGAGATAATACATACCCCTATGATGTTATGGAAATCTTAATTCCTAAGATCACATCAGCTACTCCTAAATCTTTCATATCAAATTTGTTGGTCAATACTTTCTTAGTAGATTGAATAATCTCATGATTACTACCAATTATTAGCATATCGTCTACGTAAAGACACACAATGACATATCATTTTTGATTTGATTTGGTGTATACACACTTATCACACTCATTGATTTTAAACCCACTTGACAACATCTATTTGTCAAACTTTTCATGTCATTGTTTAGGTGCATGTTTTAATCTGTATAAGGATTATATAGATTATAGAATATGTGTCATTAAATGAAATTAACATGCATCAATCAAATTTAACATTCACTAACATGAATCAATTTAACATGCATTAATCAAATAACTTACTAAAATTAAAAGTTAGACCATGTAACTTAGAAAAACCTGGAGAAATTGAAGATGATAAAACATAATCCAAGTCAAGTTGCCTCTATCCTTAAGAACTTATTAGCCCGCCTCGGTGCTCAACAGATGTCTTGTGGCTAATGTTCTCCCATGATTACTTGGATGCTTCTTGTAGAAAGACACTCTTTTAAACAAGAACTTGAACAAAGAAAATGGAGGAAACTCTATTTCAAGATGACTCTCTAAACTAGGAAAGACTTGTACAATATTCTGGATGTTTAGAGTGAACCCCCAAGGCCTCTTTATATAGACATGGAATGATGTATTTGAGGTATCATTTGATTTGGGGTGTAACCCTCCTAAGAGTTATACTTATTCCCTTATGTATTTTGAAACCTAGGGACTCATCCTTCAAATTTAGAGGAAATGTCCCTTCATAATTACGTCTTTCCCATAAAACATTACTTAAAAGACATGTCTCTCGAACACTTAAATTATATATTTAGAGAATTTACAACAGTCAATGAGGGCGATCTGCGTATGATTCATTCTGATGTTTGATGAAACAAAACACGGAGTCAGAGACCGAGAGCCATGGAATCTTTGTTCTTGCTTTTTAATTTTAATGGAGTTATATGTTGGAGGGCAATGGGGACTTGGGTTTTGAGACGATCGAGAGAGAAACCGAAGTGCAGAATCGACGAAACATGCGGAGAAGAAGAGTTCTGTTGAGATCCAAATGGAGGAAGATTAGTGGTTTTTGTTGCGGATTTTTTACACTGCGGTTTCAAAACGTTGACCGCATTCGCCATTTTTGTTTAGCATTTTATACACAGTTTCTTGGCCATGGTTCGAAACTGGAGAGTTGAAATAGAAAAATGGACAGACCATATAAAATTTTACATATACTCAGGTAATTTAATCAGAAATTCATAGTAAATTATTATGAGAGTTACTTACCATTAAAGTAAATATTTCACATAATTGAGCATTTTAAAAAAAAAAATTTCATTAAAATTCATTCATTTATAATTATAAAAAATATATATCAAACAAGAAAAATAATAATGCTGAAAAGAAGAAGAATATAGGTCTTTTTATAAATTGAGTGATTTTTAAAATAAGAAATTGATCAAAAATCGGTAAATTTAACTGGCCAATTAAATTAATGATTTTTGGTCAAATCAAATCAGTTTGATACTGACCAATGAAAAATCGCCGCTTAAATTGATTTAGTCAGGGAAAATTTGGTAATTAATTGCAAAGCTCAATAAAACAAATTTAAAATTTATCTAATTAGTAGTTATTGAATTATACTTTATATGCAACTGATATTATGCATGATAGGAAATTATGAAAAGCTAATTAACTCAACAAAGTATCAAAATCAAGCAAAATTATGTCCAGTGAATGATCCTAAACCCAGAAAATATAACCAAATTCAAGTTCATAGCAATTTATTCCCTTAAAGCCGACCCGTAACTGTGTTATTTAAGCACTGATTAATCGGCGTATAATCATAAATTGTTGTTTGAATAATTCGAATCAGTTGATTTTTATCGTTTTAAACCGACACCAATTTTGTGGTGATTTTGGCAAATTAGTCAACCGATTTTCGTATTTTAATTTTAAAAATTGTCCAATTTTAATTTTTAATCTATTTTTACAGTTTAGAATTTCTTTTGAGATTTAATTGATTTTATTTTATTTTTTTTGAAAAAATGATTCCATTAGAAACTATGAAAAAGAAAGATGGATAAAGACTTGTGTGGGACAAACGTACAGATAACGTGGTACGCCTACTCACTAATATTTTGACACATATACACAAAATTTTAAATTAATCGATAACAATAAAGAGAAAATTATTAATTAATATTTGTGATGCATTTATTGAATGAGTGCATTCAATATGTCTCATATAAGTTTTTCTCAAGAAGGATAATATATTTCGATTTAAAATAATTATTACTGAGTAATAATATCGGTATCTTTAATTTACTATATTTTCTTAAATAAGATTAATTTTTTCTATTTATATCAAAATAATCCACTTCATATTGACTTAACTGAAAACTTTTATTAGGTTTAGTTTTTTAATCATAAATAAATATTTTTCTAGTGATTTTTGGAGGATCTTGAGAGATGAGTTTTGAATTATTTTATTCATAATCATGTGAAATATCAATTTTTCTTTTCTAAATTATTTTTCGATTAATCTCCAATTATTTCAAATTATTCAAAAATTGCTCTAGGAGCGATTTAATGCTACTTTCAATCAAGGGCCCATCTACAGTACCCCTAAGGGTATTTGATACCCTTGGTTCAAACATGCAATTGTTACCATTAAACATGCAACTTAAACCATTAAACATTCAAACTCTGCCAATAAACATGAAACTTTTCAAAACATGAAATTAGTTGTATGTTTATTGGTAGAGTTTGCATATTTAATGGTTTAAGTTGCATGTTTAATGCTCATGGCCTTCAATTAAACTACCTAGGTTTGTAAAGAGTACAAAACCGAACAATAATATGTTTACAAATATTATTAAGAAGTCAAAGATATTCTGGCCGTAAATTCTAACAAGCAAGCAGTAACGGCTGCTCTATTAACCATTTAAGTAATTGTCGAGGGCCTTCTTTGGTAAGTAATGAACACTAAAAAAATGTACATTTATTAAAAGGAAAATTAAATAATTTTCACTTGTAGTTTCATTAATCTTCTTAATTTAACACATTTGTGAAATAATAATTATATTTATATTTATATATCTTTATTGTGATTTTTATTCTTATGAAGGTAAAATAATACTTTGGATGTATAACTAGAAAAATGTATATGACATTTGGATTTTGGAGGGCAAAAACTTGAAAGGTCGTTCTAACATTGTACAATTTTGGAAATTCAAACTTTGAGCAATTTTCCTATTTTGACCGTAACATTTTACTCTGATACCAGATTGAGGCGATTTCAATTCCAGATGAAAAAAAAGCAAATACCTACAACTTTGCTCTTTAAAAGATCTTCTAGTTATGAGGTTTTCAAGGTGGAAATTGGTGAAGAAACCAATGTGTGATGCATGTATTTTAATTATTATAAAAAAAAAAAAATAGAAGTTGAAATGTCACAATCCACAAATGTTTACAAAATGATCAACAAAAATTTAAAAAAAAATGGAAAAAGAAAAAGAATTTATTTGTATTTGATTTAGAAAACTGTAATTAATAATTGAGGGATGAACACTTTTACTATAAATAGAGGTGTCCACCTCTCATTTTCTCCATGCTTCTTTCATTTTCTCTCTTGAAGAACTTGGAAGAAGTGTCTTGTGTATTTTATTTTCTAAGCCTTGTTGTAATTTCTTTTTATTTTAGTAATGAAATTATGTGTGTTTTTATTCAAAACATGACTAGGGCTTCAAAAATATGAAATTTCTAGAAAGTTCCATGACAGGGGCCTGATTATAATTTTCGAGGGCCGGAATGTAAATTTCAGAAACTTCACTATAAATAACCATTGTTTTCAGAAATTGCCAAAATGGAAAAATAATTACAAATCCCCACACGCCCCCCTAACCCCCAAAACACGTCATTTGCATTGTTGGTCACGCCGGCGGCCTTCCTGCCACAGCCGACCGGTGCGACCAGCCAGGGGGTGCGTCAACCACCCTTCCACCTTGTGGTGGCCGGCGGCAGACCCCAAGTCACCAGAAAATTGCGGTAATGAGGTAAAAACGTGTGGGCTTGGGTTTCTCGATGCTGGCTCATCGTTTCTTTTCACGGCCGAGCCACTCGCCAAATTGAAGCTTTCAGAGAGACTACAAGATGGCAGTGATGATTCCTCTTATCCGTGCTCGATTACACGCGAAACGGGGGAGGAAGATTCAGATAAATAGCGACCCAAGGTGAACTGTAGCTCCGATCGGAATTTCGTCGATTCCATCAGGTTCGTGGGATCCTTTAGAGTCTGTATATGGCCTCGAAATCTCGGTAAGACCTCCCGATAAAAATCCGTTAATTTTAAGTTTATAGTTAAATGTTCGGATGTATCCAGTAGATTAGTAGAGTAGAGTATTGATATAAATTGAATTATTTGAGTGTTTGTGTATTGAATATGAGCATTCGGTAGAATCCGAGTGAAAACGGAACGAGTTTGGTCGATCCGATAGAATATGTAAGTTTTCGGTAAAAGTGAGTTTTTGCATATAAAGATGTGCTTTGGTTTGATGATAGTTACAAGTTATTTATGATATTATGAACATGTTTGGATAAATCTGGATAGGTTCGGAGGGTTCGGGACCCTTCCGTAGCATTTGCGGAAAATTTTTTGGATGATTTTTCCAAAAATTCGTAAACTGGGAATTTAAGTTAACCGACCATTTGGGTTAGTTTATAATGATGTTTTAATATTAATGGATCTGAAAACATTGAAAACAGATTTGAATTGGCTGTTTTGGAAAGTTTCGAGATTTTATCGTAGCTTAGTCGAGAATTCCGTAAGTCGTATTTTTTACGATGTTTCGCCATTTGTTTTGGCAAACTTGACAAGGATTTGGATTGCTCGTGAAGCTAGGTAAGTAACCCATGCGATGAATACTTGAAAGTTGATTTATGTTATATATATATATATATATATATTGTTTAGGTCATCATTGTTTTGAATGAAACCATATACCTTTATGGTCTCATCAAAACGTTGGTTCCAAGAACGCAATGTTTGCTTCAATACATAAATGGATCGATTTAACTTGCAAACCTTGTTTGCAAGATTTGACACGACAAAACCGTTAGGCTGTTGTATATAAACATCCTCCAAAAGGTTTCCGTTAAGGAAAACGATTCATAATTGAAATATGCAGCAATTGCAAGCATTATTCGAATGGATTTAATCATGGCAATAGGTAAAAGGTTTCGTCATAATCAACTCCATGTTGATGACGATACCCTTTCACTACAAGCCTAGTTTTGTATGTTTGTATATTGCCATCCATGTATGTCTTCACCATGAAGACCCATTTGCTACCAATAGGCACAATGCCTTATGGTGCATCAACCATTGTCCAAACTTGGTTCGTATACATGGAATCCAGTTCAGACTTCATGGCATCTTGACATAAAGCAGAGTCGATACCTTGTATCGCTTCCTCATAAGTAGTTGGCTCATTATCCTCAATAAGATTAATATCTACATGATGTGAGATCAGAAACCCATACCTCTAAGGTTATTTTCTGACTCTCTCCGACCTACGTGGTTCTTGTGTATTAGAAGATTGTGGAACAGTCTCATCCTTGATGAACTGTTCGTGTTCCGCGAGGGGATCGGTGCCAAGAACAGTATCACTCTGATTTTCATCGAGTTCTACTTTCCTCCCACTTACCACTGCATTTATGAATTCCTTTTCGAGGAAAAATGCATGGAGAGCAACAAATATTTTTGTTCTCTTATTGGTTATGGAAATAATACCATTTGGTTTCCCTATGATAACCAATTAAAAATAGGCACTTATCCGATTTGGGTTCTAGTTTGGCACTATCCAAACGTTTAATATATGCCCAGCATACCCAAATCTTCAGGAATGAGAAACCCGGTTTCTTTCCTGTCATTATTTCATATGGAGTCTGTCCAACAGACATTGACGGAACCTTATTCAAAATAAATATTGCATTGTTCAATTCGTATCCCTTGAAGGAAATTGGTAGCTCAGTGCGACTCATCATTAACCTTACCATATCCAACAAAGTTCGGTTTCTCTGTTCGCACACATCGTTCAATTGAGGTGTTCCGGGAGAGGAGTCCAATGTGATAGAATACCATACTCTTTCAAGTAATCGAGATATTCATTGCTCAAGTATTCTTCACCACGGTCCGACCAGAATGTTTTAATACTTTTCCTGGTTTGTTTTTCTACTTCCTGTCGAAACTCTTTGAATTTCTCAAAAGTTTCCGACTTGTGTGTCATAAGACACGCATACACATAACGCGATGCAACATCCGTAAAGGTTACGAAGTATTCATAACCACCACTAGCCTAGCTAGACATGGGCCCGTATACGTCACTATGATCGAGGGCTAACAGCTCGGTGGCTCGTACACCTTTACCACTAAAAGGTGTTTGAGGCATTTTGCCTAATGAACAAGATTCGTAGACATCATATGAATTAGGATCAAATCTGTCCAAGTATCCACTCTTCGAAAGTGTGGATATACGAGTCTTGTCAATGTGTCCTAGAAGACAATGCCACAGATAAGTTTAATTTGTTTTACTCAATTTGAGCCTTTTATTTGTCATGTTATATGTTTGAGATTCGTTTATATTCAAAATATAAAGACTATTATTAACATCTGCTGTACATATCAAAATGTCATTTTTATATACAAAACACCCAGTGTTCCAGAATACAAAGGTATACCCGCATTGGGTTAAATAAGATACATAGATGATGTTCCTAGTCAAACTAGGTATATAATAACAGTCACCTAATGTAATTACATGCCCCAATGGCAGCTATTAAACACAGGTCCCAACGGCCAAATAGCAACTCTCGTCCCATTTCCGACTCGTAGGTCGATCTCATCTGAAGCCAGTATCCTGCTAATTAGCAGATCCTGCACACCAGTACATATGTGAGTACCACATCCAGAATCAAAAATCTAATTTTTAAACCGGTAGTGGACATGTTTTTAACAAACATACCTGAAGTCAGAGCCTTGCCCGTCTTCACTTACTTCAACTCCGCCTTAGACTCACGGCAGTCATGCTTCCACTGACCCCGTTTGCTACAATGTAGGCAGACTTCTTGTGATATGTCCTTAGTATTCCCATAAGACTGTGATGATTTAGCCTTGCCATTTTTTCCTTTTCTTCACACCCCCAGAAGCTTTCGGCAAAGCCTTGGTCATCTGGGATGTCGAAGTAAGGTGAGCGTTGCGCTTCTTGCCCTTCAGAAGCTCTGGCTCTACCTCTTTCAGTATCGCCATTAACTCTCCAAGAGTCTTTTCTTGGTTCATCATGTTGTAGTTCATGACGAACCCGCCCCAACAGTCGGGCAGAGACTCTAAGATCAAATCTATGGAAGTCTCGGACTCGAAGGTTATGCCCAGCTGACCTAGTTGTTCGATGTTAGCAATCATCTGTGACACATAGTGCTCGACAGATGTACCCTCTGACATACACGAGCGAAATAGTTTCTTTTTGCAATTCGTACTTCTGAGATCTAAGGTTAGATCTGTGAAGATCCTTCAATTTCAACATCATGTTTTAATGATCCAATCCTTGTTTTGACGATGAAATTGAGGAGTCATTGTAGCAAGCATGACGAATTGAGCACTAAAGTTATCATCACGATGAGTCTTCCAAAGCTCATGCTCTACTATTTGCTCAACTCCGGGCATAGGCCCAAGAGGTTTCTCTATGGCATAGAATAACTTCTCGGCTCCCAGGACTATCCGAGATTCATCTCCCAATCTGGAAAATTGGAGCCGTTAAAGACATTGTCGCCCATGATAATGTCCCTAACGATAATTTTTTCATCCATCTTGATTGTAATAGTCCAACTATCCAATCAACGATTTCGGGTACACTCAAAATGCAATGGTTAATATAGTCTAACTATATAACCAACTACAAATGGAGTAGTTTGAATACAGTCCAACTGTTCAAAGAAAGCAATAATCAATATTAGTCCAACTAATATATTTATAACAATGATAAATAAAATAAAATAGCGTGTGTAAGCAAGTATTAAACGAATTTGCAAATTTAATACTGGCCTCCCACTATTTTGTGGCGAGCCTCTAACCCTCTGTTGAGTACTCGGGAACCCAGTTTCCTAGTGGGCTAGGATCCCGTTAAATAACACACAACCTTGACTTTGGCCAACAAGATGTATGAAACTTAACTAGGTAGATCTCTAAGATCAATTGGATCCCATCCAATTCCTAGATCCGGTAGGTAGACCTCAAAGTCCTAGATAGATATCCAATATATATTTCCTAACATTTTGCTCTGAATCAACTAAGCCTTGGCTTTGGCTCAACAAGCTTAATGATTCCACTTAAGCGTGACCCATAGACAGTGGGAAAGCTTCGTAATCCACATCGATGTACAGAAGTGACCTTGACTTTGGCCAACAAATCACAACTGCCTAAGACATACGATATATAACAAAGCTTTCGTGGTTCAAACACATCCGTGATGGATAATGATCTTGACTTTGGCCAACAAACCAATGCCATTCTTGGATCTTGAGAAAAAACCACTCAATGGAAGGAAAACGCTTAATATTGTAGTGAGGGTTTTTCGCGTAAATTGACAACCAATTTATTATCTTTGATTAGGTCTCATCGTACACCCTTAAACATTCATTTTAAAACCATAATAAGACGCGATAAATTAATAATGATATGCGGATGTATATATAATATAATTTGTTCCTATAACAAATTTCTCTATTTCCTCTCTCCTACTAGCAGTTTACATACTTCTACCCAATTACATAATACATTAGAGAAACCTCATTTGCATTGAGGGGAATTGGTGAGAAGAGAAATACAAAGAGATAATGAGGTGAAAGGCTGGACACGCAGGTCCAATTTAATAAATAAGTATCATACTTACAATAATTTCGAAAATTGCCCTCACCCATCTAATATCTATCTGATATACATTATTCATACAAATACATCCAAGTATTCACACAAAGCATGCTGTCAATCAATCTAATCCAATTAATTAATCTTTGATTAATGACCATCCAATGTTCAAACAACGATTTGATTTGCGCGAGTCCAACTCGTTTAAGAATAAATACTTAAAGTAAGTATTATTGAATTATATCGAACTATAATTTTAAATCCAATTTTAAATTATATCCAATACTAATTCATATTTAATTCCAAATTAAATAATTACACTTATAATAGTGCCTCTCAAAGGCCCAATTAGCATCCAATACTATTTAATTAAAGTCCAATGGGCTTTCAATTAATTCTTTAGGCATGGGCTTTGGCCATTATGGATCAAACCCAAAATATCAAGGCCCAATTGGGAATCACCCTATGCCAAAAATCAGTTTAGGCCCATTAGGCCCAATTAAATTATTAAAGGCCCAATGTCATATTTTGGACTTTATGAAAATGGTTTTAGGCCCAATTGGATCCAACCCAATTGTCCAAAACCAAACTTGGCCCAACCAAGCCCATTATCCCAAATATAACAAAGTAACCCAATCCAATTTTAAAGACTAATTTATATTAACATAATATTCCAAATATCACAATAATTTTAATTAAAGTGTAATTAACATAATTAATCAATTAATCTAATGTTTCCAAAATACTAATTAATCCAATTAATCATGCTCAATTTCAAATTCATGTCCAACATAAAATTGAAGCAAAATCAATTCATTCAACAACATGCTCAACTCACAGCATAGAAGAAATAACACGCAATTGGATTTCATTCCAATTAAATATACATACAAGATTTATTTCATGATTTTAACAGAAACAATTGTTAAATTTCCAAAAATCATCATGAGCATAATCTAGGGTACCATTCGGCCAAGGTTAGGGAAATTTTTGATCCTATCAATTTCACAAATCCAATGATGCACAAATCCAATTTATCATCATCCAACCACAACCAAACATCAATTTGGAAAAATTATGCTCCAAGCAAAAATACCCAAATTAAAGTTCATAAACCCTAGGTTTCAAATCAAGTTTAGGTGGCTCATGATACCATTGTTAGTGTCTCTAAGACATGCCAATGATCCTAAACATTGATTCATGTGTGAATATTAAAAGATAAGTTACAGAAAAACTTACATTGATCGGTTGAAGTTCAAAACTTTTCATTGATGTAGAAGCTCCAAGCTTTGTTATAAAGTTCCAAACTCTTGGGTGAGTTTCCCTATCACCTTTCTTTGACTCTTTTAAGTGCTAGCTAGAATGAAAGGGAATTTTCCCTCCCAGAGAAGCAAATTCGGCCAAGGAGATGAATTCGGCCAAGGAATTCAGCCAAAGAGAAGAAAGAGAGATAGGTAATTTCGGCCAAGCCAAAAGAAGAAATAGGAATGAATGCATTGTATTTGTGTTTTCCAAAAACTTAATACAAAAAGGTTGACTTCCCAAGTGTGGTAGGTGTGTGTAATAAAAGATCCAATCACTATTCCAACTACTTCCACCAATTAATGACAATTGATGTAAGTAATGGGTCTCACCCATTTAATTCCAAATCTAGTTGGCTTACACTACACACTTTGGGCTCCGATTCGTTTAATCCGATTAAACGAATTTTCCATTACGACGTAATTAAATCCAATTTAATTAAATAATAATGCCTAGCAAAATTATTACGAAAATCGCTTATAAATTAATTCCCAATTAATTCCAAATTGATTCGTTCGCTCGTATTAAAATCCAATTTTAATTCCGCATTGAAATCCAATTTCAATTAATATATCCGATATATTATTTTAGCCCAATTAAATAAATTGAATAGTAAACTCCAATTTAACTATAAAATTTACTTTGCCGATTAATTCGAAATTAACTGTGTTCTCTCTTCTAGATGAATTAATCTCAGATTAATTCTTACTGCAATTAATCCCATATTAATTTTCTCTTTCATAATTAATCCCAGATTAATTCTTATCGTAATTAATCCCAGATTAATTTTCTCTCTCATAATTAATCCCAGATTAATTCTGTTCAAGTCAAATGTCATCGGTGAATCTTTAGGAAGTGACCCAAGAGATCCCTAGATATGTTGGCAGTAAATACGGTTGTCGGACTATCCAACATGTGCGTACCCCGTACGACATTCTCACCGATTTACAATACATGGTTGGCTTCTAGCAAAACACCGTGCCTACCCAATTCTCCCGAAATATTCAACATGGAATATTTAATCTGTATCAGGCATAGTATACAAATATATTGCGTAATACGATCCAGTATCAGATGTCACATGCTAAGCCTAGGGCTGGAATTGTGTCTGCCCCGTATGAAGCATATATCGGATCATCAGCAACTAGTCTCTGTAATCGGATAATCATAACCTAGTCATACTATCCCGATAGCTGCAGCATTTAAGAGTACTAGTTCTGTATCCATGCGTGATCATCATCTCCATATGACTGAAGTGATAATTCCATCTTGACATTACAACCCAATACACTACAATTCGCAGTATACCCAGAAGAGGCGTACACAGAACCTGTTAAAGCTCCGGACGACCAAAACCAAAGTATACTGATTGTCGCAAGTATTAGCAATGCAAGTCTCAGTTTAAGATCACTTACACCTACGATTCCCATAGACACGTAGTCATACTACCAATGGGACTCCGAATGGTCTATGTAGAGCGAAGCTGTTCTCGGTCCAACGGCTAATAGAACCTCATATCACACTTGCATAAGTATCCAATACTCAAATATATGATAACTATAACCGTTAAGCTTACATAACGCGCACAAGTGTAATACTAGTCTATTCCGCATTATCGATGTCCAGTCTCGATAATACTACGACTAGGGATATTTAATGATTAAACCATTCGTGGATTAATATTGTCTCATATCTTATTAATCCGAAACTAATCATAAGGACTTTTATCATTTATATATCCAAGTAATCCAATTACAAAATGATAAAAGAGTAATTTCCTTTGTCACATAGTTAATTTGTACAAAAACACCATGTCTTTTACAAATAGTGATGGTATGGGTCATAATTGTCCAACAAAGATGTGTTATGTTTTTTTTGTATAGATATTGATGATTCAAATTATTAGTACACGTTTGTATGTTATGAATATATGTATGTGTATAGGTACATTAAGTTAAAAGTATGTTTTTCATATATGTATATGTATAAGTAAGTAATGTGAATTTGAGGTGTTTTGAGGTATGGGAGATTCTATTATGTTGATAGTCTGAATTATGATCTGATATTTTGAACCATGTTTTGAAAACTTGGTATTTGATTTATGGCACAAAAGTGTTTTGAAAATAAAGAAAGAAAGTTTTAAGGTGTTTTGATCTTGATTATAAAGGATAAACAAAATGTTTATGCCTCGACGATTGATTCAAATTTTCATGTTTTGAGATTTATCGATATGTTTCCGTCGGGATGCTTGATATTATGTTTATGTCTCGATGCTCGAAAATGATTTTGATGTTTTTAAAATTGTAAAACTTGTTTCCGTCGAGACGCTCGGAAATTTGTTTCTACCACGGTGCTTGATGATTTTATGTTTTGACCCTCCATGGTGCTTGTATATATTTCATTCCGGATTGGCACCCGGGGTGCTTGTAATGGGGTCCAGATCATCAGAAAATTGCTGGCCCACTACCCTGTCGGGATGGTCCGTACACTATCTAGTCTATGCGCGCGACTGCATAGTGTAAGATCATTATGTATTTTGAGAAATTTGCATTAAAGATTTAATTTTGATTTACACATTTATGTTTTTGGAGGGGAATAATGATTTCAAAAGAACTACATTATGATTTTGATGCATTTCGGCAATGTTCATGATATTATACGATATGATATATTTTCGTCACGGTGCTTGATTATTTTTTGTTTTTGACCCTTTGTGATGCTTGTATAAGGGTTTGCCCAACTACATTAGGACGACCCGACCTTCTGTCGATAGGGGATCATTTCGTTCATTGTCTGATCTGTGCGCCCGATTCGGGCATTGAGCACTTGTTTATGTGTTGTCCAGTGAGTTATGCTGGATGCTCGATATGGATTTACGATAATGGAGTTTGAAACTGATTTTGTTTACAGTAAAAGAGTTTTTGAAATGTATTTTCGAAATGATTTTTTGAAAGAGAATGTTTTTCGTTTTCTATTTTGAATGATGATAGAGATCGACAAATTTCAGACTATCAACATCATAAGAGTACTATGATTATATGTCACTTTTGGTTGTGACAGTGGGAATATTGGATAATATAAAGGAGTATGTTCGTTATAAGAATACGTATGTAAGTTTATGGTTAGACACCGATCTTTTGAGTATAGCGATGGCTATATACAATGTTGTTAGCCATACAAAGTTGTATGTGCGATGGGATATGTACGCATGTAAATTTTGATATTGACATTTTTTACATATATGATATGGAATGACATTATGTGAAATGAATGTTAAGTCTCATTTTTGATACTGTATTGTATTGCGTGTAAAGAACATGTGATATGTTCCTCGTTCCGTAAGATCTATGTGATTGGCTGTATAGAATCCATGTTCAACTTTATTTTTCTATGGATGGATGAGTGTGAAATGGTTTGAGTGTGTTTTTATAAATGCGTGTGAATTGAGAAGATAAGTTTGATGTGTTATTGTTATAAAATATAAGATTCGATGCGTTTTGTTTTGGAAATAGTATAGTATGTATTGGTGTATGTAATACGTAACTTTTGAAAATGGTGTAAATTAGGTGAATTTCGAATACAGATAAGATGGTAATTTACGTACGATCTGTTACAAATGATCAGACGTAAGCACTGAGAAATTTCGAGGATGAAATATTTATAAGGAAGAGAGGATGTAATATCTCTGGTTTTTCAGAACAGTACGAGAAAATTTTCGAATTAAAGTGAAAGATTTGGAAAGGGATGATATTCGAAAATTAGACTTCATGTGATGGAAAATAGTTGGGAATATTTTAAAGTGAAGTTTCGTCGTGTTGGAAAACATGTGATTTTGATAACCGATTACGCGATTTCTGATTTTATCGTTATACGCGTAAATATTACCTGTTTCGGCTATAAATATAACAAACGAACTCCGATTGAATTTTTTTTTAACTATCAGACTCGTTTTTCCGAGACGAACTGTTAGGGTTGGTGCTCGGAGTGCCAATCTGGATTGTATTTATGTCCGATTCATGAATACGAATAATACATTTTCCATAATATTACGTATTTATGGAAGTACTTCTTGCTTTTATATACATATTGATATGATTTAGTGATATGTATATAATAGAAAAAGACCCGATAATATATTTTGTAGTGCGCAGTTACAAAGTAGTTTGTAATTGACATTGTGAAGTGTCACTACTAGAAGTACATTATCAAATAAAGTTCATGGTCAAGATTTACTGACACGGGTCCGTTAGTAAAATCAGCTAAGACCAATACATATCGTATATCGAGACTTGATCCGATGGTTTATCCCAATGAACCATGAGTCTTGAGAGACTCGTATACACGTGTAGGTGTTTATTTGATAAACACTGAACGACTCATCGATGATTTCCTAATAGATGGTACACCAACTTCAATAGGAATATTTTCGAGTCCAGTAGCATAGTGGTCCTTCGACTTGAGATACCACTGTGGATATATGAGATATCCTCCACACTTTGATGGCAGCCACGTCACCGATCTATTTAGATCAAACCTCCGCCTGTTCGTTGGGTGTGGACTGATGCTCATGATATCCTGTGAGTATCAGATAGAATCAGTCAGTCTTGTGTACAGGGCATATATATCAGGTATGTATTTGCGATCTAGTAAATCCATGTCTGTGGTATACATTGAAAGCAAGTTTCGAGTGTTATTTAGAGATCGCAAGTTTGAAAGTCAACTATATTATACCTTAGGGATTTGATGTTCTTATCTATATCCCCGGTATAATATTGATAGCTTGTGACTGATGGATTATACGTATGCAATGACCTTGACTTGCATAGTTTAGCGAGATCATCCGTGGTCGTCATAATTCATTAGTAATTGGATTATGGACACAAAATTGGATTTAGTGACGGATAAACTTAAACATAGAGAGTCCCACTTTGAGGAAATTAGGAGATTTTGATGTAATCTTGAAAATTCTTAAACTTAGAAAACTTGTTTCTTATTCTTAAGCATCTAGAATAGTTCTAGGGTTTCTAACTTATTTAATTTTGGGGCTTTTTGTTTTGGAGGATTGATTTAGAGGCTAAATGTTGGGGTTTCGGGTGGTAATTCGGGTAAACGCAGCGGAACGTGGAAAATCAACATTTTCTGATTTCTATTATTTTTCTTGGGTAATTAAAATAACCTAGTTTTTATTCTATTACTCAATACTCAAAAACCGAAATATTTACCCAAAAATAAGATTTTCAGAATTTACCATTTTGCCCCAAAACTTTGTATTTTAATCATTTTAGTCCATATTTGTCAAATACAATTCTAATTGATTCCAAATCAATTCCAAAATGATTTACTCATGTCTTATAGATGAAAATAAAATTTTGCAACTCAAGAAAATAATTTTTCCCTAATTGCCGAATGGTCCCTCAGTTTTCAAGAATTTGCAATTTGGTCATTTTTGTTCAAAACATGCCAAGATCAAATCCAAAAATTCTCAAATTTAATATACATCATATATACACTAAATCTCATCATATATATGAAAATCCCCAAATTTGGTGATGGTTAAGAACCCTAATTTTTATAATTTCAGAAATTAACAAATTAACACCAAATTAATCAAATTCAAGTCTTTAATTCAATTCTTACAACACCAATCAAGCCTCACCATCATGAAATAGCTCAAGAACAATTCTAGGTATATCATGAGTGGCTAAAAGACTCTAGAATGGCAACTAGCCATCAAAAAGGCAAAAGAATGCTTAATAAATAATTTAAAGCAAACTAAGTTAACATACATGCTTCCATCTTTAATCTAAGTTCCCAATCATCCAAAACACATCCATGAAAGAGTAGAGATGAAACTAAGCTAATCATATTAAAGCCTAGATTGATTGAAACAATATTCATAAAGAACAAGTAAGGAAAAACTTACAAAAATCCTTATTTTCCAAGCTTTTTTTTGCTTTTCTTTCTCTTTTCCTCTCTTTCTCTTTTGTATAAGTGTTTTAGTGTTCTTAGAATGAAAAACAAAAAAGGAAAAATGGCTTAAATAATTTCCCTCAATTACCGAATTTAGAGGAAAAATAATAGCCAAAATTTTTCTAATTTGTCTTAATAATTGGAAATGATTTAATTAATATTTGTGGTAATAAATTATCCAATAATTCAATACTTATCACAAATAAACCAATTAAATCATGCCAAACCAACCAATCAAAATTGGCCACAATTTTCAATTAAAACATGCCATTTATCTTATCTTAATAAGTAAAAAGATATTAAATATTTAATCAATTTAATTATTCAACATTTGAATAAATAAATAATTAAATACAAATATCTCAAAATATATGTAATATATTTACATTAATAATCAAAATACATATATTAATAATAAATGTCAAATATCACAATTCGACATTTAATAAATGGCCGAAAGATCTCAAAAGTATGTATTTTTGTTTAACCGTTAAAAGAGTTATAAATAATCAGTATTATTTATAAAAGTGTATTTTTGTTTAACCGTTAAAAGAGTTATAAATAATCAGTATTATTTATAAAAGTTATCCTAATGCCCTACGAGTATATCTCATTAGTGAGACTCTCTAGGTTCAGGCATATCCGTCACGAAATCCAATTTAGTGTCCATAATCTACCCACCCGTAAATTATGATGAACACGGATAAAATCTTTGAACCATACAGGTCGAGGTCACTGCATACGTATAATCCTTCCGTCACAGATATCCGGATTATCGTAGAGATATAGATATAAAAGTCAAATCTCTTTAGGTATAATCCCGTCGAAAATTCTATTAGCAATCTCTTAAATAATACTTAGAACTAATTTATATAGTGTACCATAACTTCAGTTGAGATTTATTTGTGGATCAGAAATGGGACGACAGTCGCTGTTTTAACCGTAGAAACCTTTGTTTAGGAACTACCCTTTGGGTGTGTACTTAAATTAGGAAACTGTTACAATCTAACTAGTTTGACTAGAAACATTATCTCTATATCAGAGTATAATCCGTTGCGGATATACCTTTATATTCTAGAACACTAAAGTGTTTTATTTTATAAAGATGATATTGAGATAAACACATTAGATGTGAATAACATTATTTATATTTTGAATATAAATAAATCTCACACGTATAACATGACAAACAAATAACTCAAACTGATTTAATCAGTTGAGTCTTATAAGTGGCATTGTTGTCTGAGACATAATTAACAAGACTCGTATATCCACACTTTCGAAGAGTGGATACTAGGACGGATTTGATTCTATTCAAATAAAGTCTACGAATCTAGTTTATTAGGCAAAGTGCCTATAACACCTTTTTACTTGGTAAAAGTGCAAGTGCCACCGATCTGTTAGCCCTCGTTCATAGTGACGTAAGTGGGCCCATATCTAGCTAGGCTAGAGGTGGATATGAATGTTTCGTGACCTTTACGGATGTGGCATCGCGTTATGGTTATGTGTTTCTTTTGAAACCCAAATCGGAAACTTTTAGAGTTTCGATACGAAATAGACAAACAGATCGGCTAAAGTATTAAACACCATGATTGGACCATGATGAAAATACTTAAGCAATAAGTTTCTCATATACTTGAAAGAGTATAGTATTCTTTTAATGAGAACTCCTCCCGGAACACGTCAGTTTGACGGTGTGTCTGAACGGAGAAACCGAATTTTGTTAGACATGATAAGGTTAATCATGAGTCGCTCTAAGCTACCATTTCCTTCAACGGATACGCATAAACAGTGAAAAAATTATTTTGAATAAGGTTCCATAAAATCTATTTAACAGACTTTATATTAGATATAAACAGGAAAGAACTGGGATTTCTCATTCCTGATGATTAAGGAATGCTAGGCATATGTTTGGATGATACCAAACTAAAACCTAAATCGGATAAGTGCCTAAAAATGGTTATCCTAGGGAAACCGAAGTATAGTACTTATACAACTCACAAGAGAACAATGTAATTGTTGCTCTCCATGCGGTTTTCCTAAGAGGAATACCTATATGCAGTGGTAAGTGGGAGGAAAGTAAAACTCGATGAAAATCGGAGTAATACTTTTCCAGGCACTGATTCCTTAATGGAACACAAATAGTTCATCAAGGATGAATCTATACCAATAATCTTCGAATACACAAGAACTACGTAAGTCGGAGAGAGTCAGAAAACAACCTGAGAGGTATGGGTTTTTTTTATCTCACCTCGTAAAGATGTCAATCTTATTGAGGAATACAAACTGACTACGAATGAGGAAGTGATACAAGGTATCGACTCCCTATTATGGCAAAGTGCCATGATGTCCGAAATGGATTCCATGTATATCAACTAAGTTTGGACACTAGTTGATGTACTAGAAGGCATTGTGCCTATTGGTACTATATTAGTCTTCAAGGAAGACATACATGGAAGGCAACATACCAACGTACTAAGCTGGGCTTGTAGCGAAAAGGTATCGTTATCAACATTGTGTCGATTACGATGAAACCTTTTACTTCTTGCCATGGTTAAATCCATTTGGATAATGCTTGTTGATACTGCATGTTTCATTTATGAAATATGGCAGCTGAATGTAAAAATCACTTTCTTTAAACGGAAACCTTTTGGAGGATGTTTACCACCTCCTGATGGTTTTGTCGTACCAAAACTAGCAAACAAGGTTTGCAAGTTAATTCGATCCATGTATGGATTGAAGCAAGCATTGAGTTCTTGGAACTATCGTTTTGATGTAATCATAATAGTATATGATTTAATTCAAAACGAAAATCATTCTTGTGTATATAAGGAGTTTAGTGAGAGCGCACTGACAGTGAATGTCCTAAATAAATGATGACATATCATTTCTTGGAAATGATATTCCCATAATACAATCGGTGAAAGCTTGGCTAACAATGAAAATTCTCCGTAGAATTCTTAGGAGAAACAACCTTTATTCTAGGAATAAAGATCTACTAGGATAATTTAAAGTTGTTAATACTCTCCGAGAACTCGTACATTAAAATAAATGTACGCCACCTCGTGTCTCATACGATTTGAGCATATGGAATCACAATAAGGCCAATCCATGTGATAGTCACTAGATTGATGTTAAGAACATCCTTAGTATCTTAGATGATCTAAGGATGCTGTCTTATACTATGGAGAAGGAGAACATCAAGTGACTGGGTTCACTGCTGTAAGTTTCCAAACTGATAATAACGACTATAAGTCGTAACATAGGTACTATACAGTTTGAATAATGGAACAGTGAGCTGGAAATCTTCCAAGCAAGATACTGTTACCGAATAAACAACAAAAGTGGATTATTGTTGCAGCTGAGGCAGCAATAGAAGCCATTTGGGTCGATAATAATCCTAATCAGATTAGGAGTAGTTCTGTTAGCAGCTGAGCTGGGCTATAGCACAGGCTAAAGAATTAATGGTCTCATCAACGATCCAGATATATACTTCTTGATATTCATCTGATTCGTTCGGATCATACATCGTGGCGATGTGATTATCGAATAAATCGCATCAGATGATAACCATGCAAATCCGCTGACGAAAGCCTTTCCTTAGCAGAAGTTTGAGTGAACCTTACATAGTTCGGGTGTAGGACACTTGAGTGATTGGCTATAGGCCAAGTGGGAGATTGTTGGACAGTTATGGCCCATATCATCACTATTTGTACAGATCATGGTGTTGTTGTACAAATTAACTAAGTGACAAAGGAAATTGCTCTTTCATCATTTGTAATTAGATTACCAAGATGTATAAATGATGAAAGGTCCAAATGATTAGTTCCGGATTGAGATGATATGAGACAGTATCAATCCACGAAGGTTTAATCATTAAATATCCCTAGTCAGAGTATTATCGAGATTGAACATCGATAATGCGGAAAAGACTAGTACTACACTTGTGCGCGTTGTGAGGGCATAACAACATAGTTCTCATATATTTGGGTATATGATACTCATGCAAGTGTTGTAGGAGGTTGTGTTTTACCGATGGTACAGAAAACAGTTTCGCTCTAGATAGACCCCTCGAAATTCCATTGGTAGTATGAATATGTGTCTATGGAAGTCCGAATCAGGGTAGGTGTATTTGGTCTTAACCTGAGACTTGCACCGCTAATACTTGCGACAATCAATACGCTTTGGTTTTGGTTGTCCAGGGCTTTAACAGGTTCTGTGTACGCCTCTTCTGGGTATATTGAGAATCGTATTGTATTGGGTGTGATGTCGAGATGGAAGTATCACTCCAGTCATAGTGGAGATGATGATCACGTAGGATATGGAACTGGTTCTCTTATGTACTGCAGTCATCGGGATAATATGACTAGGTCATGATTATCCGATTATAGAGACAAGTTACAAGAGATCCGATATGTGCTTCGTACGGGGCAGACACAATTCTAGCCCCAAGCCTAGCATGTGACATCCGATACTGGATCGAAGAACGCAATACTACGTATACTACGCCTGATATAGATCACATATTCCTGTAAGGATATTTCTGGAGAATTGGGTAGGCATGGCGCTTTGCTAGAAGCCAACCTGGTCTTGTAAATCGGTAAAAATGTAGTACTAAGTACATACGTGTTCGGATAGTCCGACAACCAGATTTACTGCCAACATATCCGGGGATCTCATGGGTTGCTTCCCGAAGATTCACCGATGACGTATGAATCGCACTTTATTAATCTGTGATTAATTAGATGGGAGAGAAAATTAATCTGGGATTAATTACGGAGATATTTTATCTGGGATAAAATATCATTTAAAAGAGATATAACAATTAATTTGGAATTAATCGATAAAATAATATATTCGATATATTATACGAAATTGGATTTCGATACGGAATTAAAATTAGATTTTAATTCGGGCGAACGAGTTAATTTAGAATTAATCCGTTAGCGACGTGAATAGTAATTTTGCTAGGCATAATTATTTAATTACGTCGCAACGGAAAATTCGTTAATTTAGAATTAGCAAACCCGAGCCCGAGAGTGTTTGCGGGCGCACTCGCATTTCAAATTCAAGTGCGGCCCACAAGTCACATCAAGCGTCAAATCACTTGTCACTTTGAGTGATGTGACAACTTGTCACTTTTGATTTGAGTGATTGATGTGAGTAGTTGGTTGGATTAAAAGCCATTTACCTTTATTTAATTTATTGGTATTTGACTTTTGAATTTGTGTATTAGATACACTTATCTCCAACCACTAACATAACACACTTCTTTTTCTTCTTCCATCTCTCTCGCCCAAATGGGCTGTTTTTCTTCTTCCTAAATTATGGTTTCACCGTGAGTTGAAGGAGAAGCAAGGAAATTTTGCGGCAAAATTTCTGGAGTACTAGCACGCTTTAGGAGTCTTGCGAAGGTGATAGGAAACCGTACCCATGAGCATGGAATCATCATTCGAAAGCTTGGAGCTTGGAGATCCTTCCATGGCCGAAAATTGAGGAGCTCAAAACAGCCACTGCCGTGAGCCTTGGAGGAGAAAAGCTTAAAGTTTTGTTGTTCCTCGCATCGCTCAACTGATCATTGTGAGTATTCCGCACCTCCTTGATGTATTCGCATATTTTTTCATTGCTTAAATTGATACCGATTAGACCGTAAAAACCCAGTACTTTGGTCCCATGACTCAAGATTCTGTTATGTCCCTTATTCGCGATGTGGTAGACTAGTCGCCCCCAGACTTGATTTAGCTTTCTGCTCTCCGCTGCTTGCATTAGGTCAAGGTGGACTACATGATGTGTCACTCCTTATCATCATACTATGTTACAGGCTACCAAATAGTCCCAAAAGTTATACATATTATTGTCCTCAAAGAATGCTCAGTAATGAAACCAGAGAACCTTCAAAACACTCGATTCAACTCAAATCCAAGTCTTTGAATAAATAATCTAAGCCAGACTCAAAGTGTGTGTGTGCAAAGGTTCCTTTGCAGATTCATCCCCAGGTAAGCCAACTCAATGATTTCGTCAAAAAAAATATGATCGATGGGTCAAACCAACTTAGATGTCTCAATTATGCATGCAGTTGCTTTCCTGTGCTCAATGTGGTATGGTTTTCTTTCTCTTTTGTCTCTTTCTTTTTTCTTTTTCTTTTGAACTTCTTTTTTTTTTCTTTTTTTTTTCTTTTTTCCTTTTTTTTCTTTTTTTTCTCTTTTTTTCAACACACCTACCATTTAAGGTAGTATTTCTCCTCATGGTGGTCATAATACTCGCCCATGGGTAGCTTCACGTTTATCGGTTATAGGTGGTTCGATTCTTTTCTTTAGAGACTTTTTCTTTTACTTTCAACCATACCACACATCACAACACAAGCAAATCATGATAGACATTTAGGTGAGCGGTCATTCACCGACCTACAATTTCTTCAACTAGTCACATTGCTAACTACTCAGGTTTTCACTACTAAGAACCTATAATTAAGTGCTTACGAGTCTAACAAAGATCAACTACTCAAAGCATCAGATAAAAGCACATCAAGAGTTTATCGTTTCTAAGATTTCACCCTAAAGCAATCAATTTCATCGTCGGACTTATGCCTAACTGTTAAGGACTAAAAACAATCAATTTTTTTTTTCTTTTTTTTTCTTTCCTTTTGTCTTTTTTTGATGGCCCCCCCGATGGTCTTTCTATCCTTACCGTAAATTTTTCTGTTCCTTAGTTCCTTTTCCTCGGTATCCATGTTTGCTAAACTCTTCTTGGCAAGTCTTTCTTTTTTAACCCAACGGATATCTATGATGACTTTTTAAGACAAGGGGTTATCATGATGCGTGTATGCGTGAGATGCATGAGATGCGTGCAATATATGAGGTATAATATGCATGTGGTTATCAAAACAGATATCGGACTCATGCTTCTGACATATTTGGATCTTCTAAGTACATTAAGGTTTTCATACAAGTTGGACCGTTATCATTTTAAAGTATTCAATCATATCATTGCGATGTGTAAACTCGTCCCAGTTGAAAAAGACCCAACATGTTTACACTTTTACGATAAAGTGGCTAAATAAATTCAAATGGTAAGGGGCCTAAACATAAAATGGCCCATCTTTATTTTAAAAGTTTTTGGCCCAATTTTCATAATACACAAACTCGTCCCAGTTTACATGGCCCAACAAGTTCACCGCTCATGACGAAAGGTCCAACTGAATCCAAATGATGATAGTCCCAAACACAAGCATAAGATGATGGTTTTTATTGGCCATACAATTATGGTTCATATGTGGGTTTATGAGAGTGTAGACAAAGGCTCCCACTGGCAAAGGATTGCAAACAACTAGGTCTCCCCACTCAAGGGTTCGGGCGACCAAGTGAGCGTAACTTTTTTATACCCTAAGGTACGTGCCAACAAGTGATGATACATGAATGACTGTCAAATGGATTTATTATTGAATATTCCCCAGAGGGAGGGTGGAGCGAAATCTCTTAAATACCCTTGCCTCTTAGGCTCTTATCGCCTTGGTGACAGGAATAAACAATAGGTCTTCCAAATTAGTCCATCACGGTAAGCTTCGAGTAAATGATTATCTAAGTGCCTTCACAGCTTTTCCTTTCAGCCATAGAAAGGTAGTGAATGAAGGAAGACACCAAACCATTACCTAGCTCTGATAATGCCTTTGATTAAACCCCTTCAACCCATTGTAGAGACAGCTAACTAAAGCACATATCATAAACATTACAAGCCATTATTTCGGGGCCGATTCTCTATCCCCAGTGGAGTCGCCAGACTGTAGACAATAGAAATAGGCGATGCTGTCCCAAGTTCACGGCCCGGTTGGGAGTACGGAGTAGCCCACGGGGGAACTAAACCGGAGAAATAAAATGGAGTTGCCACCCAGTGTGAACTGGGAAAATGGAGTATATATCACATGGATTGCTCACGCCCCTCTACAAATCAACCAAACAGTTCACGGCCTCTCATCTCTCCCTTTCACAGCCATAACAGAAACCAAAAGGATAAACCCTAATAGCAGCTCTGACTCTCCATCATCCTTCACGTAAACACACTTCGCAGCCCCACCTCATGTCCCTTACAAAAAACCCACACACGCCACCAGAACGTGGTTGATTCACTTACGCACACGTCCCTCACAAAGCACACACCACTCGCAATCCCTTAAGACAATCAGCCTTCAATCCACCGAACGCCCCTTCTCTATGCAGTCGAATACGTGAAGCCCTCAGTAGCCCTTAACCGACCCAACTCACAGGCCACACAAACCAAACCATAAACAGACACAAAACCTAGACTCCCACATCGACCAAATAGAGAGCAAATCGACAGCACACTACCTTCACGTAACAAACACCCTTCACCACTCTCCTCATCATCCTCACCTCTCAATCCCACATCGACCACGTGAAGCCTTCAGCAGCACACAGTCCACGTATTAACTCACAACCTCACGCCACTCACCCTCCACAATACAAACCGACACACACAGTCCACGCATTAACACAACCCTCACACCAAGACACCAAAAACACCGACTGCCCTTCAAACAGCCACGTTAACTGCCCTTCACACACTGAACACATTAATCCCTTCAAACAGCCGACCAAAAACCCAACGTGAAACTCAACCAGAAACCCAACGTGAAACCGAACCAGAAACCAGCAAAAACAGTGAACAAACATACCCTAAAATAGTCCAGAAAACAGCCCCCAAATAGTCCCTAAAACAGTCCCAAAACAACCCAAAATAGCCCCTAAACAACCACCTGAAATAGCAGCAAAAATCATCCTAAACAGTGAAGAAAACAGAGAAAACAGCAGCCCAAAACAATGAGGCGACAAAGGAAAATGTTGAACTGGTGAACCGGAGGAGTTGCGGAGCATTAACCCTTCCGACGGCCGCGTAACTCACTTCCAAGAGGCGACTTAAAAGGTAAGACCTGATGGCACCCTTTTATTTATTCTCGTTCATCTTTCAATTATTTATTAGTATTTCTTCGCATGCGTATTGTTGATTTATGTATGTTGTGGCCATGGGATGAATGATTTTGTGCTATCTCTCGTGGTATATCGGATGGAAACCCAGACTTAAATTCCGTAGCCGAATCCGAATGGACGGTAGTGCGGTCTGAACTTGTGATACAATTCCATGTACCGCTTGAGAAACGCACATATTTCTTTTCATCTAATCTTGTGTTTATTCGTTGTTTATTAGAAATAATGTTATTTTTATGGATGATTTAGTTATTTCTTTCGCACTAGGAGCTTAATTATATCTCTTCAATGTTTATGTTTAAACAATAGATTATTTATTTATGTTTCTGTATTTACCAATTTAATGCGTCCATGAGATTGTGTGCTTGCAGTTATTTCGGCTTACTTTTATGCATGCAAACTTAGATATAGGTTGTATGTGAACTTAGATGTAGGTTATTCTTCTGTATGTATGTTGCGTAGACTCGGTTATATTATTACATAAATCCGTTCATTACAAATGGCATAAGTAAGGGACCATTCTGAACCCAACGGATAGAGAAAATAACCTTATAATAAAATATAAGGTTATTGTTGTAAAAAATAAATCTGAGCTGTTTTATCTTGGGGACGTCGGGGCTGATTACTGCTAGCACAAATTTCTAGGCAGAGTCGCGAAACATCTTAAAGAGAGCGACCTAATCCGCGACTCAACCTAGTTTCGTTTTTTTATTTCTTGGTGAACGGTAATATTGTTATAACTTACAATCTGTTTCTACAATTTTTTTAACGTATTTCAGATTTTTCTTTTTCCTTTTGAAGGGTTTGTGTTGTATATATGAATTTTAAATGGGGAGTTACAATTCTCTGTGTTAAATATAAAGAGTTGTTATAAAAATCACTATTTATTAAGGAGTTGCAAAAACACCAATTTATTATTTATAATGTGTTATGTTGTGAATTGGGTTTGGACCCCGAGAAGTATCAACTTTTGTGGAAGAGTGAGAAGGTAGACTAATGGTGGTTCACCACACACGCACGCCGCCGCTGCCGTCTATCGGGTGTGGGTGCTATATATATCTTTTAGTGAATTTATATATATTTTTTTAAAAAAAAATTATTTTTTATTTAAATCATGAAACTGTTTTATTTAATTTTTGTAAACGTTTTATAAATTTTTTTTTTTTGTTTAATGCAATGTTTACAAAATTAAATTGCAAACGTTTTATTATTAAATACAAACTGTCAAAATATTTTCCAATATAAAGGGATTCTACTTGCATTGAAAAAGAGAAAATATATTGAAAACGAAAAAAGAAAAATAAATAATTTGACAAATCCTTCTCTCTGCCGAATATCCCTCTGGTGTTTTTTTTCAACTTGTGTTTTTGAGATACAGAACAAATAATTATTGGGTGTAAGTATATCAATCGGTTTTGTGCCAAATCGATTGAGACATAGTATTTTTCTAGGTTTATTTTGTCTTGGGAACGTCGAAGCCGAATAACTACAAGCACACATTTTGAGCAGAGCCGCGAAACGTCTTAAAGAAAGCAACATAATCCTATTTATTTAATAATCATTTGGATTTTTTTTTTAAGCATCACATAAAATTTTTCTTTTATTTAAAAAAATATAAATCCTATTTATTTCTACTCAATTCTTTTATTATTATAAGAAAATAACATTTAAATTTTATTGAACTTACAACACGAGCTCGCAAGTTTTAAATTAAAAGATAAGAAATATTGATGGATAGAATTTTCATATATATATTAACTTATCAGGTCACTAATGGAAACTCAAACTCAGGGGAGAAAATGGCTTTATTTACCATCCGGCCAATGGTTTGAGTCTTAAGAATTACCTTATTGAAATGGGAGAAGTTACAATTATGAAGATTAAAGATAGTAATATGCAACTTAATTATTGAAATGAAACAATAATCATGATCATGATCAAATTACAATTATATATAAGCCAAAGAATGAAATTTTACATCCCAAATTTTCTGATTACAGAGCACTGGAAATTCCATGGACAGTCACCTCAGCTTCCACCAAGCACACACCTTTCACTAGGCAGCCATTACCTTGATTATTGAAATAACTGAATGAAATATATCTTGCCCAACCACTCTCTTGGTTTGAGGCACTGAACCAGTAATTCGCTGAAGGAGAAGATGAACAATAACATTAATGCTTAATTATCTAAATTTTACTTATCTTTTAATGTCTACATAGTATATGTTAGTAACTATCGTGCTTCATGTTAATTCTGAAAACATGTCAGTTAAAATATTAGTATTGATTGCTTATTACCTTTACCAGAAATGTGCCTGGCCTGCACCTGATCCACGAGTCGCAAAGTGAACTCTGCATAAACTTTGGAACCTGGAGTACTAAGGGTTGACGAATTTGCCAAAGCCAAGTAGATAGCAAGATGAGTGCCGGTGCCATGGCGTCTTCCCTTAGGATAGAGCTGTATCTTCCTGCAACAACAAACATAGAAAAAAATTTAAGCAATGGTAATTCTGAAAATGTATCACACTTATTGAAGTAAGCCTAAACTAAAAGTTTTAAAAAATATATATATATGATATAAAAAGAAACGAAATCTTAGCTATGATACCATTTCTGATCTCCGGAAATGAATACTTGCGAGTCACAGAATTCTGAGTCCAACTTTGAGAAGTTTTCAATCCTCCAAACATGTTTAACACTGGGGGGATCTTTGATCATTGATAAGCACTCTCCTTTGCCTGTGCTTCTTTCTTTGCTAACAAACACTTCTGCTCCAAATACACACGTGTCCTCCAAGAGGTATCCATTAGAAACGTCATTAAATGCTTTTATGGGGAGAAACTGATCAAATCCCCATTCAAGCTTTAACCCATGAAACCGCCTTTCCTTTCCCATGGCATCTAAGGCATTACAAATGACCAAATAAAATAATTAGAAAGGGGCATGGACCTTGTTTTACTTAAACTATATGGCTAAGTTGTACATTAACCTTGAACTATCAAGTAGTTATCCTTGTTTTGATCAAGTAAAAACAATCTGAAAACTGCATAAACCTCCCAACCGAGTTGGAATGAACTTGTGTTTGCTATTGCTAAGTAGGCAGACATGTATTCTTTCACATTCTTGTCTTTATTTCCATTTGGGTACAGAACCAGTTTCCTGAATTCATGAACATATATATATAATAAATAAGCTAATACAGTTAATTGGAATGAACATGTCACTTGGTTCAACTTAAAAGAAAACAAAAATGTACCATTTGTAGCCTCCGGCTTCAAATTCCCCGGATTCATATTTCTCCACAGAATTTTTCGAAAGTAATGAAAATGACTGTATTTTGACTGTGTAATGCGTTGGTGGTGCTTCGGCATTTGATCTTGTGACCCCTGCAATAGAGATTTTGTTACTGATATGTTCTTGAAAACAAGAAGAAATACATGAGCTAGAAATTTTCAATGTATATGATCACAGAATATGTATTGGATCTTACCGTCTACTTTATCCCCCATGGCAACAAAATTCCTGAGATATACAGAAATCAGCTTCATATGTATATATATGGAAAAAGAGAAAGCTAAATATTCCAAACTTAAATAATGTTTTAAGAAACACGAAACTGTTGTTCTTTGCTTGGATTGCTTTTTGAAAATAGAATAAGCATCCATTTAAATCTTCCAGGAGTGTGCAAAGCTAAAAATAAGAAGGGTTGAGGCATGGCATATACTTTTTTCCAAACTTACATTAGACATACACTGTTTGGATTGTAAATACAGAATTCTCTTCCTTCAGTAACCTAAAATATTTTAGGTTACAAGATAAGGAAAAAACATGATGTTACAACAAACTATTGCAACCATGAATTTGGAGCGAGCGGAATTGTGCTAAATTTTTTATAATATTTTACCACTCAAGTATTAATAAAAATAACAATTAAAATTTAATTACATATAAATTTTTATTAATCACAATTAGTAAAAAATTATATATAATATCCAACTCAATACCGAATTCAAATCCTGTAATCATATATTGGGGTGCCACTTTGATCACCAGCTTTGGGTATGTTGGTGCTCGGTTTGAAAAAATGGATGGCTGTTTTAGTAAAACCAAGTAAAACTTGTTTATTATTATTTTTAGAGTTAATTTTTTTTTTTTGAAAAACGACCGTGGAGAATAATCAATTGTGTTTTCACTTTAACATTTCTCCAGTTAGCCTCTTTCATCATTTTTCGGATTCTTCTCAACACATTCACCATTTTCACATCATTTTGAACAAACTGTATAAAACTCGTTAAACTGCGAGTTGATGCAATAAAATTAAAATTTTAAAAAATAAAAATAAAATCATCTTCCTTTCGTTTCTCCCACTTTTATCCTTGTTGGTTATTGATCAAAATGTGTAGAACAGTAGAAACTTCATTTCATAGAGTAGATATGTTAGGAAACATAATCCCTAATATATTTACATGTTTGTCCTCTTAGGATCTAACCATACATGTATTATTAGTCCTAGATTTATTTACATGCTAATTGAAATAAATCTAAGTTAATCACAACACAATTGCATACCTTTCTTCTTGTAGAGACCTGTTAATCAAACTTAATTGATTGCTTAACTCAATAAGCAAATTGTCTTATTTATAGGAGGGAAACCAAGTCACTATTAGCTCACATGCATGGATTACTATTAATCCTTGATTACTATTTAATCACATGCATTGATTACTATGTAATCACATGTATTTGGATGCATAATGACTTTCTCTAACCCTTCCAAAAATGTTACCATCATGGGTGTACCATATGTTCCCCATTTAACATTTTACTAATTGTTGTCACTTAACAACTCTTGTTGTTACTTAATTATTTGATTAACAACTCTTGTTGTTTACTTAGTACTGAAATCATTACTAATTGTTGATTTTTAACAACACCACATAATTAACTTAATAATTTCCAACATGAAATTATTACTAATTGTTGTTATTTAACAACACCAAATAATTAACTTAATAATTTCCAACATCTCCCACTCACACATGATGGGATCAACAATTTTTATTATCTCTACAAGAATAATTCATACTTTGCAATTGTGTCGTGCGACCAGCATACTTCGAGAGCTCACTTGTTATACATCTGTTAGGAATATATAGCCGCTCGAAAAATGGATAGAACCATAGTGGATTATGTATGCAGTATCCTCGATCATTTATCACATTAAATCTCTCTCGATCTCTTTTCGAATTAATATTTATTTTGTATTCACAATCATGTTTGATCACATACAATAACATAATTGGTCGACCAGTGAATACAAGCTAATGTGATATTACTCATATAATGATCTTTCTCCTTTCTCGAATCTCTCAACTTTGATTCAATTTGCTTTTCCAGAGATGTCCTTTCGGATCGAATCTCTCATGATCCTTCAGTAACATTCCAAGATAGCAATCATCAAATCTAAGTTTTAAGAAGCAGACAAGAGTCTAAAGGGTACAATTTGAGATTGAAATAATCTCAAGTGTCTCACACAATATCAAGACTAAGATCTTTACTTGTATTACCCTCAATAGCCGCAAATGTACACATGGTATGAAAACATGTGCCACTGTATTCTCTCCTTTCCCATGGAGCGCATGTCTCATAAAATACCGTACAGATTATAGTTCAGACAAACACAATGTCTAACTCATAACTGACATTAAGACAAGTAAGGTGAAACGAGCTTATTCACCTTAGGTCATATCACAGAGAAAGTGACCTTATAACGACATTACTTAATTTTCAAGCTTGAGCTCTCTAAATTATCACTCAGATAATTAGCTTAAAAATTTGTCTCATCTCCCATTAACACAAAGTAATGGAGGCGATTGCCCGTGTGAGAGGGCCAATCATTCACTTGTCCGACATATTTCTCATACTAACTAATAGTATATTTGTTTAAACATGTATCAACATAATAACATGTAAGCATTGAACACAAATATCAATGAGTATTAACATTAGTAAACATTATTTGGGAAAAAATACATATCATAATATGTAAGCACATTAACATCTACGCAATCCCTGAGTTTTTACATGTCTAACAAAGACATCTCTAGGAACAGGCTTGGTAAATGGATCTGCTACCATTTCTTGCGTAGAAATGTACTTCATGGTTACCTCTTCTCGTGCAACTATGTCTTTCACAAAGTTATATTTGGTATCTATATGTTTCGTTTTACAATGGAATTTTGGGTCTTTTGTGTAGGCTATCGCTGCTTCACTATCACAGTTACCATATACTGGACCAGAAGCTTCATTTGACATCCCCAAATGATCCAAGAACCTTTTCAACCACACAGCCTCTTGTACTGCTGATGAAAAGGCCACAAATTTAGCCTCCATTGTGGATAAGGCTATACAAGATTGTTTCTTACTGCTCCATGAAATGGCACTATTGTTTAGCAAGAAAACAAAACCGGAGGTAGATTTTCTTTCATCTAAATCTCCTCCCCAGTCAGCATCAGTATAGCCTCTCAATTGCAGATCATTTCCCTGATAACACAATGAGTAATCAGCTGTCCCTCTCAGATACCTAAATATTCTTTTAACTGCTTTCCAATGTGCTAGTCCTGGATTGGATTGGTATCTACTTACCATTCCAACAGCGAAACAGATATCAGGTCTTGTACACAACATTGCGTACATTAAACTTCCAACTGCATTTGCATAAGGAACTTTCTTCATTTGTTCATTTTCCTGTGGAGTTTCAGGACACAATCTACGACTCAAAGCTTCAGTTTTCGTGATAGGAGTATCAATGGGTTTACAAGCCTGCATTTGAAAGCGTTCAAGAATTTTCTTTATATATGACTCATGTGAAAGAGATAATAAATTCTTTGAACGATTTCTTGAGATCTTAACCCCAAGAATATATGCAGCTTCACCTATATCTTTCATCTCGAAGTTAGATGATAACCATTCTTTAATGTATTTTACAAACTCCTTATCATTTCCAGCTATAAGTATATCATCCACGTATAAAGATAAGATAATGAACTTATCTTTATCTCTCTTGGTGTACACACAATGATCCTCATCTATCATTGTGAAATCATTCGAAATGATTGTATTGTGGAATCGTATATACCATTGTCTAGAGGATTGCTTGAGACCATATATAGACTTTAAAAGTCTACATACTTTCTCCTTTTCATTTTCTTTTATGAAACCTACTGGTTGTTCCATGTAGATTTCTTCATCAAGTTCTCCATTGAGAAAAGCAGTCTTTACATCCATTTTATGTAATTCTAGATCCATACTTGCTACTATAGCCAGAATCAAGCGAATTGAGGTAAACCTTACAACAAGTGAAAAAGTCTCTTCATAGTCAATTCCTTCCCGTTGCGTATACCCTTTTGCCACAAGTCGTGCTTTATATTTTTCGATATTGCCATCGACATTACGCTTTATTTTAAGAACCCATTTGTTCTTAACAGCTTTGCGTCCTTTGGGTAGATCAACCAATTCCCAAACTTGGTTGGACCTCATTGACTTCATCTCTTCTTCCATTGCTTTCATCCATTTTTCCTTAGCAGGACACCGAAGAGCCTCTCTTATGTTTCTAGGTTCTTCATCATCTTGAGGTAGAATCATAAAGGTTTCTCCTTCGATATCAAAACGACGTCGAGGAATGCCTATACGATTGCTACGTCGCAATTGGGATTCTAGTGGTGAAACTGATTCCTCACTTTCGATATTATTCCTATTTGGATCGTGCACATTGCTCCCATTTGGATTATGTACATCACTCCCACTCGGATCACATAAATGAGACTCGTGTGAAACTAATTCATCATTTTGAGATTCATGTGAAACAGATTCATCATGTTTTCTCAAATTTCTCTCATCACTCCCACTTGAATTAGGTAAACCCGAGTGTTCACCAATCATGTGATCCATGTGATCTTGAGTTTCATATAGAGATAAATCTTGACCTATCTCTCCCTGCTTAGGAAAATCATTTTCTAGAAAGTGATATCTCGTGATTCAAATTATGTCACGCCTTCACTTTCATGTTCACCTATGCAAACATATCCTTTTGATTGTTCAGAATATCTTATGAAGATACTATTTTTTCCTCTTGGGCCTAACTTTCCATGTTCGTGAGAACGCACATGAACATAAGCCGCACAACCCCAAGGTTTTAGAAAGTGAATATCTGGTTTACGACCTGTCCATAACTCATATGGTGTGGTGGACACAGATTTATATGGCACTCGGTTAAGTACATATGTGGCAGTTAATAATGCATCACACCAATAGGTTATAGGTAAATTTGCTTTTGCCATCGTAGACCTAACCATTTCAAGAAGAGTTATATTTCTTCTTTCCGCAACACCATTTTGTTGAGGAGTAGCAGGAGTAGTCAACTGACGACTAATTCCTTTTTCATCACATAATTCTCTGAACTGATCAGATAAGTACTCACGACCACGGTCAGTGCGTAGTGCTTTAATTTTCTTGTCCAATTGATTTTCTGTTAAATTCATAAATTTCTTGAAATATTCTAATGCTTCGGATTTATGAGCAATCAAATAGACATAACCAAAGCGTGTAAAATCATCTATAAATGTGATGAAATAAGATGCTACATGCCTTGCCCTGACATTCATTGGACCACAGATATCTGAATGAATTAATTGTAAGGAAAATTCTGCTCTAGTCCCTTTTCCAAATAGTTTTCTCGCAGTTTTTCCTGCCAAGCAATATTCACAGGTTGACAATTCCACCTTCTCAATATTTCCCAGAAAGCCTTCTTTGGCTAATCTGTTCATTCTTTGCTGGCCAATGTGGCCAAGTCTAGCATGCCACACAGTTACATCACTATCATCACTGACAGATGAAGTAACAAACGAAAAACCAGAATTGTGATTAAAACATTCAACATTTAATACAATAAAACCATCCAGAAAATAACCAGAACCATAGTGTATTATACCTAAGTACAAATCAACACCAAATTTATGGAAGTTCAAATTGAAACCTAAATTAACCAAAACCAACACAGAGACTAAATTTCGACTAATTTGTGGAGCAAACAATACATCATGTAGTAGTCAAGTTTTTCCACCATGCATGACTAACTTGCATGTTCCTATGCCTTTGACTTCAACCCGTGAGTTGTTGCCAACATATATCCACTTCACCCCAGGTGAAATTCACCGAAATTCCATGAAGGCATCTCTATCCTTCGCTACATGGTCTGTGGCTCCTGAGTCTTTTTAGGCTCAGTACAGTCACGAGCAAAATGACATTTCTTACCACAGTTAAAACATTTAACCTTTGCCATATTTTTCTTTTTGGTAGGACGTTTTCTTTTCCAATGTTGATTGGTCTTCTGTTTCTTTTCTGGCTTGGAAGAATTTTGTTCTTTTCCGAACTGGAACCCACCACCATGAAATTTTCTTTTCTTCTTGAAACCCCCAGGTTTGCTAGTTTATGTCATATACACTTCAGTATTTTACTTAGCAGCCGCAAGACGGTCGCTTTCTAATTCAAGGTGACGTTTAGCATCATCAAAGGTTTTGATGCTCTCATTGTGGGTCAAATGCATCTTCATATGCTCCCAGCTATTTGGAAGAGAACGAATGACCGATTGGACTTTCTGTTCATCTGTAAGAACATGTCCAGCATCTGCCAGTTCAGTAATCATGTTTGACATTTGCCTCAAGTGTTTTGACATAATGAACTCAGGACATTTCTTGTATGTGTCAAACTTGATTGTCAGTGACCTGAGTTTGGTTATTGAGGTACTACCAAACTTTTCAGCTAGTGTGGAGCACATGTCCTTAGCCATGTCATATTTCCTGAACTCTTTCATTAGGTCATTATGTTGGTTTAAATCTAGGTCCCAAGATCAAACAAGCAATGAAATATATGTGCGAATACATCGAGGAAGGTAGCGGAATACTCACATCGATCGGTTGAGTCGATTTGGAGACGAATGAAGGCAAAAACGCACTGCCTTGCTCACGCCACTGCAACCAATCCACTGCTGCAGTTTTTCAGTTTTGAGCTGAGAAAACGGAGCTCCAAGCCTCGTCCGATGGATCCCGGCTCATGGGTGAACCTCCCTACCACCTTCGCAAGACTCGTAAGTGTGCTAGCACTTGAATTTTCACCATGAAAACCCACTCTTGGCTTCCCTATTGCTCACGTTTTTCTGGTTCAAAACCAGTCCCAATATTTCTGTTTTGGGAGTGAGAGAATAGAGCAAAATGAGAGAGAAAGAAATGTGTTAAGTTATTACAAAAGTTGTAAATCATTTGTTTATATATTTTCAAAAAAAATATTAAATGATTTACCAATTCATTTTAACTTTTAAAAAGTCAAATAAATTGAATGTAATAAGCTTGAGTGTTCCACACTCCAATATCAATGTCCATCAAGTTATATCAACTTTAATAAAGTGACATGTTGAGTGTCTTTCACTCAATCCATTAATCAAATCAATCAATCACTGAAAGTGACTTTTGATTTGACGCTTGATGTGACGATTGATTTGACGCTTGATGTGACTTGCGTCGCCGCACTCGAATTCAAAATACGAATGCGCTCGCAATCACACTCGGGCTCGGGTTCGTTAATTCCAAATTAACGATTTTTCCGTCGCGTCGTAATTAGATGATTACGCCTAGCGAATTCACTATTCACGTCGCTAACGAATTAATTCTAAATTAATTCGTTCGCCCGAATTAAAATCTAATTTTAATTCCGCGTCGAAATCTAATTTCGTTTAATATATCGAATATATTAATTCAATCGATTAATTCCAAATTAATCGTTATCTCTCTCTTTACGATATTTTATCCTAGATAAAATATCTCCGTAATTAATCCTAGATTAATTTTCTCTCTCTTCTTTATAATCCCAGATTATAAATGAGTGCGAGTTATGCGTCATCGGTGCATTATCAGAAAGCGACCCATGAGATCTCCGGATGCATTGGCAGTAAAAGGTCGTCGGAGTATCCGAATCACGTACGTACCAAGTACTACGTTCTACCGATTTACGAGACAAGGTCGGCTCCTAGCAAAGCACGATGTCTACCCAATTCTCCGGTGATATTCATCCAATGAATAGTAAGATCTGTATCAAGCGTAGTATACGATTGTATTGTGGATATTAGTCCAGTATCGGATAATCACGTACTAGGGCTGGGGCTGGATAAGTGTCTGCCCCGTCCGAAGCACATATCGGATGTCTGGTAACATAGTCTCTATAATCGGATATTCATGACCTGGTCATAATATCCTGATTGGCTGCGCAGCACTCAAGAGCACTAGTACCGTATCCTGCTGACATCATCTCCAATATGACTGAAGTGATACTTCCGTCTTGACATCACATCCAATACACTATACGACTCTCTGATAGACCCAGAAGTGGTGTACACAGAACCCGTTTAAAGTCCCCTACCACCAAGACCAAAGTCTATCGATTATCGTAAGTATTAGCGATGTAAGTCTCAGGTTAAGACCATACACACCTACCTTGATTTCGGCCTCCCATAGACACATAGTCATATTACCAATGGGATTCCGAGGGGTCTATCCAGAGCGAAGCTGTTTCCCGTACCGTCGGTGAAACACGACCTCCTATCGCACTTGCATAAGTATCCAATACTTATATATATGATAACTATGCCGTTGTGCCCTCACAACGCGCACAAGTGCAATACTAGCCTATTCCGCATTATAGATGTCCATTTTCGATAATACTCCGGCTAGGGATATTTAATGATTAAACCTTCGGGGACTGATACTGTCTCATATCATTCTCAGTCCAGGTACTAATCATAGGGACCTCTCTTCATTTATATATCTATGGAGATCTAATCACAAATGATGAGAGTGCAATTTCTTTGTCACATAGTTAATTTGCTACAACAAAACAATGATCTGTGCAAATAGTGACGCTATGGGTCAAAATGTCCAACAATCTCCCACTTGGCACGTAGCGAGTCACTCAAGTGTCCTACACCTGAACTATGTACGGTTCGCTCAAATTGCTGAGGAAAGGTTTTCGTCAGCGGATTTGTTTGTTTATCGTTTGACGCGATTTATACGATCATCACATCGCCACGATGTATGATCCGAACGAATCAGATGATATAGAAGTATATATCTGGATCGTCGATGAGACCTTTAATTCCTTAGCCTATGCTGACGCCTAGCTCAGCTGCTAACAGAACTTTATCTATTCTTATTAGATTTATTTTCGACCCAGATGGTCTTCTATTGCTTCCTCAGCTGCAGCAATAATCCGCATTTGTTGTTTGTTCGGCAACAGTTATCTTGCTAGGAAGATTTCCAGCTCACTGTCCCTGTTATTCAAACTTTATAGTACCGTAGTATTTTAATTGTTTGGAAACTTGCAGTAGTGATCCCAGTCACTACAAGTTCTCCTTCTCCATAGTTTAAGATAGCATCTTTAGTTCTCTGATACTAACAGATGTTCTCAACTTCAATCCAGTGACTATCACTTGGATTGACCCGATTGTGACTCCATATGCTCGAAGCATATGAGACTCCAATACAGGTACATTTTAAATGTACAATTTCCCAGAGAGTGTTAACAACTTCAATTCTATCCCAGTAGATCTTTATTCCTTGAATAAAGGTTGTTACTCCCCAGAATTCTACGGAGAATTTCTATGAAAGCCAAGCTTTCGACAATAGCTTTATGGGAATTTTCACTGTCAGTGCGCCCTCCCATTAACCTCCTTATATACACAAGAATTATTTCGTTTTGAGTCAAATCATAAACCATTATGATTATTTCAAAACGTCAGTTCCAATAACCTTATGCTTGTTTTCAATCCAAACATGGATCGAATAACCCGCAAACTTGTTTGTCGGTTGTACAAATTGTCAGAATGTTATAAACATTCTCCAAAAGGTTTCCTTTTCAGGAAAGCGATTTTGATCTGTAACTGACACATTTCATGAATGAAATACGCAGTTATCAACAAGCATCTTCAAAATGGATTTTCAATGGCAATAGGTAAAAGGTTGAACCGTTATTAACACAATGTTGATAACGATACCTTTCCGTCAAAAAGCCCAGCTTTGTACGTTGGTATGTTGCCTTCCATGTATGTCTTCCTTGAAGACGTTAATGTACCAATAGGCACAATGCCTTGTGGTACAACAACTAGTATCCAAAATAGTTGTTATACATGGAATCCATTTCGGACTCATGGCACTTTGCCATAATAGGGAGTCGATATCTCGTATCACTTCCTCAAAACATAGTCGGATGGTACACCTCCATAAGATTGACATCTTTATGGGGTGAGATCAGAAACCCATACCCTAGGTTGTTTTCTGACTCTATCTGATCTACTAGTTTCTTGTGTATTTGAAGGTTAATGGTATAGATTCATCATGGATGAACTATTTGTGTTCCATTAAGGACTTCGTGCTTTGAATAGTATTACTCCGATTTTCATCGAGTATCACTATCCTCCCACTGACCACTGCATATCGGTATTCCTCTCAGGAAAAACCGCATGGTGAGCAACAATCACATTGTTCTCATGTGAGATTTACAAGTACTATACTTAAGGTTCCCTTAGGAAACCTATATTGGCACTATCCAATTTGGGTCTTTTAGTTTGGTATCATCCAAACGTCATGCCTGGCATACCCAAATTATCAGGAATGAGAACCCCGATTCTTCCCTGTTCATATCCTATATGACATCTGTCAAACAGATTTTCATGGAATCTTATTCTAAATAAGTTTTGCACTGTTAATACATATCCATTGAAGAAACAATAGCTCAAAGTGACTCATGATAAACCTTATCATGTCCAACAAAATTCGATTTTAGTTCGGACACACCGTCTAACTGACGTGTTTCGGGAGGAGTCTTCATGTGAAAGAATACCGTACTCTTTCATGTACGTATGAAACTTACTGCTTAAGTATTTACCAATACGGTCTTACCGTAGCGGTATAATATTTATAGTCGATCTGTTTGTATACTTCGTGTCGAAACTCAAAGTTTCGGATTTGTGTTCTTCAAAAGAAACACATAACCATAACGTGATGCCACATCCGTTAAGGTCACGAAATATTCATGTTCACATCTAGCCTAGCTAGATATGGGCCCACTAATCTTCACCATGAATAGGGCTTACAGATCGGTGGCCTTTACACTATTACCTATTAAATAGTATTTTAGGTACTTTACCTAGTAAACTAGATTCGTAGACCTTATTTGAATAGTCAAATCAGTCCTAGTACCCACTCTTCAAAAGTGTGGATATACGAGTCTCGTTTAATTGTGTCCTAGACAACAATGCCACAAATAAGTCTCTATTGATCAAATCAATATGAGCTATTTATTTGTCATTTTATATTGTTGAGATTTTATTTATATTCAAAATATAAATTCTGTTATTTACATCTAATGTGTTTATCTCAGTGTCGTCTTTATATAATAAAACACTTAGTGTTCTAGAATATAAAGGTTTTATCCGTAACGGATTAAACATTGATATAGAGATATTGTATCTAGTCAAAGTAGTTACATTATAACAGTTCCTAATTTAAGTACATACCCGAAGGGTAGTTCCTAAACTTAGGTATCCACGGTCGAAACAGCGACTTTCGTCCCGTTTCCGATTCGCAGAGAAATCTCGGCTTGAAGTCGGTATCCTGCTCATAGCAGATTCTGAACATCAATACATATATATTTTATGTACCACACTTAAGTATTTAAAATCTAATTTCAATACTAGTAGTGAACATAACTTAGACAAATATATTTAAAGTCAGAGCCTCGCCCTTTCTTTAATTCCTTCGTGTCTTCCATATCCAGATGGTAGTCACTTTTGGGATATGTCAATCATCATTTTCAATGTTCCACAAACCTTTGGCCAAGCCTTGGGTTTCGGAATGTCGAAACGATGTGCACCTTGTGCTACATGCCCAATTGCAAACTTAATACTTTTAAATCCAAAGATAGATTTATTATAAGTATATTAATTAAGCACTAAAGTCATCATCACATAAATCTTCCAAAGATTTTATGCTCTACTATTGCTTAATTATGGGTTTAGTAATAATAAGTTATTTTATCCAATAAAGTAACCCATTTATTTATTCCCAATTGAAAATTAAATCATTTAAAACATTTAATCCAAGGATTATATATTTTAAATATTCAACCTTTTCAATTCTTTACTTGATTTTAATAGTCCAACTATTTAATCAAATTATTAAGGTACTATTTATTATAATGATTACAATAATCCAATTATTTAATCAACTATAATTTTAATATTGATTACTATAATCCCATTATAAAATCAACTATCATTTAATTCAATTATATTGATTACTATAATTATAAAATCAACTATAATTTAATTCAATTATATTGATTACTATAATTATAAAATCAACTATCATTTAATTCAATTATATTGATTACTATAATCCCATTATAAAATCAACTATCATTTAATTCAATTATATTGATTACTATAATCCCATTATAAAATCAACTATCATTTAATTCAATTATATTGATTACTATAATCCCATTATAAAATCAACTATCATTTAATTCAATTATATTGATTACTATAATCTAATTTCAAAATCAACTATATATTGAATGAGTTTGTATATAGTCCAACTATATATATTTTTAAAACAACATAAAATATTAGTCCGACTAATACTTTTGATTAATATGACGAGTAAAATAAAATGAGTGTGTTTAGCGAGTATTCGAACGAATGTTGCAAATTCAATACTTGCCTCCCACTATTTTTCGTCGAGTCTCTAACCCTCTGTGGAGTACTCGGGAAACCGTGTTTCCTAGTGGGCTAGGATCCCGTTAAAGTATCATACAATCCTGACTTTGGTCAAACAAAAAATTGTATGATAATCAACAAGGTAGATGTCGAAGATCAATTGGATCCCATCCAACTCCTAGATCCAGTAGGTGGAAATCCAAGTCCGAAACATATATCTAATAAATGCCTATATATCGAATATATACCCTACCCGTTTTCCTCTGAATCAACTAGGCCTTGGATTTGGCACAATAACAAACCTAGTGATCCCAGTCAAGCGTGGACCCATTGACAGGGAAGCTTCGTAATCAAATGTCTATAGACAAGAAGTGGTCTTGACTTTGGCCAAACAAACCACAACTTGGACACGACACCGATATATAACAAAGCCTCGTGATTAAAGCACATCTTTGACTGACAAGGGCTTGACTTTGGCCAAAAACAACCCCTGACAATCTCCGATCTTGAGCAAGAATCGCTCAATGGAAGGAAATGACGCATGATATATATTGAGGGATTTTCGCGTGCAAATTGGCTACCAATTTAATTATCTTTGTTAAGGTCTCATCATCATACACCCTTAAACATGCATTCTAAATACATAATAAAGCGTATATGAAAATAAATAATAATGATATGCGGATGGATACTTACACATTGATCCTAGATCAAATCTCTCCCTTTCTCACTAAAGCTAGCACTAGTATTACTTCTACCCGTTACACTACACTTCTAAAGAAACCTCATATACATAGAGGGGAATAGGTGAGAAAAGAATACAAGAGAACGAAGGTGAAAAGGCTGGACACGCAGGTCCAATTTAATAAATCGAATTTATTACAACAATTTCTAAAATTGCCCACCCATCTAATATCCATCCGATATACATTATTCATTCAACACAACCATGTATTCACACACATAAGCATGCTATCAATCAATCTAATCAAATTAATTAATCTGATAATTAAGTGATCATCCAATGTTCAAACAACGATTTGATTTTGATCGAGTCAAACTCGTTTTTGCGAATAAGTACTCAAAGTACGAATTCATGAATTAAATTAAACTACATAATTAAATCCAATTTAACATGTATTTAATACTAATTCACTATTCAATTCCAAATTAAATATTGCACTTTATATTAATAAACCTTTTACGATTTAAATTCCAAATTCAATCGCGTCGGGACTCAAAGTCCGATTAACGTCCAACATCAATTTAATTTAAGTCTAATGGGCTTCAATTAATTTCTTTAGGCATGGGCTTCGGCAACCAAAGCCCAATAGTGGAATCATCCAAAATGCCTTAGAAATCAATTTCGGCCCATTAGGCCCAATTAAACATTAAAGGTTCATTAGTCGCATTTGGGCTTTATGGTTAAGGTTTTGGGCCCAATTGGATCCAATCCATTTGGCCTAAACCAAACTTGATAAATCAAGCCCAATAGGCCCAATTACAACTTTAAATTCTAATTTCCAAAATTAGGCCCAATTAATTAAATCCAAAAATCCAATTTTCACAATTTAATTACCAAAAGTGCATTATATGATTAATCAACTAAATCAACATTTCCAAAACACTAAATTAGTCCAATTAATCATACTTAATTCATTATTACATGTCAAACACACATAAGGAAAAATCAAACCCATTTACATGCTTTTAAGTACTCGGCCAAGGAGGGATTTTGTGTCCGATTCGGTTTCGATCCAATCGAACCTACAATCGACATTAAATCACCATCCGATTTGATTTCATACACATCCAATGTCACAAAACCAAAATTACCAAGACATTAGGGCAATGATACATTCGGCCATGGTAAGGAATTTGGGGTTTTTGTCCAATTCGAAATCCAATCCAATTCGATTCAAATTAACGTCAACCTAATTGATTCTAACTCATCAAATGAATCAAAAATCAAAAAATCCAAGATCCAAAAAATCACATTACATTCGGCCAACACATCCATTTTGGGGAAAATAATTCCAAATCATTTTTCCTCAAATTGATCCAACCAAAATGAAATTAAACATGTTATAAGCATACTCAAACAAACAATTTATTCAAATCATGCTCAAATCACATTTACCCAAATTTTAAGCCCTATAAATTTCATGCTTGAACCTAAGCTCTTGATGCCATTGTTGGTTTAAATCTAGGTCCCAAGATCAAACAAGCAATGAAATATATGTGCGAATACATCGAGGAAGGTAGCGGAATACTCACATCGATCGGTTGAGTCGATTTAGAGACGAATGAAGGCAAAAACGCACTGCCTTGCTCACGCCACTGCAACCAGTCCACTGCCACAGTTTTTCAGTTATGAGCTGAGAAAACGGAGCTCCAAGCCTCGTTCGACGGATCCCGGCTCATGGGCGAACCTCCCTACCACCTTCGCAAGACTCGTAAGTGTGCTAGCACTTGAATTTTCACCATGAAAACCCACTATTGGCTTCCCTATTGCTCACGTTTTTCTGGTTCAAAACCAGTCCCAATATTTCTGTTTTGGGCGTGAGAGAAGAGAGCAAAATGAGAGAGAAAGAAATGTGTTAAGTTATTACAAAAGTTGTAAATCATTTGTTTATATATTTTCAAAAAAAATATTAAATGATTTACCAATTCATTTTAACTTTTAAAAAGTCAAATAAATTGAATGTAATAAGCTTGAGTGTTCCACACTCCAATGTCAATGTCCATCAAGTTATATCAACTTTAATAAAGTGACATGTTTAGTGTCTTTCACTCAATCCATTAATCAAATCAATCAATCACTGAAAGTGACTTTTGATTTGACGCTTGATGTGACGATTGATTTGACGCTTGATGTGACTTGCGTCGCCGCACTCGAATTTGAAATACGAATGCGCTCGCAATCACACTCGGGCTCGGGTTCGTTAATTCCAATTTAACGATTTTTTCGTCGCGTCGTAATTAGATGATTACGCCTAGCGAATTCACTATTCACGTCGCTAACGAATTAATTCTAAATTAATTCGTTCGCCCGAATTAAAATCTAATTTTAATTCCGCGTCGAAATCTAATTTCGTTTAATATATCGAATATATTAATTCAATCGATTAATTCCAAATTAATCGTTATCTCTCTCTTTACGATATTTTATCCTAGATAAAATATCTCCGTAATTAATCCTAGATTAATTTTCTCTCTCTTCTATTATAATCCCAGATTATAAATGAGTGCGAGTTATGCGTCATCGGTGCATTATCAGGAAGCGACCCATGAGATCTCCGAATGCATTGGCAGTAAAAGGGTCGTCGGAGTATCCGAATCACGTACGTACCAAGTACTACGTTCTACCGATTTACGAGACAAGGTCGGCTCCTAGCAAAGCACGATGTCTACCCAATTCTCCGGTGATATTCATCCAATGAATAGTAAGATCTGTATCAAGCGTAGTATACGATTGTATTGTGGATATTAGTCCAGTATCGGATAATCACGTACTAGGGCTGGGGCTGGATAAGTGTCTGCCCCGTCCGAAGCACATATCGGATGTCTGGTAGCATAGTCTCTATAATCGGATATTCATGACCTGGTCATAATATCCTGATTGGCTGCGCAGCACTCAAGAGCACTAGTACCGTATCCTGCGTGACATCATCTCCAATATGACTGAAGTGATACTTCCGTCTTGACATCACATCCAATACACTACGACTCTCTGATAGACCCAGAAGTGGTGTACACAGAACCCGTTTAAAGTCCCCTACCACCAAGACCAAAGTCTATCGATTATCGTAAGTATTAGCGATGTAAGTCTCAGGTTAAGACCATACACACCTACCTTGATTTCGGCCTCCCATAGACACATAGTCATATTACCAATGGGATTCCGAGGGGTCTATCCAGAGCGAAGCTGTTTCCCGTACCGTCGGTGAAACACGACCTCCTATCGCACTTGCATAAGTATCCAATACTTATATATATGAGAACTATGCCGTTGTGCCCTCACAACGCGCACAAGTGCAATACTAGCCTATTCCGCATTATCGATGTCCATTCTCGATAATACTCCGGCTAGGGATATTTAATGATTAAACCTTCGGGGACTGATACTGTCTCATATCATTCTCAGTCCAGGTACTAATTATAGGGACCTCTCTTCATTTATATATCTATGGTGATCTAATCACAAATGATGAGAGTGCAATTTCTTTGTCACATAGTTAATTTGCTACAACAACACAATGATCTGTGCAAATAGTGACGCTATGGGTCAGAATGTCCAACACATTATCCATACTACTCAGCAACGTAATGCAGACAATGGAATTCTTTTTCTTCCAGGCCTCATAAGCCTCTCGGTCTCGCCTGTGTTGGGCCGTAGTGCCATGTTCAGGTTCATCCATGCTTATTTTCAAAGTTTCAAGAACCTCTTGTTCTTCTAGCACATTCTGGATTTTCATGCTCCAAATTTCTTAATTATCGCCATTCAGTTTCTAACCCTTGTTGAGTTCAACAATAATGTTCTTTGTTGCGGAAGCCATTAAAAAACACAAAGTTTCTACAGACATTCATGCACAAATGTTAATACTTTTAACTTATTTTATCATAAAATAAATTATGTTTAATAAGATTTTTCAATGGGGTTAGAGTCAAAAAGCCAATATGTGTCCAATCATCATCCAATTACCCAATGTAAAAATATTATCAACATAATCAATCATGTAAAATCATTTTCTAAAAATTACATAAATTCTTAGAACATCTTAATCATGCGACTATTGTACATGACAATCATTGATTTAATTACATAAATTAAATTCAACATTAAACATTTATACATATAAATACAATATTTACATGCCGTGAAGTAACAAACAATTACACACATAAACATTAACATAGTTTTATCATAGAAAAAACTAATATCTAACACTTGAAACTATTCCGGTTCTAGTGTTCCAACTTATAAATGTCTTAGGATAAGAATCCTTAAATTCTTGTGGCAACTCGTAATTGATCTTGGACAACCATGGGAAACCTATAGCAAATTTCGGATCCTTGCAATGTTTCCGGGACATCAAAGGAAAAATAGTATTATTTGCCTTATGTCGGAGATAATCAATTGCTAACCTCTCAATGGCTATGTTATACTGAACATGTAGTTCTTCTGTATGAATTACTAATTTCCAAATATCAGTAAGCCTTTTTTGCCATATTTCCGGGAGAGTATTTCGTAGAAATCTGAGTCTGTTCGGTTGTCCTATCCAATTACCCTCCCATATAGATTCTTGTAACATTTTATTAAAGGTGATTATATGCGAAATCATATCATCATCTTCTTTCATCTGATACTTAACCAGATCCATCAACATGTCTTTCAATTTTTCACTGTGGGCAGATGTCATAACCCTTTTTGCAGTTCTTTGTCTGATCGGCATGATTTTTCTGCAATAAATACAAAGAAAAATCAATATAATGAAACACAAAGTTAAATTAACTAAAATAAACATCACAAAGATATTCATTTACATAAACACAAAGTTTATATGATAAAACAAATTTATCATGGCCGATTAATACAATATGCAAAAAGACTAGACATTTAATCATGACGTATCGGAATTACCGAAGCAAAACGATACATACATGACCAACACGGGCCAACACGGATGTTCATGCGCCTTTCACGCGCCACAGGAGTGGCTCACGTACCGCCATGTGCCGCCACTCGCCGGCCACGGGCTCTCACTCGCCCTCACGCGCTCTCACGCGCCGGCCAGCCTCGGCCAAGTTACACACGCAAACGACATGTCGTCCGTGAGTTCTGTGGCTGTATGACTTGTCGGTTTGGATGCTGTGGATGACATGTCGTCCTTCTCGGTGTTAAGCGTACGACTTGTCGTACATAAACCGGATGACATGTCGTCTACAAACAAGGAAAACATACGACTTGTCGTACATTAGCCGGATGACTTGTCGTCCTCTTCTCTAAATAGCGGATGACATGTAGTACATCTATTCTGGGAGTGTTTTTCTGGGTAAAAAAAGATTTATCTAGCCAACATCTAGGGTCCATATCTTTCTCAATGTTAATCCAAATTAAGCAAATGATATACCAAATTGAAGATCTTATGACCTAGTTTTCAAAACATATTTGAACATGCGATTATATATTTTCTACAGAGAGTTATTATGGCCCAAAGTTGGAAGAAAAGCATTTTTGTAAAAACAAAAATCAGAAGCATTTTCAACATTTTTCATGCATGTTCATGCAATTTTTGTGTAATCCAACTAGAATACATGCATTTAAGCTACTGATACCAATGTTTGGAAACATAATCCCTAATATATTTACATGTTTGTCCTCTTAGGATCTAACCATACATGTATTACTAGTCCTAGATTTATTTACATGCTAATTGAAATAAATCTAAGTTAATCACAACACAATTGCATACCTTTCTTCTTGTAGAGACCTCTTAATCAAACTTAATTGATTGCTTAACTCAATAAGAAAATGGTGTTATTTATAGGAGGGAAACCAAGTCACTATTAGCTCACATGCATGGATTACTATTAATCCTTGATTACTATTTAATCACATGCATTGTTTACTATGTAATCACATGTATTTGGATGCATAATGACTTTCTCTAACCCTTCCAAAAATGTTACCATCATGGGTGTACCATATGTTCCCCATTTAACATTTTACTAATTGTTGTCACTTAACAACTCTTGTTGTTACTTAATTATTTGATTAACAACTCTTGTTGTTTACTTAGTAATGAAATCATTACTAATTGTTGTTATTTAACAATACCACGTAATTAACTTAATAATTTCCAACATGAAATTATTACTAATTGTTGTTATTTAACAACACCAAATAATTAACTTAATAATTTCCAACAAGATATTTTGACAATAAACGTTTTAAAATTTATATAGAATTATGAGAATATTTAAAATAATGTAACAGAAAAGAAAGCCAGAGAAGAGGCTACCTAATTAATTGAACAACTCCATCAAAACTCACATCAACCATAAATTGCACCAAGCTCAATTCTCATTGAAAGTGAAAGCTAAAGCGAACTTAAATTCTCTTCATTCTGTAGCCTTCTGATTGTAGGAGAAGAAAATTGCATCTCAAGACAGCTCCTAAACGAAGCAATTAAAACCTAGAACTACAAGCGATCCAATCATTATACCACAAAATATCAACTGGTGGTGGTGGTAAAAAATATTAGCATCAATCTATTTGTATATTTTAAAGGAAACACTTGATCATTTCATTGTATCAAACTACAACATGCATCAAAATGCCACTTGAACTTGAACAACTAGAAATTACACTCCATCTCAGTTTTAAGATTTTGGCCTTGTATAACCCAAACTGATTAGCTTCTCCACCAACTTCTTCTCCGTACTTGCCTAAAATCCAATAAACAAAAAAGATATAAACACAACACTCTAAAAAATCGACAGAAGCAAAAAAATGTGGGGGAAAAGGGAGATGCGCCTCACATATTGAATAACCAAAAACCAAGACCAAATAATTACTCTCATTAATAAAAACAAAATAAATAAATTTGCATATCCAGAGAGAAGCCAAACCTCAAGCATCAGACTATCCTTCGGGATATTGCAAGCCAGAATTACAATGAGACCAGTCTTCAACACTGCCATGAACATCTCTATCAGTCCACATAACCAAAATGATATGTATATATAAAAAATTCGAGAGACTAGTTGGGTTCAGAATGGAATACTACTCTTATAAGAAAATATTATCCGAGAGAGTGCCGATTCTCTGTTGTATCTTTACAAACTTCATGTGTTTCAACAAATGACCCAATCATACCCTTATGACCGGATCTTTTGAACCGGGGAAGGAGAATGTCAAAGTCATTTTATCCACACATAAGATTGTAAAGACCTCAAGTCTAAGGACTAGTCATACAATCGATACATGAAAGTTCTCACATACACATGGGATAAACATTCCATGTGAAAACTTTCGGCGGTCAGTTCGATGAACACGAGCAAGTCATGCATCCATGTGATACACCAAGCGGACGGATCTCCGCTAGTAGCCTATGAGATCGGCTACCCCACTTAAGGGCGAATCATATCATCATGCTAGTCTCTCCGCTTTGTGAACGCCCAGATTATTCACAAAACTATGACTATGAACGTTTAAGAGTAATGATTCTCATAAGGCGTGGAAGCCATCATCTTATTACTCCAAGGGCTTTATTACAGTATTTGATGATTCATATAATTTATGTAAGACACGTATAATAAAGATTTCCATTTTATTAATTAATGAAAATATTACAAATACATGTACATATAGCCCATCCACAAGTTGGGTATAGGGCATATCCCTAACACATAGTTCATGTGTTGGACACTTAAGTGATTGGCTATAGGCCAAGTGGGAGATTGTTGGACAATTATGACCCATAGCATCACTATTTGTAAAAGACACTGTGTTCTTTGTACAAATTAACTATGTGATAAAGGAAATTGCTCTTTTATCATTTGTAATTGGATTACTTAGATATATAAATGATAAAAGTCCATATGATTAGTACCAGATTAATAAGATATGAGACAGTATTAATCCATGAAAGGTTTAATCATTAAATATCCATAGTCGTAGTATTATCGAGACTGGACATCGATAATGCGGAATAGGCTAGTATTAAACTTGAGCGCGTTATGGAAGCTTAACGGTATAGTTCTCATATATTTAAGTATTGGATACTTATGCAAGTTTGATAAGAGGTTCTGTTAGCCGTTGGATCGGGAACAGCTTTGCTCTGGATAGACCCATCGGAATCTCATTGGTAGTATGACTATGTGTCTATGGGAATCCGAATCAGGGTAGGTGTATATGGTCTTAACTCGAGACTTGCATCGCTGATACTTGCGACAATCAATATACTTTGGTTTTGGTCGTCCGGAGCTTTAACAGGTTCTGTGTACGCCTCTTCTGGGTATACTAAGAATCGTAGTGTATTGGGTGTGATGTCAAGATGGAAGTATCACTTCAGTCATATGGAGATAATGATCACGCAGGGATACAAAACTAGTACTCTTAAATGCTATAGCTATCGGGATAATATGACTAGGTCATGATTATTCGATTACCGAGACTAGTTGCTAGTGATCCGATATATGATTCGTACGGGGCAGACACAATTCCAGCTCTAGACCTAGTATGTGACATCAGATACTGGATCGTAATACGCAATACTTTGTATACTACGCCTGATACAGATTATATATATATTCCATGTTGAATATATTTATGAAGAATTGGGTAGGCACGGTGTTTTGCTAGAAGCCAACCATGTCTTGTAAATCGGTAAGAACATGGTATCGGGTACGCACGTGTCGGATACTCCGACAACCGTATTTACTGCCAACATATCCAAGAATCTCTTGGGTCACTTCCCAAAGATTCACCATTGACATTTGACTCGAACATAATTAATTTGGGATTAATTATCAGAGAGAGAATTAATCTGGGATTAATTACAACAAGAATTAATCTGGATTAATTATCAAAGAGAAAATTAATCTGTGATTAATTGCGTCGATAATTCATCTAGGATTAAATTCGTCGAGATGAGAGAACGCGATTAATTTGGAATTAATCAGCAAAATAAATTTAATAGTGAAATTAGATTTTACTATTTAATTAATTGGGGTAAAATAATATATTAGATATATTAATTGAAATTGGATTTCAATACGGAATTAAAATTGGATTTTAATTCAAGCGAACGAATTAATTTGGAATTAATTCGTAAGCGACTTTCGTAATAATTTTGCAAGGCATTATTATTTAATTAAATTGGATTTAATTACGTCGCAACGGAAAATTCGTTTAATCGGATTAAACGAACCTGAGCCCGAAGTGTGTAGTCTCACCCAACTTGAATTTTGAATTTAAGTGTGGGACCCACCAACTTACATCACTAGTCATTCATGTTGATGGAAGTGGTTGGGAGCTTTTATGGTAACTTCTCCAACACACTTTACTTTTTATTTTGTTTTTTGAAAAAGCATATACCACTTTTTGCTTGGCAACTTTGGTAAAAAGTTTTTAGAAACAAAATAACAAAAAACCACAAACTTGTAGAGGTTTTAGGGGCAGAATCTGGTAACGCAGCGGAAGCGGCGGAAGATCGTATCTTCCGATTTCAAAACTTTTTCTCGGATTAATTAAATAAACATATTTATTTAATTATCCAATAATCAAATTATGAAATAAAATTCAAATGAATCATATTCAAGTGAATTTACCGAATTACCCTTGTATTGGTATTTTGTCCATTTTAGTCCGAAATTGATCTAATCAATTTTGAATGATTCTAAATCATTTCTAAGATGAACTTAGCATGTTCAAAACATCAAAACACCAAAAGCACCAAAAATCCCAAATTCTTCATCAAGGCCGAATGCACTACATTAGTGCCATTTTGTGCACTTTGTCATTTCATGCATCAAAACACATCAAGATGTAATCCAATGAACATGAAACTTTATATGCATCATATACACATCCAAATACACAACATATATGAAAACCCCCAAATTTGGAATTGGTCATAAATCCTAATTTTTCAATTTCTTCAAATTGGACAAATTAGACCAAATTGGTTAAATCAATTACTTCAATCATGTTTCTTCCATCCAATCAAAGTCTCAACACAATGAAACAACTGAAGATCAAATCTAGGTCATCTAAGAGTGGGTCAACAACTCTAGATTAGCAACATGGTTTCCAAAACCTTAAAAGAAAGCTTATAACTACAATAGTCACAACCTTCCTTCATCATACATGCTCAACACTTCCATCAAAACTTCCATCAACAAAAAACACAAGGAATAAGAAAGAAATAACCTAAGAACATCATATGTTAAAGCCTAGATCCTAAGGAACATTTTCCTTTCTAATAGCAAGTTGGAAAAACTTACTAAAATCCAAGCTTCTTTGATTTCTTCTTTCTTTCTCACAAGCTTCCTTTGCTCCCATTAATGGAGTTTTTCTTTAAAGTGTATTAGGTTATCAAATGAAAGTGAAATGAAAACAAATTATACTTAGGACAAAAAATGCCCTTGGCCGAAATTGTGTATACATATATACCAAATTCATTTCATTTCATTTAACTTTACATTTAGTCAACTTGCTAAATATCTTAATAACACTTTATTAGATATTTAATAAGTCAAAAAATGCAACTAAGAATAATATAACTCTTATATTTAAGGTTATGGCCGAATTTAATAGAAAACAAAGGAAAAATATATTTTATTTTTCAAACAATTTTGAACAAATATCTTAAGAAGTCAAAATCAATTTGACAACCCTTCCTTTAATGTATAAGTCAACAATTGCAACTTATAATCATTTCCTAACTTTATCATTTGGTGATATATTTATATTTTAATTATATTAATCATTTAATTACAATAAATAAATAATTAATTAAATATATCAATTATATATTTAATATTGTATTTATTCCTTTAAAATATCAAAAATATCATAAATTAAATAAATGTCAAGAAATACCTTATTACTATACAAATTAATATTAATAATATCATATATTAAATACAAATACACATTAATTAGGAAATGACGGTTCGGCCCGTTCGCATGTATTTTTCGTTTAACGATTAAACGATTTATAAATAATCATCATTATTCATAAATGTTGCTCTAGTGCTCTACGAGTATGTTTCATTATTGAGACTCTCTAGATTCAGGTATATCCGTCACGAAATCCAATTTCATGTCCATAATCTATCCACCCGTAGATTATGACGATCACGGATAAACTAGCTGAATCATACAGGTCGAGGTCATTGCATACGTATAATCCCTCCGTCACAGGTATCCAGATAATACCAGAGATATAGATGTAAACATCAAATCTCTATAGGTATTATCCCGTCGACGTATCTATTAGCAATCTCTAAATAACACTCGGAACTTACTTCCGATGTATACTGTGGCACAGATTTAACAGACTGCTAAATATATATGGACTACCTATGCTCTGTACACAGAACTGACGGATCCTATCTTGACACACACAGGATATCCTGAGGATCGATCCACACCCAACGAACAGTCGGAGATCTGATCTAAATAGATCGGTGATGTGACTGCCATCTAAGTGTGGAGGAGTCTCATACATCCACAGTGTGTCTCAGTGTCTCAAGTCGAATGACCACTATGCTACTCAACCCGTGAAGATTCTTATTGACGTTGGTTGTGTACCATCCATTAAGAATCTTCGGTGAGCCGTTCAGTGTTTATCCACTATAAACACCTACACGTGTATACGAGTCTCCATAGACTCATGGTTCATTGGATAAACCATCGGACCAAGTCTCGATATACGACATGTACTGGTCTCAACGGATTTGACTAACCGACCCGTGTTAGCAAATCTTGACCAGGAACTATGTTTGATAATATTCATATAGCAGTGACATTTCCCAATGTCAATTACAAACTAACTTTGTAACTGTGTACTGCATTATATATTATCGGGCCTTTGTCTAATATATACATATCACTAAACCACATTTAGTTTCAATCTAATCGTAATCAGATCGAATACGTATATAAGAACAAGAGGTGCAACCATAAATAAGTAATATTATGGAATAAGGGGATGTTCGTATTCATGAATCGGACATAAATACGGCCCAGATTGGCGCTCTGAGCACCAACCCCAACAAAACTCTCTCTTCTCCACCTAGTTGGCCGAAACTTGTTCTCTTCCCATGGAATTTTTGTTGCAAAATTTCAAGTAAGCTAGCACTTCAAGAGTCATTAGAAGGTGATAGAGAAACTCACCCTTGTGTTTGGAATGCAAAAGAAAGCTTGGAGCTTCCACACATCCATAAAAAGATTTGAAATCTCAACCGATCAAAGTAAGTAATTTCCGCAACTTGTCTTTGATTTATTCACACACAAATCATCTTAGTGATCTTGTGGCATGTGTAGGACACTAATAGGATGATAAATCTAAATGCATTGTTGATTCTGGAGCCACTAATCACGTTTGTTCTTCTTTACAGCTACTTGACTCATAGAGGGACCTTGCAGAAGGTGAATATACTATGATGGTCGGGACAAAGGATGTCGTTTCAACTAAAGCAGTGGAGTTTCCAGTTTAAAATTTTCAAATTATCTAAATTTAAATAATGTGTTATTTATTGCTAGAAATGAATTAACAATTTGGATGATGGTTTCAAAACTTTTGGATGATGGTTTTTCAATCTCGTTTATTAATAATTTAGTTCTTATTGCTAGAAATGAATTAACTATATGCACATGAAACTCGGAGAACAACTTGTATGTGTTAATACCGTTAACACATAGTTCACTGCTCAACACTGAAATAATTAAGGTTGAAAAACCTAAAACAAAGTGGCAAAATATTTCCCACTATGACACATATCTATGGCCTTTTAGACTTGATCATATTAGCCTTGACCAGATAGATAGGTTGATCATGAATGAAACTTTAAACCAGTTAAAACTTGGTACTTTACTAGTTTGTGAAACTTGTCTATAAGGAAAGATGACTAAGAGACATTTTACTGTAAAAGGTATAAGAGCTAGTGAACCACTTGAGTTAGTACATTAGGACGTTTGCAGACTAATGAATGTAAGAGCATGAGGTGGCTATGAATACTTCGTCACTTTCATCGATGATTATTCCATATATGGGTACGTTTACCTAATGCAGCACAAGTCAGATACCTTTGAAAAGTTCAAAGAGTATCGTGTTGAGGTTGAGAACCAAATAGGTAACACGATAAAAACTTTATGATCATATTGTAGAGGAAAATACCTTGATAGTGATTTCGAGGAATTCTTGGTTGATTATGGGTACGTTTACCTAATACATCACAAGTCAGATACCATTGAAAAGTTCAAAGAGTATCGTGCTAAGGTTGAGAACAAAATAGGTAACACGATAAAAACTTTACTATCATATTGTAGAGGAGAATACATTGATAGTGATTTCGAGGAATTCTTGGTTGAACATGTGATAGGATCCCAACTCATAGCACCTGGAACACCACAACAGAATGGTATTATGGAAATGAGAAATCGAACCCTACTAGACATGATAAGATCTATGTTTAGTTACAGTTCACTGCCTAATTCATTCTTGGGATATGCATTGCAAACAATATTGTATAGCCTTAATATAGTTCCAGCTAAGTCTGTTTCTATGACTCCCTTAGAGCATATGTGCTGAAGAATAAGACTATAAAGTTGGAGTCATGTTCTCAAGTTTATCTATTTGTAGGCTATCCTGAGGAAACTAGGGGTGGCTTCTTCTATAGTCCGGAAGATAACATAGTGTTTGTATCGACAAACGTTATATTTCTTGAGGAGAACTATATGAACGAGTTCAAACCTTGAAGTAAAGTGTTACTCGAGGAGTCACTTGCTGTTCGACCACATGCCATAATATACAATAGTTGATAGAAGCATAGCACCTTCGATATCTGAGCGTCAGATGCAAGTATTTTAGAATGATCTACCACCTAGACGTAGTGGGAGGGTTGTACGACAATCTGGTCTCTATTTAGGAGTTGGGGAGGCATAAGTTATCGCATCTAGTGATGGTGTAGATGATCCATTGACTTATCGTAGTGTAATGAATGATTCTGATAAAGATGAATGACTCAAAGCCATTGACCTCAAGATTGAGTCGATGTAATTCAACTCTGTCTGGGAACTTATAGATCAACCTGATGGGGTAAAACTCATAGGTTGCAAGTGGATCTAAAAAAGAAAGAGTAGAGAATATGGGAAAGTATAGACCTTAAAGGCTAGGCTAGTGTCCAATGGTTACACCCGTAAAGATAGATTCGACTATGAGGAGACTTTTTTGCTAGTAGCCATGCTCAAATTCATTTGCACTCTTCTCTCCATGAATGTTACTATATGGTAAAACCATAGGGATTCGTAGCCCAAGGTCATGAGCAAGAGGTTTGCAAGCTACAAAGGTCCATCTATGGACTCAAGCAGACATCTCGATCTTGGAACAAAAGATTTGATACCACGATCAAGTCTTATGATTTTGAGCAAAATATTAATGAGTCTTAACTGTCTTGTGTATACATATTGGTCTACTCTAAGCTTCCCAAGATCATTAATCACGCATGAAACAAGTGTAAATACAATCAAAGGAGGTGCGAAAAAACTCACAAGGATTGGATTGGATGCATGTGGTGATGAACCAAAAAACGCACTGCCCTCCACCATTAAGCTCGACAGTGGGCTGCTCGATGTGGGGACTGCTCGGCAGTGGGGTTGTCTTCCTCTTCCAATAGTCGGCCATTGATGTCTTCAAAGCTCCAAGCTCCAAGTGAATTCCAAGCTCATGCATGCACTGTCATATCACCTTGGTATGCCTCCTAGAGTGTGCTAGCACTTGGATCTTGCAACAAAATCACTCATTTCTTGTCTTCATTTTCGGTCAAACTAGTGAGAAGGAAGAAGGATATGGCCTTGAGGCCGAGAGAGATGAAGAGGAGCTTTTGGCTCCAAAACGTAAAATACCGAGAGAGAGAGAGAATGAAAATGAAAAGGTTGTAATAGGTTTTATATTTTCCAAAATTAATAAACCATTTACCACTTTTTAATTTCAAAAAGACAAGCATTAAATGCTTTCTTTCATCTCACATCAACTCACATCAATCAATCAAATGTCACATCACTCAAAGTGACAAGTGATTTGACGCTTGATGTGACTTGCGATTTGACGTTTGATTTGACTTGCGTGCCGCACTCGAATTCGAAATGCGAATGCGCTCGTAAATAATCTCGGGCTCGGGTTCGCTAATTCCAAATTAACGAATTTTCCATTGCGTCGTAATTAAACGATTACGCCTAGTGAAATCACTATTCACGTCGCTAACGAATTAATTCTAAATTAATTCGTTCGCCCGAATCAAAATCTAATTTTAATTCCTTGTCAAAATCCAATTTCGTATAATATATCAAATATATTATTTTATCGATTAATTCCAAATTAATCGTTCTCTCTCTTTAATTGATATTTTATCCCAGATAAAATATATCCGCAATTAATCCCAGATTACTTTTCTCTCTCATTAAATTAATCCCAGATTAATTAAAGTGCGAGTCATACGTCATCGGTGAATCCATGAGATCCCTAGATATGTTGGCAGTAAATCGGGTCGTCGGACTATCCGAACACGTGAGTACCTCGTACTACGTTTACACCGATTCACAAGACAAGGTTGGCTTCTAGCAAAACCACATGCCTACCCAATTCTCCGGAAATATCCTTACAGGAATAAAGGATCTGTATCGGGCGTAGTATACGTAGTATTGCGTATTTCTGTCCAGTATCAGATGATCACGTTCTAGGCCTGGGCCTAGAATTGTGTCTGCCCCGTACGAAGCACATGTCGGATGTCTGGTAGCTAGTCTCTATAATCGGATAAACATGACCTTGTCATTTTATCCCGATGACTGCAGTACTTAAGAGTACTAGTACCATATCCTACGTGACCATCATCTCCATATGACTGGAGTGACACTTCCATCTTGACATCACACCCAACACACTACGATTCTCAATATACCCAGTATTGGCGTACACAGAACCTGTTAAAGCCCTGGACGACCTCAACTAAAGTATATTGATTGTCGCAAGTATTAACGGTGCAAGTCTCAGGTTAAGACCAAATATACCTACCCTGATTTCGGACTTCCATAGACACATAGTCATACTACCAATGGAATTTCGAGGGGGTCTATCCAGAGCGAAGCTGTTTCCCGTACCATCGGTAAAACACAACCTCCTATTACACTTGCATGAGTATCCTATACCCAAATATATGAGAACTATGTCTTTTACTATTTACCGATGTCCAATCTCGATATTACTCTGACTATGGATATTTAATGATTTATCCTTCGTGGACTGATACTGTCTCATATCATTCTCTGTCCGGGAACAAATCATAGGGACCTCTCATCATTTATACATCTAGGTGATCTAATCACAAATGATAAGAGTGCAATCTCCTTTGTCACATAGTTAATTTGTACAACAATACCATGATCTGTACAAATAGTGACGCTATGGGTCATAATTGTCCAACAATCTCCCACTTGGCCTATAGCCAGTCACTCGAGTGTTTGACACCCGAACTATGTACTGTTGGCTCAAACTGCTGAGAAATGGCTTTCGTCAGCGGATTTGCATGATTATCGTCTGATGCGATTTATTCGATCATCACATCGCTGCGATGTATGATCCAAACGAATCAGATGATTATCGAAGTATGTATCTGGATCGTTGATGAGACCTTTAATTCTTTAGCCTGTGCTCGAGCCTAGGTCAGCTGCTAACAGAATTATATCTAATCTAATTAGATTTGTTATCGACCCAAATGGCTTCTATTTCCGCCTCAGCTACAGCAATAACCCACATTTGTTGTTTATTCGGTAACAGTATCTTGCTTGGAAGATTTCCAGCTCATTGTACCGTTATTTAAACTGTATAGTACCGTTTGCGACTTATATTCGTTTTTATCGGTTTGGAAACTTGCTACAGTGATCCCAGTCACTTCAAGTTCTCTTTCTCCATAGTCTAAGAATGTATCCTTAGTTCTTTAAGAAAATAACGGATGTTCTTAACATCAATCCAGTGACTATCACTTGGATTGGCCTGTTTGTGACTTCATATGCTCAAAGCGTATGAGACACCAGGTATCGTACATTTTTCAATGTACGATTCCACTGAGAGTTTTCGAAAGCCAAGCTTTCGCCGATAGTTATTTATGGGAATATCATTTCCAAGAAATCACATATTATCATTATTGTATAGGACAGCCCCTGTCAGTGCGCTCACACTAACCTTCTTATATACACAAGAATCATTTCGTTTTGAATTAAATCATAAACTATTATGATTACATCAAAACGATAATTCCAAGAACCTGATGCTTGCTTCAATCCAAACATGGATCGAACAACCTGCAAACCTTGTTTGCTAGTTTTGTTACGACAAAACCAACAGGATGTTGTAAACATCCTCCAAAAGGTTTCCTTTCAGGAAAGCGATTTTCCCGCTCAGCTGTCATATTTCATCTAATGAGACATGCAGCATTAGCAAGCATTATCCAAATGGATTTACCATGGCAATAGTTAAAAGGTTGAATCGTAATCAACACAATGTTGATAACGATACCTTTCCACTAAAAGCCTAGCTTTATACTTTGGTATGTTGCCATCCATGTACGTCTTCCTTGAAGACTTATAGAGTACCAATAGGCACAATGCCTTGTGGTACATCAACTAGTATCCAAACTTGTTGATATACATGGAATCCATTTCGGATTCATGACACTTTGTCATAATTGGGAGTCGATACCTTGTATCACTTCCTCATACGTAGTCAGTTGGTATACCTCAATAAGATAGACATCTTTATGAGGTGAGATCAGAAACCCATACCCCAGGTTGTTTTCTGAATCTCTCCGACATACGCGGTTCTTGTGTATTCGAAGATTATTGGTAATAGTTTCATCCTTGACGAACTATTTATGTTCCATTAAGGAATATGTGCCATGAATAGTATTACTTCGATTTTCATTGAGTTTTACTATCCTCCCACTTACCACTGCATATCGGTATTCCTCTTAGGAAAACGGCATGGTGAGCAACAATCTAATTGTTCTCTGGTGAGATGTATAAGTACAATACTTATGGTATCCCTAGGATAGCCTACAAATGGCACAAAATATGTCAAACAGATTTTTATGGAACCTTATTCAAAATAATTTCTGCACTTTTAATGCTTATCCGTTGAAGGAAACGGTAGCTCAGAGCGACTCATGATTAACCTTATCATGTCTAACATAATTCGGTTAATCCGTTCGGACACACCGTCAAACTGATGTATTCCTGGAGGAGTCCTCATTTGAAAGAATACTATACTCTTTCAAGTATTTAAGAAACTTATTGCTTAAGTATTTTCATTTACGGTCTAACCGTGATGGTTTAATACTTTAGCCGATATGTTTGTCTATTTCGTGTCGAAACTGTAAAAGTTTCTGATTTGTGTTCTTCAAAAGAAAAACATAACCATAACGCGATGCCGCATCCGTGAAGGTCACGTAATATTCATATTCACCTCTAGCCTAGCTAGATATGGGCCCACTTGCTTCACTTTGAACTAGGGCTAACAGGTCGGTGGCATTTACACTTTTACCAAGTAAATATTGTTTTAGGCACATTGCCCAATAAACTAGATTCGTAGACTTTATTTGATTAGAATCAAATTAGTCCGAGTACCCACTCTTCAAAAGTGTTGATATACGAGTCTTGTTTAATTGCGTCCCAGACAACAATGCCACAATTAGTTTCTTCTAATCAAATCAGTTTGAGCTATTGTTTGTCATGTTATATATTTGAGATTTATTTATATTCAAAATATAAATCATGTTATTCACATCTAATGTGTATATCTCAATATCATCTTTATATAATAAAACACTTTAGTGTTCTAGAATATAAAGGTTCACCCGCAGCGGGTTAAACACTGATATGGAGATAATGTATCTAGTCAAACTAGTTACATTATAACAGTTTCCTAATTTAGGTACACACCCGAGGGTAGTTCCTAAACTTAGGTATCTACGGTTAAAACAGCGACTTTCGTCCCACTTCCAATTCACAGATAAATCTCGATTGAAGTCAGTATCTTGTTCAAAACAGATTCTGAACATCCATATATATTTATATCACACTAAGTATCTAAAATCCAACTTTAATAATAGTAGTGAACATAATATGACAAACACATTTGAAGCCAGAGCCTTGCTCGTCTTCAATTCCTTCATGTCTGCTTTGTTCAAACGGCAGTCACGCTTCTGCGATCCCGTTTGCCACATTCGAGGCAGACATTTTGGGATATGTCATTTATCTTCCTAGAAGATTATAATGATTTTGTCTTTGCCCTTTTCAACATTCCAGTAGCCTTTGGCCAAGCCTCGGGTTTCTAGAATATCGAAGTAAGGTGCGACTAGCGCTACTTGCATAATTGCAAAGTTTGACTTTTATCTCATTGAGAATAGTCATTAACTCTCCAAGAGTTATCAATTGCAATTTTTTTACTTCTAAAATTTAAAGATAGATTTTATGAAGATCCTTCAATTTCATTATCATACTTTAAGGATCTAATCCTTAGTTCTGATTCAGAAATTAAGGAGTCTAATGCGACAAGCTTAATGGATTAAGCACTTAAGTTATCATTACATAAATCTTCCAAAGATTATGCTCTACTATTTGCTTAACTCCGGGCTTAGGCTTAATATATTATTTTATCAAATAAAATAACTTATTATTTTTCCAGGACCATCCTGAAAAAATTCCCAATTTGAAAAATTATAGTCGTTTAAATACATTTTCACCCAGGATTATGTTTTAAACACTAATATTTCATTTATCTTGATTCTAATAGTCCAACTATTTAATCAACGACTTGTGGTACTCTGTATTATAATGATTATTATAGTCCAACTATGCAATCAAATATAATTTAAATTAATTAACCTCAATTACATTGATTACTATAATCCAATTATAAAATCAACTGTAAATTGAAATTAATTAATTCAAATATATTGATTACTATAATCCAATTATATAATCAACTATAATACAGTCCAACTGCTTTAATTAAAACAACAATTAAATATTAGTCCAACTAACATTTAATTTATATGACGAATGATATTGTTTGAGCGTGTATAGCGAGTAATTGAACGAGTATTGCAAATTCAATTCTTGCCTCCCACTATTTTTCGGCGAGCCTCTAACCCTCGGTCGAGTACTCGGGAAACCGTGTTTCCTAGTGGGCTAGGATCCCGTTAAATATCACACAATCTTGACTTTGGCCAACAAATTGTATGATAATTAACTAGGTAGATCTCTGTATTATAATGATTATTATAGTCCAACTATACAATCAAATATAATTTAAATTAATTAACCTCAATTACATTGATTACTATAATCCAATTATAAAATCAACTGTAAATTGAAATTAATTAATTCAAATATATTGATTACTATAATCCATTATATAATCAACTATAATACAGTCCAACTGCTTTAATTAAAACAACAATTAAATATTAGTCCAACTAACATTTAATTTATATGACGAATGATATTGTTTGAGCGTGTATGGCGAGTAATTGAACGAGTATTGCAAATTCAATTCTTGCCTCCCACTATTTTTCGGCGAGCCTCTAACCCTCGGTCGAGTACTCGGGAAACCGTGTTTCCTAGTGGGCTAGGATCCCGTTAAATATCACACAATCTTGACTTTGGCCAACAAATTGTATGATAATTAACTAGGTAGATCTCTAAGATCGATTGGATCCAATCCAATTCTTAGATTCGGTAGGGGACATCCAATTCCGAAACATATATCTTATATATGCCAATACATCCAATGTATTACCTAACCTTTTTCCTCTGAATCAACTAAGCCTTGGCTTTGGCATAACAAACTTAGTGATCCCAGTCAAGCGCGGCCCATTGACCATGGAAAGCTTCGTAATCAATGTCGATGGACAAGAAGTGGTATTGACTTTGGCCAACAAACCACAACTTGGACAAAACACTGATATGGAACAAAGCCTTCGTGATTCAAACACATCCTCGACGGACAAAGGCCTTGACTTTGGCCAACAAGCCAATGCCAGTCTCGGATCTTGAGTGAGAATCACTCAATGGAAGGAAAAACACTTAATATTATTTGAGGGTTTTTCGCGTGCAAATTGGCAACCAATTTATTATCTTTGTTAAGGTCTCATCATCATACACCCTTAAACATGTATTCTAAACACATAATGAAGCGCATATGAAAAATAAATAATAATGATATGCGGATGGATACTTTACACAATGATCCTAGATCAAACCTCTCCCTTTTTCTCTCCCGCTAGCACATCTATTACTTCTACCCGTTACACTACACTTATAAAGAAACCTCATTTACATTGAGGGGAATAAGTGAGAAGAGAATACAAAGAATAATGAGGTATAAGGCTGGACACGCAGGTCCAATTAATAAATCAAATTTATTACAATTTCCAAAATTGACCCACCCATCTAATATCCATCCGATATACATTATTCATGCATCGCAACCATGTATTCACACAAGCATGTTATCAATCAATCTAATCAAATTAATTAATCTGATAATTAGTGATCATCCAATGTTCAAACAACGATTTGATTTTGCTCGAGTCAAACTCGTTTTTGCGAATAAGTACTCAAAGTACGAATTCTCGAATTAAATTAAACTACATAATTAAATCCAATTCAATATGCATTTAATTCTAATTCATTATTTAATTACAAATTAAATATTACACTTTATTAATAAACCTTTACGACTTAAATTCCAAATTTAATCGTTATGGGTCTCAAAGCCCGATTAATATACAATATTAATTTAATTAAAGTCCAATGAGCTTTTAATTAATTTCTTGAGGCGTGGACTTTTGGTCAACTCGGGTCAAAATAATAACCAAAATCCAATCCGGGAGTTACCCCATAAGCCCAGAAATCAATTTAGGCCCAATTAAACTTTAAAGGTTCATTAAGTCGCATTTGGGCTTTATGGATGCGGTTTTGGGCCTAATTGGATCCAACCAACTTTGCCTAAACCCAACTTTGTACAACAAAGCCAAATAAACCCAATAACAACTTAACAAGCCCAAATCCAATTTAAAGCCCAACTAATTTAATTCAAAAATTCCAAATTTCTCAATTAAATTACCTAAAGTGTATAGCAATATTAATTACCGAAATCAATATTTCCAAAACACAAAATTTGTACAAAAAATGTCCAACACATTTTGATCAAAAATAAAACCCAATTAACATGCATATATGTCTCGACCAAAGGGGAAAATCATGCCCAAATCAAATTCAATCCAATTAAATTAAATTCAACATTAATTCAACATCCCCAAATGATTTCCAACACATCCAATGATCAAAAATAAAAAAAACCAAGACAGTATAGGGTTCAAGTATTTTCGGCCAACACAAGCAAAATTGGGGAAAATTGTTCCAAACACTTTTTCATCAAATTGATCCAATCAATCATCAATTGAACAACATTTAAGCATACTAATTCATCAAATTTCATTAAATCATGCCCAAATTCGTTTTGCCCAATTTTAACCCTAAAATCAATTTCATGCTTTCAAAGGCTCAAGATACCATTGTTGGTCTACTCTAAGCTTCCCAAGATCATTAATCAAGCATGAAACAAGTGTAAATACAATCAAAGGAGGTGCGGAAAAACTCACAAGGATCGGATTGGATGCATGTGGTGATGAGCCAAAAAATGCACTGCCATCCTCCATTAAGCTTGACAGTGGGCTGCTCGGTGTGGGGACTGCTCGGCAGTGGGGTTGTCTTCCTCCTCCAAGAGTCGACCATGGATGTCTTCAAAGCTCCAAGCTCCAAGTAGATTCCAAGCTCACGCATACACTGCCATATCACCTTGGTATGCCTCCTAGAGTGTGATAGCACTTGGATCTTGCAACAAAATCACTCATTTCTTGTCTTCATTTTCGGTCAAACCAGTGAGAAGGAAGAAGGATATGGCCTTGAGGCCGAGAGAGATGAAGAGGAGCTTTTGGCTCCAAAACGTAAAATACCGAGAGAGAGAGAATGAAAATGAAAAAGTTGTAATAGGTTTAATATTTTCCAAAAATTAATAAACCATTTACCACTCTTTAATTTCAAAAAGACAAGCATTAAATGCTTTCTTTCATCTCACATCAATTCACATCAATCAATCAAATGTCACATCACTCAAAGTGACATGTGATTTGACGCTTGATGTGACTTGCGATTTGACGCTTGATTTGACTTACGTGCCGCACTCGAATTCGAAATGCGAATGCGCTCGTAAATAATCTCGGGCTCGGGTTCGCTAATTCCAAATTAACGAATTTTCCGTTGCGTCATAATTAAATGATTACGCCTAGTGAAATCACTATTCACGTCACTAACGAATTAATTCTAAATTAATTCGTTCGCCCGAATCAAAATCTAATTTTAATTCCGCGTCAAAATCCAATTTCGTATAATATATCAAATATATTATTTTATCGATTAATTCCAAATTAATCGTTCTCTCTCTTTAATTGATATTTTATCCCAGATAAAATATCTCCGCAATTAATCCAAGATTAATTTTCTCTCTCATTAAATTAATCCCAGATTAATTAAAGTGCGAGTCATACGTCATCGGTGAATCTTTGGGAAGCGACCCATGAGATCCCCAGATATGTTGGCAGTAAATCGGCTCGTCGGACTATCCGAACACGTGAGTACCTCGTACTACGTTTACACCGATTCACAAGACAAGGTTGGCTTCTAATAAAGCGCCATGCGTACCCAATTCTCCGGAAATATCCTTACAGGAATAGAGGATCTGTATCAGGGGTAGTATACGTAGTATTGCGTATTTCTGTCCAGTATCAGATGATCACGTTCTAAGCCTGGGCCTGGAATTGTGTCTGCCCCGTACGAAGTACATGTCAGATGTCTGGTAACTAGTCTCTATAATCGGATAAACATGACCTTGTCATTTGATCCCGATGACTGCAGTACTTAAGAGTACTAGTACCGTATCCTACGTGACCATCATCTCCATATGACTGGAGTGACACTTCCATCTTGACATCACACCCAACACAATACGATTCTCAATATACCTAGTATTGGCGTATACAGAACATGTTAAAGCCCTGAACGACCTCAACCAAAGTATATTGATTATCGCAAGTATTAGCGGTGCAAGTCTCAAGTTAAGACCAAATACACCTACCCTGATTTCGGACTTCCATAGACACATAGTCATACTACCAATTGAATTTCGAGGGGGTCTATCCAGAGCGAAGCTGTTTCCCGTACCATCGGTAAAACACAACCTCCAATTACACTTGCATGAGTATCCTATACCCAAATATATGAGAACTATGTTGTTGTGCCCTCACAACACGCACAAGTGTAATACTAATCTTTTACGTATTTATCGATGTCCAATCTCGATAATACTCTGACTATGGATATTTAATGATTTATCCTTTGTGGACTGATAATGTCTCATATCATTCTCTGTCCAGGAACAAATCATAAGGACCTCTCATCATTTATACATCTAGGTGATCTAATCACAAATGATAAGAGTGCAATCTCCTTTGTCACATAGTTAATTTGTACAACAATACCATGATCTGTACAAATAGTGACGCTATGGGTCATAATTATCCAACAATACACGCACGTCATTAATGGTAATGGTCGATGATATTTTAGTCATTGAGAATGATATAAAGATATTATCTACCGTAAAATCCTGGCTAGCTAACCAATTCCAAATGAAAGATTTGGGAGAAGCCACTTATATAATTATCATATAGATTCTTCGGGATCACAAGAGACGACTATCAGTTATGTCTCAAGCATCATATATTGACAAGATCCTTGTGCGATTTGGGATGCATAATTCCAAGAAAGAAAACTTGCATTTATGACTTGGAATTCATTTATCGAATGAACACTCTCCTAAGATACCTCAAGGAGTTGAGGAAATGAGACATATCCCATATGCCTCAGCAGCTGGTTGTCCTATGTTTGCCATGTTATGCACGAGACCAGACATCTGTTTTGCAGTGGAAGTAGTCCGTAAGTTTCAGTCTAACCCAAGATTAGATCATCGGATGGATGTGAAACACATTCTCAAGTATCTTAAGAGAACAAGAAATTATATGCTTGTGTATTCTAGTGAGGCCATGATCCACAGAGGACATACAAACTCTGATTATTAGACGAATGTCAATTCTAGGAAATCAACATCTGGATCGGTTCTTACCCTAGTGGTAGAGCTATTGTGTGGAGGAGCATAAAGCAATCTTGTATTGCTTACTCTACCTAAAATGATGAGTATGTAGCAGCTTGCGAAATAGCTAAGGAAGCTTCTCGCTTCGAAAATTCTGGGGAGATTTGGAAGTTGTTCAAGAAATGAATAAACCACTCACATTTTATTGTGATAATAGTGGTGCAGTGGCAAACTCCAAAGAATAAAAAAGCCACAAGAGGGAAAAGTATATAGAGAGAAAATATCATTTCATCAGGGAGATAGTGTAGATAGGAGAAGTATATGTTACGATGCATCCGCAAAAAATCCGGCTAATCCATTTACAAAGACCTTGTCGATAAAGTGTTTGAAGGCCACCTAAAGGGTCTAGGATTACTTGACATGTTCCATTTTCTCTAATACAAGCGGAATGTTATTGGGATATATTCCCTAGAGCTTCATGTAATTTGTAAACATAATTTTTTATTTGAAATAAAAGATATATTATTCATTTATCAATTGCTTTGATTTAAATCACATATTTTTAATTGTCTTGTTTGACCTCGATTACATATATGCCTTCAAGCTTAGTGTATGAGTGTCATACATAAGAGGATTTAAATCTGAAGTTAGTAATCTAAAATAGTCTATAGAGAGCAAACAAAGCGGATACTTTATTTGTGGTTTATCTATAACAGTGGTCTATTATATAAATATATATGGCGACCTTAATCCGGGATCGTCCATGTGGTGACATGAGAATAGAGGCACCTTATATGATGTGATCATTTAGGAATGGACCCAGATAAAAATGAATTTCTTATAATATCCGTTAAATAAAGAAATTCATTTCTATATACTTAGATGGTTATAGAATCCTTAGTGTACTGCAAGCTTTTGCATGGCAGACTATGTCCTTTGATTTACAAATGTGAGGTTGGTGTAGAAATCCCGCCAATAACTACGTACTTTGGGGACATGATTTTACTTGTAACTGGGGACGTTTTATATAGATATGAAGTTCAATCCTTCTTACGATAAGTAGATGAGTATCTTCCTTACGGGTTGATTCAGTACTTGAACGATTAGAGCGCTCAAGTTTTTCTAATACGAGTAGAAAGATTAATATTCATATAGTTATGAATAACTCTTTCATTAGAGAATCAATGGTACTTAAGGAAAAAAATAATTAGAGGGGTATAACAAATAATTTTACCCGGCTCTAATTATGAAATACTCGTGAAGGGCCAATCTGTATGTAATGACTATATTGATGGACACTGACGTAGTTCGACTTATACATTATATCTATGACAACATAGTGCAACTTGAGGTTTTTTAGTGGAATAACCTAAAGTTAATAATTCAGAATATTTAATTAAAGAATTTATTAATATTTCGGATTATTGGAGCTCGAAACTATAAGTCCATTTGGTCCCCGTGCTAGCTCGATATACTGTAGCAAATTAAATATAATTGGATAATCCAATTATAAACTCACATATATTAATAATATGATTAATAATATATATGTCACACTTGGACTTTATGTTAATTTTAATATGAAGTTTTTCATAATAAATAATTATATGAAAATTATTTATTTATTTTAAAATTTTATTATTATATTATATTGTATAATTTAATGATGATTTTAAATTTATTAGTTTCCAAAATATAGTTTTGTAAATTGCGTTTATTGAAATTGAAAATTATAAAATTTGGTTAGACAATATGTTTAATGTCTTAATTAAGACATTAAATAAATTTGGAAGCTACCAAAAGGGCCATATGGCCGAATTTTACAAGGGTAAAAAAGGGATGTTTATTTTGTGATTTGATTACAAAATATGAATATAAAACCCTAAGTATAAAAAGGAAAATGATTTTCTTTTTATAGTAATCCAATAATCTAAACCCTAGCCACCTTTGTTCTTGTTTTTATCTCAAGAGTTGAAAAAAAAAAGAACAATGAAAAGAAAATTTGTATGTGACAATAAAAATCTCTAAAGTGGATTTATTTTGGTGAGTAAAGCCCACTCTTCCTTTTGTTGGTTGCGAGCCATAGCACGGAAGACCTTTCGGAAATGAAACAAAACTCCATTCTTCACCTTTCACTATCTTCTTGGAAGTGCTGCCACACATCATCATCATAGTTTGTCCTCAGTTTTGTTCTAATTTTGGTGCGAGTTTTTTTGGGACTTTGAGGGCTAAAATAAAAGTGTGTGGGGCTGGTTTGGTGAGAAAAATCAGACATGAACTGTAGTGCCTATTAGCGCCAAAATAATGTAGTTTCGGTGTGTGCAATGCGTGATTTTGGTGCTGAATATATGTTGCTGTTCGGGGGGCTATTTTTTGTTGTCAAAATCATCAAAAATATCACAAAACATAAGCTTGAAGGGCTGGATAGTTTCGGCCATAAGAAGGGGAGAGAAAACTTTCAAGGTCGATCTCAGTACCTAACACGCTTCCGCCGCGCGGGAAATCTATTCCTACAATCTAATATTTTAATCCACTAGTGTCTACAAGTTTATGCGTGACTAAAACATAACTAAACTTTACACTAGTGCAAAATTAGTGACATATCCAATTTTAACTCTTTAAATTTTATTCACTAATTCTTATTAGTCCAAACTAATATTTTACTTAATTAAAGTAATTAACTAAGTGTATTTAAGTGACCTAATTAAATTCAACTCTTAAAATTTTACCTCACTAACAAGTTTAAAATTTGAAATTCAAATAAGGGACAAAAATTAATTAAATCATTTAATTAATTTATAAATATTTTATAAATTCCAATGGTATGTCGAATTGTATCCCTAGTGCAAATCACATTACCGTCCACTCGGAATCGACTATGGAATTTTTGTCCGGGTTTTCATATGATATACTAATGAAAAATATAAAGCACTCATAAAGCCAATTATATATTAAATTTGAATTTCTAATTTTTAAAACATTAAAAAAATTCATCAATCTAATTAGTTTTCATGCATAATAACTACTAATTTAACTTCTTTAAATTTCATAAAATCAAATTTTATGACTTAGAACAATTATGCATGTCAAACATGTTATGACATGTGAAAATATAAGAATAGATACCTTAAACTATATGACATGTTATTCCAACATTTCGAATTAAACATACATAAAACATAAAAAATAAAATTACATTGACGAGGCTTTTATTTTTTCTACAAGAATATAATTAGTATAAAATTTTTACCAAGGAATCTATTGGTCTTCAAATCTTGCACCATGGAATGTTATGTGTGAGAAAGACTTTTTAGATATAGTTGCCGATATTGGCTCTCCAATTACACAAAAAAAATTGATACAACTCAAAATTTAAATAAACTTATTTACAACATTTTGTAAAAAAATGGCCTTATAACCTTACATTCCCCAAAAGTAAAATAACATAAAAAAAAAGAGCCATAAAATTTACGACCAATGTAATGCATTCATCAAATGAACATATTAAAAAATATTAATCAAATGAACATTAAAAAAATATGCCTACTCATCACAACATGCAAATATATTTATATGATATATAAATAAAATAAAAACAGATTTTTAAAAATAAAAAAAATAGAGAAGGGTAAAGAGCATTTTTCAACCTTGCACTAGATACCGATTGTAGAAATCGATTTCTTACGCGGCGGAAGCGTCTTAAGTACCGGGATCGACTTGAAAAAAATTTCTGCTCTTTTCCCCTACTGACCGAATCTGTCCAGCCCATTTAACTTATGTTTTGTATTAATTTGATATTTTTAACAACACAAAACCAGCCCCCGAAAAAGCCCAACACATGAGAGAATTTATGACACCGAAATCGCACACTACACACATCGAAACTGCACTGTTTTGGCGCAAATGGGCAGCAGGTCTGGTCAAAATGTTTTTCACCAAAATACCTTAAAGAACACTCTAAATGTAGGCCCTAGTGTCACCAAAAAAACTTCACTAAAATCTAACAATAGCACTCCCCAAATGGTGATGAAAGTTGCAGCGGTGAGCAGTTTTATTGGCTCACTGTCGTGAGATGTTAGAAGGAGATGAAGTTGATTTTGTTTCAAGTTCTAAAGAGTCTTCCATGCTATGGTTCACAACCAACAAAAGATAGAGTGGGCTATGTTCTCACAAACAACCTCTAAACAATTTAGAGTTCAAAACTTTATCACATACCTTTTTTTTTTGTTCTTCTTTTTCTCTAAACTCTTGAAAGAAAACAAAAGACTTAGAGAGGCTAGGGTTTCAAAGGAATTAGATTAGCATGAAAATAAAAACTATTTTTATTTTTATACTTAGGGTTTAAGTTATCAAAAAATATAATACAAAGCTTTCCTCTCCCCCTAGTAGGTTTCAGCCATAAAGCCAAAAGAAATGACAATGTTTCAAAAAAAAAAAAAATTAATGCCTTAATAAAGACATAATCAAGTTGCCAAAAATCCAAATATTAAATTATATAATAATTTAATAATTATAAGATTTAAAATATTAAATGTTAAATGATTATCTCATAATCATTTACATTAAATAAAAACCTTATATTAAAAATAATATAAGTTTCATGTGTGACAAATGTATTATTAATTATTTTAATAATCATAATAGATGTGAGTATATATAATTGGACTATCTAATTACATTTAATTTGCTACAGTTTGTCGAGCTAGCACGGGGACCAAATAGACTTACAGTTCAGAGCTCCAATAATCCTGAAATATTAATTAAACTATTTAATTAAATATTCGGAATTATTAACTTTAGGTTATTCCACTAAAAATCTAAAACTGCACTCTTGTTGGCATAGATATATTATATAAGTCGAACTACATCAGTGTCCATCGATATAGTCAAATCATACGGATTGACCCTTCACGAGTATTTCATAACTAGAACCGGGTCAAAATATCTGTTATACCCCTCTAATTATTTTATCTTAAATACTATTGATTCTCTAATGAACGATTTATTCATAATTATTATGAATATTAATCTTTCGATTCGTAATAGAAAGATTTAAGCGCTCTAATTTTCCAAGTATCGAATCAACCTTTAAGGAAGATACTCATCTACCTCTCGGAAGACTGAGTGAACTTCATTTCTATATAAAATGTCCCCAACTACATACCAAACCATGTCCCTAAAGTACGTAGCTATTGGTTAGGATTTCTACACCAACCTTACATTTGTAAATCAAAGGACATAGTCTGCCATGTAGGAGTTCGTAGAACACAATGATTCATATCAATCCATATATGATCATCTAGTAGATTGAAATGAATTCTTTTATTTAACGGATATTATAACAAATTCGTTTCTATATGGGCCCTGTCCTATATGATCACATCATATAAGGTACCTTCATTCTCATGTTACCACATGTAAACCCTGGTAATCCCGATGAATACTATGTTATAGGTGGCGTAATACATAATATAAATCATGTTCGAGCATGTATGTGCTCATGAAATGACTTTTGGACAATCGATAAATTCTTTACAGTTCCGGTACGAAAGTTACTCTATGTTATATTCCAGACAGCCCTTAGTGTTTGGGATATCACTTTTCCATACGATCTCCGATTCTTATGAATTATATATCTCCACAACGATAAGACAAAGATCTATAATTTTTATGTTTAACTTTTGTTCAAATTTTGAATACAACTAGGTTATATTTGGTCATTTCTCCAGACCCTCTGCACTGTGACAAAAATAAGGAATAAAAAGAAATAGCTTTCCCAACCCAAAATCTCATTACTCTTCTTATCTTGGCCCAATAGCTCTAAATAACTTCCAAGCCCCTAGATTTATCTAGAAAAGGCTAAACTAGTCAAGAACAAAATAAAAACCACTCTACCCTAAAATCCTTGGGGGGCCAAAAATGGGGAAAGAGAGGAGAAATGGAGATATGCAATTATATAAGAAATTTTGAAGAAGTATTGAGAGGATCCAACACAAACCAAGTTTGGGAAGGAGACAATAAGGCTTGTAAAATTTAATGGAGAAGAAGAAATATGATTCTGGTAAGAAATCTTGACCCAAAAAATTTGGATTATGGAGTTTTGATGAAATGATTCTATGTTGGTGTTGTTGACATGTTAATGATTGCATTAAGGTGAAAAATAAACTAGGAAATTGATTTTATTAAGAAATGTCCAAATTATGGAAATCCTAGATATTGAGTAAATTGAGATTTAAGGGTTTCCTTGATGATTGTTGTAAACATGTTGAAGTTAGAGAAGTGCCAATGTGAGGATGTTAGAGTGATGGTATGAGGATTGTTGAGCATTGTCTTTGAGGAGTTTGTGTTAGGCCCTGAAATCAGGCTAGCGTCGCGACACTCAACACCCAACATTGCGACACGTATCAATCAGATGTTCTTTGCTTAGGGTTTGATCGTGTGAGCATCGCGACTCTCAGCATCGACATCGCGACGTGAATCAAACAAAAACTCTGCCTCGGGTCTGATTAGGTAGGCATCACGACACGAAATAAAACATGTTCTCTGCCTAGGTCTGTTTGTTTGTGTGTCGTGACGTGCCAGACCTAATGTCACATCGCGTGATAGAAACAGTCTCATTCCATTTTCGATTCAACTTAAGATGTTAGTGGCCACCCGAAGGGATTCGTATCGACACATATACGCGCATTATGACAAGTCGCAAGTATAATACATCATGTGGTGTGTATAGTGTAGGCAATGCATTTTTACACATAAGTCCCTATGATGAGTCTCATTTTGGAGACACTACCTTTTAAATCACGGAGGTCACGGAAAACGGATATCGGAAGGGGAAATTCAGAATAAACAAGGTTCACTGTTTTCGTTCGTGCTGCGTTCGTGTATGCGTTCGAACGGTAAACAGATTGCAGGCGTTCGTGCCGCGTTCGAGGAGGCGTTCGAACGGTGTCGGTAATTCTGGTTTTGCTGCTAGCCTCACATCAAGCCCAATTCGCCCAAGCCTTGGCCCACACGGCCAAGCCCACTTAAAACACATATTTAACACATGGTGAAATCAAAACAAATCTAAAAATCACATACCAATTAAATAAAACATAAAATATAATCATACCTAATCTAACCAATCAAATATAATCATACCAAGTTAAAATCAATCAACCAATATATTATTCCCAAACTTAAAATATTGTATGCCTAATCAACATAAACTAAATATTCAACCTTCCTATCTAGCCAAGATTTGTCCCCCCCTCAATCTTTAACTTCCCTTATCCAACACCAAATCAAATCCCTCTTTAATTAGCCAAATCCCTTTCCTTGTCAAGCCTAACCCTTTGCCTATAAAAAGAACCCTTCACCAACCTTCTCAACCCTAGCTGGCTCATACACATAAGATACAGAACACACAGGAAAATTACAGGAAGAACACACCCAAAAACAGTAAGCAAGAGATACAGAGGAAACGGCAGCGAAACCACAAGGAAACAGCAGCAAAACGGACTCGAAACAGTAGTTTGAGCGGCAAAACAGCGAAGGAAAAGGCAAACCAGTGAACCAGAAAAGTTGCGGAGCTTTACCCCTTCCGATCTTCAAGAAACGCGAGTCCGAGAGACGGCTTAAAAGGTTAGACCTGAGGGTACTTTTCACACTCATCTTTATTTGATTTTTGTTATTTATTTTGATCATATTTTACTTATTTGATCTCGTTTGTGTATGATGTGTGTTGTGGGTATTGGATGAATGAGAGATGTGTCAACTCTCGCGGTATATCGGATGGAAACCCGGACATAAATTTCATAGCCGATTCCGAATGGACCGTAATATGATCTGTACTCGGGACACAACTCCACGTACCGCTTGAGTAAACGGCACCCTCTTTTGTTTTGTGTTGCTTTTGTTTATTTTTCGTCACTTGAATTCTGTATGTTGTTTACTTATGCATGATTCAATCGAGCGCATGGGTTTAGTAAGTGGAATGAAAGATCCCCTATGGGGAGGGGTTAAAGCCCTTTACCACGATGCTTTGCCACGCCGGTTGATGTGTGTTCGGTTGGATGCAAGATACGTTCAATCGGGCATACTTAGTTTGATATTATTGTCTTTATCTTTTTATGCATGGTTCAATCAAGCGCATGGGCTTAGTGAGTTAGTCCAAATGTCCTCTATTTGAGAGACGAAGAGCCTAAAAGGCCACCTTTGTGACATTACTTCGCCGTACTGGACGAAGTGTGTTTGGGTTGAATGTACGTTCAATTGGGCATACGAAGTCCTACACTTTTATTGTCTTTATTTCATGTGTTGTGATGTGACGCGCATGGGCTTAGTATATTGGTCTAAAGGTCCTTTCTTTGAGACACCAAGAGCCCCAAAAGGCCACCTTTACGGCAGTACTTCGCCGCGCCCCTTTATTTTGTTGTATTGCGTCCCATTTCATGCATCAGGTCTGTTCCCGTTCGAACGCGTTTACGAACGCAACTCGAACGCGCATGCATTTTGCCTTATCATGCATCAGGTCTCATTTCCGTTCGAACGCGTTCACGAACGCCATACAAACGTGAGCATTCTGTTTCATTTCTGTTCAAACTCGTTAATAAACGCCATACGAACGTGAGCATTCTGTTTCATTTCCGTTCGAACGCGTTATCAAACGCCACACGAACGCGAACGTTCTGTTTACCGTTCGAACGCGTTTACGAACGCTACACGAACACGCACACACTGAACTGAGTCTGTCTTATCATATTCATGCATAATTGCCTCTTGGTTGATCTTTCTTGTATTATGTAGCCAATCATATTATTTGTATTCCTGGATTTATCCATTCTATGTGTTCTTGGGATGATATTCAAGCATGATTAGGCTGTTAGCATGTTATTTGGTTAATAGGTTCATGAGATAGTACTCAAGCATGATTAGGTTGTTCTTAGTTTTCCATATCATATGATCGAGAAATGTTCATGAGATTGCCATGTGATGTTGCATGTTGTGATGACTAATTCCCTGCATGTAGAGTTACAAGCATGATACTCTTGGAAATAAGTGTTACTTAGGCCTGATTAAATTATTACACAAATCCTTTCATTACAAGTGACATAAGTAAGGGACCATTCCGAACCCAACGGTTTGAGGTATTCCCTTGCGAGGGGTGAGTGCGGCCTTAAATCACATTTTCCCGGTTCACACCGGGTGGCGACTCCATGTTATTTCGTACTTCCCAACTAGGCCGCGAGCCTAGAACAGCGTCGCCCAGGTTTTGTTGTCCACAGTCTGGCGACTCCACTGGGGATAGAGAATTGGCCCCGAAATTTTGACTTGTGATGTTTGGATTTATGTTTTAATTGACCGTGTCTATAGTGGATAAAGTGAGGGTTTAATCAAAGGCATTTTGAGGCTAGGTAATGGTTTGGTGTCTTCCTTCATTCACTACATTTCTAGAAGGAAAAGCTGTGAAGGCACCTAGATAGCCTTCTACTCGTAGCCTATTGTGATGGACTAATTTGGAGGACTCGTTGTTTATTCCTGACAACAAGCGATAAGAGCCTAAGAGGCTTGGGTATTTAAGTGAGCCTCGCTCCACCTTCCCTCTGGGGATTCTACAACGGGAAATCCATTTGACAGTCCGTCACACACCATAGCTCATTGGCACGTACCTTAGTGTATAAAAAATGGTGCACTCACTTGGTTGCTCGAACCCTTGAGTGGGGAGACCTAGTTGTGGGCCATCCTTCGCCGGTGAGAGCCTTTGTCTATACTCTTGCTTACCCACCCATAGACCGGGTTGGCTAAAGTAACAATTATTTCCTTGGATATGTGCTTGTGGACCATCCTCATTTGGATGCAGTTGGACTATTGTCAGAAATGCGGGCTTGTTGGGCCATTTAAACTGGGGCAAGTTCGCACCTTATGACTATTAGGCCCAAAACTTCTGAAATGCCGATGGGCCATTGTGTAGAAATTATTATGTCATGTTTGCATCATCTTTCTTCTATGCTTGTGTTTGGGAACATCGTCGTTTGGATCCAGTTGGACCATTTGTCATGGGATATGGGCTTGTTGGGCCATTTAAACTGGGACAAGAACATATTTCATGACTATTGGGCCAAAGGCTTCTAAGTGATTGATGGGCCACTTTGTGATTGTGTTCGGAACATTACCATTTGGATTTAGTTGGGCTCCTTGCCATGAGATGTGAACTCGTTGGGCCATTTAAACTGGGACGAGTTCACTCCTCTGACAGTTGGCCCAAAAACTTCTAAAATGATGATGAGCCGATTTGTGTGAAAATTTTAATGAGTTGATATATTTCTTGTATCGCATGCATATCATGCATCACATGCACCTCATGCATACATGCACCATGTTAACCCCATTTTTGTCTTGAAAGCCATCATAGATACCCGTTGGTTAGGGAAGAGGACAGACTTGTCAAAAGACCAAGCAGCCACCAAGAGTACTGGCAGAAGACCTAGCCCAACGGGATAGGAAACCCAATCATGCATGCATGCATACACGTAACATATTTGCATCCTTTTTTTGTTTGTTTTGTTTTGTAATAACAGGTTTCAAAAGAGGAGAAAAAGAGAAAGCGTCAAATGCAAGCCAACCAGAAGCAGCAATAGTACAATGTCAGCAGTCTTCAGGAATGAATCACAGGGGCGAGGCCCGTATCAGTATCAGTCTTGGGGCGAGGCCCATATCAGTATCAGTCTGGGGGTGAGGCCCATATCAGCAGTATCAATCTTGGGGCGAGGCCCATATCAGTATCAGTCTGGGGGCGAGGCCCATATCAGCAGTATCAGTCTTGGGGCGAGGCCTACATTAGTATCAGTTTGGGGATGAGTCCCAGGGTTGAGGCCCACATCAGTATCAGTTTGGGGATGAGTTCCAGGGCCGAGGCCTACATTAGTATCAGTCTGGGGGCGAGGCCCACATCAGTATCAGTTTCGGGATAAGTCCTAGGGCTGAGGCCCACACCGTCAGAATTTCGGAATGAATCAGAGAATGAGTCCTAGGGCTGAGGCCCACACCGTCAGAATTTCGGAATGAATAAGAGAATGAATCCTAGGGTCGAGGCCCACGTCAGCAGAATTTTGGAATGAATCCAGGGAATGAATCCCAGGGCCGAGGCCCACATCAGCAGAATTTTGGAATGAATCCTAGGGCCGAGGCCCACATCAGCATCAGTTTGGGGGCGAGGCCCACATTACATCAGTATCAGTCTTGCCGGGTATGGCATTCTGGGGGCGAGGCCCACATTACATCAGATCAGTTCTGCCGAGAATGGCACTCCGAGAATGGAGATATAGTCCGGGAATGGACAGCTCGGGAATGAGCACGCCGGGAATGGCACTCCGAGAATGGAGATATAGTCTGGGAATGGACAGCTCGAGAATGAACAAGTCGGGAATGGCACTCCAAGAATGGAAACACAGTTCGAGAATGAACAAGCCGGGAATGGCACTCCAAGAATGGAAACACAGTTCGAGAATGAACATGCCGGGAATGGCACTCCAATAGTGGAAACACAGTTCGAGAATGAACAAGCCGGGAATGGAAATCCAAGAATGGAGCAGAGTTCAAGAATGAACAAGTCGGGAATAGCACTCCAGGAATGGAAATACAGTTCAGGAATGAACAAGACGGGAATGACACTCCAAGAATGGATGCACGGTTCGGGAATGAACCACCTCACAGTAACGGTTCCGGAATGGACCACCTCACAATAACAGTTCGGGAATGGACATCTCACAGTAACGGTTCGGGAATGGACCACCTTACAGTAACACCTCACAGTAACAGTTCGGGAATGGACCACCTTACAGTAACAGTTCGGGAATGGACACCTCACAGTAACGGTTCGGGAATGGACCACCTCAAGATAACAGTTCGGGAATGAACACCTCACAGTAACGGTTCAGGAATGGACCAACTCACAGTAACGGTTCGGGAATGGACCACCTTACGGCAACGGTTCGGGAATGGACCACATCACAACACGGTTCGGGAATGAACCAGGGGTCACAGCACCTCACCTCCTAAATCAACTCAACACGTGGAAAGTCAAGTGGCAGTTGGCGAGCCAGGTAAGTGAAAATGCATTGCATAACTTTGATAGGATTGTCACTGTTGCACATTACACAAGTCCCATCAAAGTGGGGGCGACTGTAGGCACTGCATTTTTACACATAAGTCCCGATGATGAGTCTCATTTTGGAGACACTACCTTTTAAGTCACGGAGGTCACGGAAAATGGACATCGGAAGGGGAAATTCAGAATAAACAAGGTTCACTGTTTTCGTTCGTGCTGCGTTCGTGTATACGTTCGAACGGAAAACAGATTGCAGGCGTTCGTGTCGCGTTCGAGGAGGTGTTCGAACGGTATCGATAATTCTGGTTTTGCTGCTAGCCTCACATCAAGCCCAATTCGCCCAAGCCTTGGCCCACACGCCCAAGCCCACTTAAAACACATATTTAACACATGGTGAAATCAAAACAAATCTAAAAATCACATACCAATTAAATAAAACATAAAATATAATCATACCTAATCTAAACCAATCAAATATAATCATACCAAGTTAAAATCAATCAACCAATATATTATTCCCAAACTTAAAATATTGTATGCCTAATCAACATAAACTAAATATTCAACCTTCCCTATCTAGCCAAGATTTGTCCCCCCTCAATCTTTGACTTCCCTTATCCAACACCAAATCAAATCCCTCTTTAATTAGCCAAATCCCTTTCCTTGTCAAGCCTAACCCTTTGCCTATAAAAAGAACCCTTCACCAACCTTCTCAACCCTAGCTGGCTCATACACATAAGATACAGAACACACAGGAAAATTACAGGAAGAACACACCCAAAAACAGTAAGCAAGAGATACAGAGGAAACGACAGCGAAACCACAAGGAAACAGCAGCAAAATGGACTCGAAATAGTAGCTTGAGCGGCAAAACAGTGAAGGAAAAGGCAAACCAGTGAACCAGAAAAGTTGCGGAGCTTTACCCCTTCCGATCTTCAAGAAACGCGAGTCCGAGAGACGGCTTAAAAGGTTAGACCTGAGGGTACTTTTCACACTCATCTTTATTTGATTTTTGTTATTTATTTTGATCATATTTTACTTATTTGATCTCGTTTGTGTATGATGTGTGTTGTGGGTATTGGATGAATGAGAGATGTGTCAACTCTCGCGGTATATCGGATGGAAACCCGGACATAAATTTCATAGCCGATTCCGAATGGACCGTAATATGATCTGTACTCGGGACACAACTCCACGTACCGCTTGAGTAAACGGCACCCTCTTTTGTTTTGTGTTGCTTTTGTTTATTTTTCGTCACTTGAATTCTGTATGTTGTTTACTTATGCATGATTCAATCGAGCGCATGGGTTTAGTAAGTGGAATGAAAGATCCCCTATGGGGAGGGGTTAAAGCCCTTTACCACGATGCTTTGCCGCGCCGGTTGATGTGTGTTCGGTTGGATGCAAGATACGTTCAATCGGGCATACTTAGTTTGATATTATTGTCTTTATCTTTTTATGCATGGTTCAATCAAGCGCATGGGCTTAGTGAGTTAGTCCAAAGGTCCTCTATTTGAGAGACGAAGAGCCTAAAAGGCCACCTTTGTGACATTACTTCGCCGCGCTGGACGAAGTGTGTTTGGGTTGAATGTACGTTCAATTGGGCATACGAAGTCCTACACTTTGATTGTCTTTATTTCATGTGTTGTGATGTGACGCGCATGGGCTTAGTATGTTGGTCTAAAGGTCCTCTCTTTGAGAGACCAAGAGCCCCAAAAGGCCACCTTTACGGCAGTACTTTGCCGCGCCCCTTTATTTTGTTGTATTGCGTCCCATTTCATGCATCAGGTCTGTTCCCGTTCGAACGCATTTACGAACGCAACTCGAACGCGCATGCATTTTGCCTTATCATGCATCAGGTCTCATTTCCGTTCGAATGCGTTCACGAACGCCATATGAACGTGAGCATTCTGTTTCATTTCTGTTCGAACGCGTTAATAAACGCCATACGAACGTGAGCATTCTGTTTCATTTCCGTTCGAACACGTTATCAAACGCCACACGAACGCGAACCTTCTGTTTACCGTTCGAACGCGTTTACGAACGCTACACGAACGCAAACACACTGAACTGAGTCTGTCTTATCATATTCATGCATAATTGCCTCTTGGTTGATCTTTCTTGTATTATGTAGCCAATCATATTATTTGTATTCCTGCATTTATCCATTCTATGTGTTCTTGGGATGATATTCAAGCATGATTAGGCTGTTAGCATGTTATTTGGTTAATAGGTTCATGAGATAGTACTCAAGCATGATTAGGTTGTTCTTAGTTTTCCATATCATATGATCGAGAAATGTTCATGAGATTGCCATGTGATGTTGCATGTTGTGATGACTAATTCCCTGCATGTAGAGTTAGAAGCATGATACTCTTGAAAATAAGTGTTACTTAGGCCTGATTAAATTATTACACAAATCCTTTCATTACAAGTGACATAAGTAAGGGACCATTCCGAACCCAACGGTTTGAGGTCTTCCCTTGCGAGGGGTGAGTGCGGCCTTAAATCACATTTTCCCGGTTCACACCGGGTGGCGACTCCATGTTATTTCGTACTTCCCAACTAGGCCGCGAGCCTAGAACAGCGTCGCCCAGGTTCTGTTGTCCACATATAGATTAGTTGAATTGAGAAGCTTAGACTAATTTCGAAGCGTATTTCACACCTTATATTCTAATTAAGTTTCTAGATTATAGATCATCGCAGAAACTGCAATATTATTTGATGAAGTGAAGTAGTACTAGTCAGATCCTAAAATCAGTTAGTGGACCTTTTTCTCAAATTGATTTTACTTAATTGCTTTTGATATAAGACTTACTTTTCAGTACACAGGGCGTTAGCCGAAATGATTTCCAGTTATTTTTATGAATGAGCATGTTTGAGAAAGTTTTGATTTGAAAATTATGATTTTATTATTTTTGGAGGCATGGGGGAAAACCCACCTCAATTATAACTTGGTACAGATATTGGAATTGACGTTTACTAGAATTGACAGATATAGAACATGTGCACATGTAGACATTACTAGGGGGACGGTGATACGTAATGCTACTAGATCCTAGACTTCAAGGCTAGGGGGAAGGTGAGACATAACGCCCCTAGACCCTAGATTCAGAGTCGAGATGATAGCATTGATCCGTACATCTGGCTCTAATTTAGTGGCTTGGGGTACGGTGAGACGTAACACCTCAAGATCACTAGTTTAGGCGTATAGGGGGACAACGAGATATAACACTCTCATACGTCAGGTTTTTTAGAGATGAATTTCTAGAGATATGTTTTTCAGACATAAAAGTTTTATGAAAAGCATTCAGAAAGAACATATTTATGGAAAAGTTTTAGAAAGAAATCAATTTTACAGAAAATCACCGATTTTTGTAGATGTAAAAGAATTTTCAGAAAAGTTTCACAGAAAGAGATTTATTTTTAGATACAAAAGTGATTTCGAAAAAAAAAATTTTCTCGAGATGGTTTCGAATTCCAAAAAATGAATTTTTCATAAATTATTTCAGTTTCGTTTTAAATTGTCCACTCAATAGGTCATTCAAATGATCTAAACTCATACTCCCAGTTTTCTATTTTGTAGGTTACTCGGAGGACAAGCTCGGGAGGATGGATACTGATGGTAGTCACTATGGTGCATTATGGTCCACCAGGTCGAGTATATAGGTTCAGTACAGTCAGAGTCAAATTAAAGTTGCATGTCAATCATTGGTATTGTATAAGTCATTGTAATGTACTTATAGTGTCCATGAATAGTGATGTAATGGGAAGTTTCATTGAATATATAATTATGAGTTTGAAAGTTGCATATCATGTTATTGAGTTGGGTAATGGTCCTTATGCATGAGTTGACATTAGTAGAGATGATCATAGTTAGGGAGTCAGAGGCTAAGGGGAATAGGTCAGTCTATTCCCTGCCGATCGCATCTTTGAGGCGTGGGATGTTATAAAGATGGTACCAAAGTATGGTCTATGGAGTCAGTGACTGCAGTTGGTAGAGTGTTGGGGTATTGTATACCTAGTATGCCTGGGGTACTAGTATGCGAGGTATTACCACTCCAGTATCCGATCCTCGAGTACGTCCCCAAGTCCTATAGACATGTTAGTAAGAATTCCCAAAGCCATCTGAATTTTCTTTAGAATAAAAGTAACCATAATCATTGCCCTTGTTGAAAATCCTTCTGTAATTATCCTGAATTATTACCAGAAGTTCAAAACAAGTTATGAGAATATATAGTAAGGTTTAGAGAATATTCACTCAAGGGAGTGGGAAGAGAAAGCTATAAGAAAAGTAAGAAATGATGTACTTATGGTTAAAGTAACCAGAGATAATAAGGGGTAGAGACATAGAATGAGATAATAAAGAAGATATCAGAACTTATGGTAGTAAGAAGAGTATATTAAGACCGAGAAAGAAAAAATGTCAGTTAAATCCAAGTAAAATTCCTTCCTTCCTGAAAAAATTCTTTCAAGCAGATCTAATAACCCTTGCGCACCTTGTATAGATAACAAGTCTCATGAATAATGAAATATAATATGAAAGGTAAAAGGAGCAAGAAACTAGGATTTTTGGTGGAAGTTTTTAATAAACATAGATATTAAAAAGGACATAGAGATTTTAGACATTCAAACCCAAGCTCGTAAGCAAATAAAACGAAGGCCGTAAGGAAACATGATTAATTGTTTTAGTCAAAAACCCGATATAGAAACGACCCTAAGCTACCTAGATTTCGAACCTCTCAGTGTTACCGGTTAAGGAAGCTGTTCTGACGAAGTTTATCTCATACCTATCTTATATGAGTAATAGACTCTATCAGGACATAGAATATCATAATAAGGATATCAACATCCGTTGAGATGTGAATGCTTGCCCCATCCTTCACTAGCATAGATGAAGATCACTGTACGAAAGCTCGGTATACATAATGATATACCCTAAGACAAACAGAAAATATTAAAAGATAGATCACCCAGAAAAGATCCAAGGAAGTTCCTGAAGTCAAAAAAAGAAAGAAACCGACACAAGTCAAGATGGATAAGGTTGTACCGATAAGAACCCTTAGATTAAGCCAATGTCAGTATAAGTCCGTGTAAGTTCAAAAAGGACAGACCCATGAGATTTGAGATACTCATGAGCTAGCTAGAGTATCAGTACGAACAGTAAGGTTAAATGGCATAGTTGTAGCCTGAAACAAGAGCAGAGAGTATAGATCTAGAAAATAGCCAATAAGAATGAATTACCACTGGTCTCGGTAATACGGTTTAACATTAAAAGATAAGATATGGAATTAATACAGAAAGATGTGGAAAGTTACAAAGAAGTTCGGAACAGATAGTAACATAGATAACATAGCTTAAAGACAATAACGAAAATGGAGTAGCCGACACGATTCCAACAAATGAACGATAACTCTTCTTTCCAATAGCCCCGACCCTAGTAAGTATGCAGAGATCTAACAAGACATGGAAAGCATGTATTCGCCTTCAAACTTAGAGCCCAGTAAGGAGTTGAACAATTAAAGAAGAGTACCTAACAGTATGGAGAAATCACGAAATAACAAGATAGTCGAACCAAGATTTCAACAGAACCTATATGAGAATCATAAGATAGTAATATCTTATATGAGATAGAATGATTGGGATCCATGGTATGTTTAGTCAAATTTAGAAGAAACGGCCTGCCTTATCGTAGAACGTATAGCCTTCAAGAAAGTAAGGACTCAAAAGAGTAAGGAGCCAGAGTAAGCAACGCAGATAACGACCCATGTAAATAAGAAACATGACTTATACAGAGCTTTCCACCACACAAGAGAGAGATAAATTAGTAAGAGAACAACACCCAAACCAAGGTATAGCAGTGATACACTAATCTGTCGATGAAGATGGAGCTTCCAAAGAAGAAAAGACCTAAGAGGCTCAAGAAACTAAGATAAGAAAGAAATCTAATTAGTATAGCAAAACTCCAAAAGAAAGAATAACAAATGGAGAATGGTAGGACTTTGAGAGAGCATGAGCATTAAGAAGGTTCCCAATAAAAGGCTAGTGTGATCAATAGTCAGAAATAAATCAGGAGTAAAGTTGAAGGAGATAATTCAAACAATTCCTGGCAGTAGTGCCTTAGTGTGGGAGTCTTATATCAAATGAGTAAATAAGGGAATCCTAGTATTATAAATGAACGACATATGCAACTGTAGCACACATGGCTTGTGAGACCACCACAACTGAAAAACACATCAGGACCAACCATACCCTCCCAACCCTCCTTAGATAACAACATTAATATTGGACCTCAAAGTTCATCATGATGATAATCCCAGAAATAAGTGAATCTGTGGTATAGTACATTAACCTACAATATAGGGTAAGAGACATGTAAAAAGATGATATCCTTCGGATAAGGAGACAGAGACACATATCATAAAAGTTTCAAGTGTAGAATAGAGCAGGAAAGAAGACGAAAATTACATCGAGTAAATGGTTTGGAGGTGGAACTGTCGAGATAATACGATAATAGAGAAGAATACTAGATAAGCAATTATAGAAATGTATAATAGCAAGCTTTCTCAGTGATGGAATAAGACTGGAATTCTATTAGATAGGAAGCGGAAGGAAGGTAACGAGTATAACCCATAAGTACCGAAGCACAATTACTGACAATGCAAAGTACAACCTGAAACAAAATCATTGAGAGAATGATGTAAAGGAAATAAGGAAAGCAAGTATGTATATTGACTAGAAAATTGAATCATCATCGTCGACGGCAACAGTAAGGATACATAGTTTCCCTTCAAGCTTTGATTACCTATTTCGCACTAGTATACACATGGTTGGCCAACTAGAAAGAGACCATCAGAAGTATATCGAAAATTAGGATTTAAGATATATCGGGAATCCCTGATGGTAAACTTACAACATTTATATGAACTACGAGGTCCTAAGCCCATAAATAGATAGAGATATAAGAACATAAAGGTCGAAACTGATGGGGGTAGAAACTCAGTAAGAGGTAAGAGAGAGTTTAATAGATAAATTAAGAGTAAGGATGCTAGGATCAGATTGAGCATATGGAGCTACGAAAATATTTAGTAAGATTATTCTTCTACACACTTACAACCATAATTTTAGCCGGATATGAAACAGCCTAACCATAGGAAATGCTTGTTTTTTCTGGAGACTTGAAAGTACTAGGAATCAGAAAACAAGGCAAGATAAGTGAGGAAGTTATGCGTGGTAGAACTCTACTTACGAACATTATTGTAAGTAATGTATTTTAAGTAACACAACCTTCTGAGGGAATTAGTACTACATTAGTTTTTACTGTAATCAAGGATTATAACTAATATCGAAGTTTGTGTAGCAGATTCAAAGAGTTGTGAAAAAACCTTGGCATTCGACTGAGCACATACAATATTACTTATTAGATAGAGCACTAAAGAGTCTTTATTAAATCAAGTTTAATGACATTAAACTTGATTGGTATTAGAGGAGATAGAACAAAATAATAAAATGAATGAAATATGGGATGACATTAAAACAACATGAATCATATATAAGTTATAATAAGAAAATGTCTAGATAATAAGTGTTCTAGGAGCTATATGTTGAGGAATAGACAATTTTAGTAAAAGATAAACCTAATTCAGCAAATACTATGTTATGGAGATGGTTTACAAGGATTGAAGAAAACAATGATGCGAATTACTTTTCCTTAACTAGAACAAAGACTTCGTGGTGAGTTTGGTTACATATGGAACTAACCGAAATAATTTTTGGATGAATTGTAAAGAGACTTAGTTTTAGAGACTCCCAAAGTTAAAACTTTCAGCTATAAGAATCGAATGACGAGTACTAGAATAATAGATTCCCAGAAATCATAGTATTGAGTTCTTAAGCAGAATAGCAGAAAGGAAGTTAAGGAGAATAACAGTAGTAGAGATACATATGTCCTCAAACCAAGACAAACCAATGAGCTAAACCTCATAAGGGATTCGAGGACAAATCCTATTTAAGGGGGGGTAAATTATAACACCCTGGTAATCCCGATGACTACTACGTTATAGGTGGCGTAATACATAATATAAATCATGTTTGAGGATATATGTTCTCATTAAAAGACTTTGGACAATCGATAAATTCCTTGTAGTTCTGGTATGAAAGTTACTCTATGTTCTATTCTGGACAGCCCTTAGTGTTTGGGCTATAACGTTTTCATACGATCTCTGATTTTTATGAAGTTTATATCACCGGAAAACTAAGACACAGATCTATAACTTTTTTATTGTATATTTTTTTTTCCAAATTTTGAACATAACTAGGTCGAATTTGGTCATTTCTCCAAACCCTCTCCACTGTGAGGAAAATAAGGAATAAAAAGAAATTGCTTTCCCTTTAGTCATTTTGAAGAAGTATTGAGAGGATCCAACAGAAACCAAGTTTGGGAAGGAGAAAAGAAGGCTTGTGGAATCTAATGGAGAAGTAGAAGTATGATTCAAGGTAAGAAGTCTTGACCCAAAAAATTTGGATTATGGAGTTTTGATGAAATGATTCTATATTGGTGTTGTTGTCATGTTAATGATTGTATTAAGGTGAAAAATAAATTAGGAAGTTGATTTTATTCAGAAATGTCCAAATTATGGAAATCCCAAATATTGAGTAAATTGAGATTTAAGGGATTACAGGGTTTCCTTGATGATTGTTCTAAACATGTTGAAGTTAGAGAAATGCCAATGTGAGGCTATTAGAGTGATGGTATGAGGATTATTGAGCATTGTTTTTTAGAGTTGGTGTTAGACCCTGAAATCGGGATAGCGTCGCGACACACAACACTCAATGTCACAACGCGTATCAATCAGATGCTCACTGCTTAGGGTCTGATCGTGTGAGCATCGTGACGCTCAACATTCGACATCGCGACGTGAATCAAACAAAGACTCTGCCTCGGGTCTGATTAGGTGGGCGTCGCAATGTGAAATAACACATGCTATTGGAGAGAAAAGGGAGAGAAAATGTTGCAGTGAATAATAACCACTTCATACTTCCAAAGTTGACTAAGTAATATATAGTGAGGTTGAGTGTTGGATTTGGTTAGTGTATTGTAAAAGCAATCCAAGCTTTTCACTCAACAAATAAAATCCAAAATTTTAAGCCTAACCACTTACATCATTAGTCAAACAAGTGATGTAAGTGAAGCGGGTCACACCACTTTTAAATTCCGAATTTAAGTCGGCTAACTCAACACGCAACTTCGCTCAGGCCCGGGTTTGTTTAATTCCAAATAAATGAATTTTACGTTGCGACATAATTAAATCCAATTTAATTAAATAATAATGCCTAGCAAAATTATTACGAAAATCACTTGCGAATTAATTCCAAATTAATTTGTTCGCTTGAATTAAAATCCAATTTTAATTCCGCGTTGAAATCCATTTTCAATTAATATATCCGATATATTATTTTAGCCCAAATAAATAAATTCAATCGTAAAATCCAATTTTAACTATTAAATTTATTTTGCCCATTAATTCTAAATTAATCGCGTTCTCTCTTATTCACGAATTAATCCCAGATTAATTTTCTCTCTCTCATAATTAATCCCAGATTAATTCTGTTCGAGTCAAATGTCATCGGTGAATCTTTGGGATGCGACCAAAGAGATCTATGCATATTTTGGAAGTAAATTCGGTCATCGGACTATCTGAATACGTGCGTACTCGGTATCATATTCTTACCGATTTACAAGACATGGTTGGCTTCTAGCAAAGCACCGTGCCTACCCAATTCTCCAGAAATATTCTTCTACAGAATATATAATCTATATTAGGCGTAGTATGCATAGTATTGCGTATTACTATCAAGTATCTGATGTCACATGCTAGGCATATGGCTGAAGTTGTGTCTGCCCCGTACGAATCATATATCAGATCACAAGTAATTAGTCTCTTTAATCGAAAAGTCATGACCTAGTCATACTTCCCTGATGGTTCCAACACTTTAGAGAACCAGTTCTGTATCCATGTGTGATCAACATCTCCGTATGACTGAAGTGATAATACCATCTTGACATCACACCCAATACACTACGATTCTCAGTATACCCAGAAGAGGTGTAGACAGAACCTGTTAAAGCCTCGGACGACCAAAACCAAAGTATACTGATTGTCGCAAGTATTAGCGATGCAAGTCTCAGGTTAAGACCAATACACCTACCCTGATTCGGACTCCCATAGACACATAGTCATACTACTAATAGGATTCCAATGGGTCTATCCAGAGCGAAGCTATTTCCATACCATCGGTAAACAGAACCTCCTATTACACTCGCATGAGTATCCAATACCCAAATATAAGAGAACTATGCCGTTAAGTTTCCATAACGCGCACAAGTGTAATACTAGCATATTCCGCGTTATTGATGTCCAGTCTCGATAATACTACGACTAGGGATATTTAATGATTAAACCTTTGTGGATTAATATTGTCTCATATCTTATTAATCTGGTACTAATCATATGGACTTTTATCATTTATATATCCAGGTAATCCAATTACAAATGATAAAAGAGCAATTTCCATTGTCACATAGTTAAATTTGTACAAGAACACCATGTTCTTTACAAAATAGTGATGCTATGGGTCATAATTGTCCAACAATCTCCCACTTGGCCTATAGCCAATCACTCAAGTGTCTAACACCTGAACTATGTACGGGTCGCTCAAACTTTTACTGATAAACGGCTTTCGCCAGTGGATTTACAATGTTATCATCTGATGCGATTTATTAGATCATCACATCACCACGATGTATGATCTGATGAATCAGATGAAATAGTTGAAGTACATACTGATGAGCGGAAAATATATCAATATTTACCGCCCCTTTAGTTTCTCGGGTTTGATGAACGTTTTGATGTGTTTTATTTATTTTGCAGATAAAATAATATCGGGTCTCAATGAAATCATTTAGGATGAAATATGGGTCAAATAAGGGCAATTATTGGACTTGATATTTTAATTTTGGAGTTCGGAAACTTGAAAGGGCGTTTTTGACGAAGTGCAGTTTTGGAAATTCCAGTTTTGTGCATCTTTCGTAATTTGGTCATAACGTTTTACTCTGATATCGGATTGTGCTGATTCAAGTTCAAGATTAAATAAGACTCAAAGATCTACAGCTTTTAAATACAAAATAATTTCGAATTCTGAAGATTTCATGCCCGAAATTTATGAACCATCCAGAAGTGTGTTGTGTGTAATTATTAAAGTCACTTTCAATCATTTTCAAAGCAAAAAATAAATTAATAAATAAATAATAAAAATTATCAAATCATCACCAAACATGATAAGAGATTAGTGGAACAATTAATAATGGATTTGGTGGAGCAATTAGTGGAGCAATTAGTGGAGCAATTAATAATTGATTTGGTGGATGATTTGATGGAGGTAAAATTTTGCCTATAAATACCAAGCCATTTCATTTGTAAAATTCATACTTTCTTCTAAGCAATTCCTTAAAAATACTAAGAACATTATATTTTGTTTATATTTACAGCTTTCAGTAATTAATTTCCATTTTCGAACTTTCTTTTCTTTACTTTTCAGTTTTTACTTTCCGCAGTTTACTTTTACGCACATTACTTTTCTTTCTTTAATTTTCAGTTTTTACTTTTCAGTAATTTACTTTCAGCAATTTACTTTCAGCAATTTACTTTTCAGCAATTTACTTTTCAGCAATTTACTTTCAGCAATTTACTTTCAACAATTTACTTTTCAGCAATTTACTTTTCAGCAATTTACTTTTCAGTATTTAATTTTCAGTATTTTACTTTATGTCTTTTATTTTATTTAAATTTTTACTACCCGTAAATATGTGTCGTAACTAAGCCAGTTATCTGGGGTTGTGATGAAATCCAATATCACCGGTTTATAAGGGGTTAGATTATAGCTTGGGTAATATAAAGATTTATTTATTGAGTCTTAATCTTAATGCTTTTTCATTAACTGGCCATTAATAAAATTGAACTGGGAAACTTAAAATGAACTAGACATAGGGATTTTAAGTTTAAGACCTTAGACTCAATAGTCCACGATCTTCCTTGAGGATAGATAACCCTTTAATAGATTTCCTTATAGGATAGACATATACCTGTCGGGCGGGGGTAGCCATAATTAGAACTTAAACTAATGAATCCAGATAATTTGGTTGACATAGACATATGGTTCAATTGGGTTAAATTGGGTATTTGTGTCTGACCATCGACAGAGGCTTACACAAATTTAGTGTTCCAGGTTAATAAATCAATATTACTCAACTTTAAGATAACCACTTCATCTTTAAAATGATATTGGAAGAAATCACAACCCTAGATAGTTTTTAATATTGAATTTTCTTAAAACCTACTTTCGAACAATTTTATTTACTTGTTTTTAAATTTAGAATCGTCACCATTTCAAATCAATCAAACAACCTGTTAGATACTAGTAATCATTTGACCTCATAAAATTAATATATTATATATTAAGTCCTCGTGGGATCGATTTTTTTATACTACTTGAACGATACGTGCGCTTGCGTTATACGTGTGTGTTTACGCCAGTCAAGTTTTTGGCGCCGTTGCCGGGGACTTATTTATCTTTCACTATTAGTTGTGGGGTTATATACGTTACTTGTATCTAATTTCTTTTTACTTATTATTAATATTTTCTTGTGTTTCAGGTTCTCAGAAACTACATGAGACCAACCAGAAGCTTTGAATTCCGACCGCTTGACCCAGAAATTGAAAGAATCATCAGATAGTTGAGAAGGGAAAGTTGAGAAGGCCAAGAAGCTTTAGTCAACATGGAACCTGAACCTTTGGAGGTTGCACCACATATTCCATTCGAGACAGAACCATTCTGGTGGTTGACAGACTCATTACCTTTATTGTACTTCCTCCCTTACCAGCAAATGCGTGTGATATCAAAACATGCATTCAGATGATTTAGCAGTCAGTTCAGTTCGGGGGAATGCAACTGAAGATCCTAATGCCCACATCAGTAACTTCCTGGAAGTTTGCGGTACTTTCAACTACAATAGAGCATCAGAAGAAGCAATGAGACTGTGAGTTTTTCCATATTCCCTGAAAGACAAAGCTAAAGCTTGGTACATTCACTACCAGCAGGTTCTATCACAACTTGGAACACTTTAGCCACCAAATTTCTTACAAAGTACTTTCCACCAGCCAGAACCGGAAAGCTGAGGAATGACATCACATCCTTTGTACAACAAGATTCAGAATCCCTCTGCGAATCTTGGGAAAGGAACAAAGATTTGCTCCGAAAATGTCCTCACCATAAGATTCCAAAATGGCTTCAAGTCCAAACATTCTATAATGGGCTTTCTAGAATAATGAGAACCACAATCGATGCTGCTGCTGAAGGAGCTTTAATGGCAAAAGGAGAAGATCAGGCCTGGGACCTAATCGAAGAAATGGCCAACAACAATTCCTTGTGGCCAACAGAAAGGAGCATGGTCCAAAGAATTGCAGGAATTTATGAAAATGGAGCCAATACAGCAGTCAACGCCAAGCTTGATCAGATATGCAAATTCATGGAGACTCTTACCACTGGATCCATAAGTTCACCATATGGAGGAGCACTAGAGTCGAACCAACTTGAAGAGAGGGTGAATTATGTCAACAATTTCAACAGACAGGGGAACAATCCATATTCCAACACCTACAACCCAGGGTGGAGGAATCATCCCAATTTTTCATGGAGCAACAATTCAGGCCAACAGCAGAACTATCCACCACCTGAATTCCAGCAACAGAACAAAAGCCAGGAGCAAGCAAATGAACCAGGAATAACAGAAGTGTTGACCCACTTGAAAAAGATAGAAGCAAAACACGACTCTCAAGCAGCAAGATATGATACTATTTTTCAATCTGAAGCAACCAGATATGATGCTATGTTTCAATCCCAAGAAGCATTAATTCAAAGTCAATCTACTTCTATTAAAGCACTGGAGAATCCAATTGGACAACTGGCAAATACTCAGAGTTACAGAATGCCAGGTACCCTTCCTAGCAACACAGAGCCAAATCCAAGAAACATAGGGAAGGAACAATGTCATGCCATCATGTTAAAAAGCGGTACTGAAATCAACAAAGGTGTTGGAGCCAAAACAGCTGGTGAGGAAGTTCCAAAAGAAACAAAGCAACAAATGGAGGAAAAAGAATAGATCATTCCACCTCAACCTTTTCCTCAACGTCTTCAGAAGAACAAATTGGACAAGCAGTTTTCTCGGTTCCTGGAAATCTTCAAAAAGTTGCGTATCAACATTCCATTTGCAGAAGCGTTGGAACAAATTCCCAGCTATGCCAAATTCATGAAAGATATTCTTTCACGAAAGCGGAGATTGGGAGATTACGAGACAGTAGCATTATCAGAAGAATGCAGCGCTATCATTCAGAGGAAACTTCGCCCAAAGTTGAAAGATCCTGGCAGTTTCACTGTTCCTTGCACCATAGGAGAACATGACTTCGGTAAGGCTCTCTGTAATCTAGGTGCGAGTGTTAACTTTATGCCTTTTTTCTATTTTCAGGAAATTACAGATTAGAGAAACAATGCCAACTTCAGTCTCTCTACAACTTGCTGATAGAACACTCGTATTTCCAAGAGGCGTAGTTGAGGATGTGCTGGTCAAGGTTGACAAATTCATTTTCCCAGTAGATGTTATTGTCCTTGATATGGAGGAAGACGCAGACGTGCCAATCATCCTCAGAAGACCATTCTTGGCTACAGGTCGAACCATTATTGATGTACAAAAAGGAGAATTAACCATGAGGTACATGACCAAGAAGTAACATTCAATGTTTTCAAGGCCATGAATTTCCTAGATGATGAAAAGAAGGAGGAATGTTTCAAACTCGATGTGATACACAATACCATTCAGAACTCCAATGCAATATAAATTTCTACTGACAAACTTAAAACATGTCAATTACCTGTGGAGCCTGAAGATAAAGCGCACTGCGTACTGAAGAAGCCTATTCTTGCACTACAAGCAACAGAAGAGAAAAAGTTCCACCAGCTTAACGAATTGGGGGAATTTCACAATCAGCCTTTTGAGGATGCCAAATTGTACAAAGAAAATGGCAAGAAAAGACATGATGAGAAGTTAGTGCACATACAACTGGAACCAAGGCAGAAGGTACTGTTAAACAAATCAAGGGTGAAATTCTTCCCATGGAAGCCAAAATCACGGTGGTCAGGTCCATTTGTGATCACCAAAGTTTTACCAGACAGAGCCGTTGAGTTACTGTATCCCAATACCAACAACACATTCAAAGTTAATAGTCAGCGTGTCAAGCACTACTGGGGAGAATCATTTGAGTGACAAAAGGAAAGTGTTACACTTTCAGATCCAGCTTAACGTTCGAGAAGTCAAGTCTGGCTGACGACTCTAAACTTAGCGCTAGTAGGGAGGCAACCTATGCAATTTTTGTATATATTGTGATCTGGTGTGTTTTATTTTTGTAGGTTTAGTCATTTCAAGATAAAGAAGCTCTCGCAAATTTTCGCAAGCAATTTCCTTCCCTCACTCAAAAATCTTTGATGAAAGTTTACAAAGCTCGCTTGGAACGGATGAGGTTACTGATGATCAAAGGTATTTCTACTGACATTCGTTGGTTAATTGAAGCACGGGTCCGATTGGCAGGTGAGTCTTCTGACTCTTTTATTTCACATCTGCCTGGTTTAGGAAATAACACATATGTTAAAAAGAGAAGAGCTAAAAGAATGTGTGTTTGTTATAAATATGCTCGTATGTTTTGTAATACTCGTTGTCGTTCTTTAGGAATGGTGTCTAATAACCGCGAAGATAAGATTAATTTCATTAGGGATGGCTTGAGTAAGGAGTCTTTGGATGACATATCTAAAACTCTTGAGACGCATCCCAGTGGATGTGTGTATCATGAAATTTGCATGTTATATGCATAATTCCAAAAGGAAAGACAATTGTTAAGTCTCGGGAATCAGACTCAAAAAGACCCTGTTTGCCAATTTATAAGAAAATTGGATGGGAAGCTTGTCCCTGTCGCATAGACGTCAATCAAGCCGTTACTTTTCTTGTAAATATTATATCTCTTTGTCCTTTCATAATAATTGTGATTTGTTTTGTTGTTTTTATTTTGTTTTCTCTGACAGGATCCAGACCTTTTTTACTATCACGATATTATTTCGCTACTAATCGTCCTCTGGAAGATACTTGTGCTATTTTTACTCACCCTTTTCAGGTACTATAAATTCAGCCCGTCATTGCACTTTTGAAGGCATCCAGAGTTGAGAAAGAAATACATAAAAAAAAAATGGAAGTCACTTCAAGAAGACGAGTTGAAAACATCTGTGTGTTTTGCGGTAGTAGTGTTGGTGTTAAGCCACAATACGTAGAAGCAGCACAAGAATTGGGTCGAGTCTTAGCTGCAAGAAATATGCACTTAATATATGGCGGAGGCAATCTTGGATTTATTGGGATCGTTCAAAGGCCGTACAAGAAGGAGGCAGTCACGTTTTGGGAATCATTCCAAAACCCTTGGCAGAGGCAAATCTTATTGAACCATCAAACGGAGAGGAACTGATCGTGCCATGTATGTCTGAACGATTGGTAGAAATGATTAACCGTGCTGATGCTTTTATTACTTTTCCAGGTGGCTTGGGTACATTGGAGGAAATTTTTATTGTGCTATCTTAGGTGAACCTGAACAAACACCAGAAACCAATTGGGCCGTTTAATGTTGATGGATTTTATGATTTTCTTTTTGTATTTCTTGATGATGCCCGGAGAAATGGGTTCGTGTCAAAACCTTTGAAAGAACTCCTCTTTACCGCCAGAACTGCTCCGGATCTAATTGACCAACTCTTAGCCTATGAACCACGAGTTGATCCTATCCTTTCAAAGATAAATTGGTCCGAGGACGATCGTGGTAAGAGGCGTCGTGTTAATTTGGATCTTAACCTTTAATTTCCTGTAGATTTTCAGCTAACCAGGTACGACCTTCTTAACTCTCCTTTTACTGTTTAAGACATTGGGGACAATGTCTCATTTAGGTTTGGGAGAGGTAATTAGTTGATCAGAACCTTGTTTTTAGTTTGTGTGTTCTTTTTATTTTTAGTCCATAATTTTTCGAAAAATACAAAAAAAAATTGAAAATTTTTCAAAATTTACAAAAAATTTTTGTGTTTTTTTGTTTTTATTTTGACTAAAAGGGTGAAATTGGTGAAAGATAGCTGAGTAAGGAGTTTCCACTCCTGATACATATCTCAAGCCTATTTTCGAAATAAGTTAATTTTTGTTTATTTCATTTTAAATTATTTAATTTGTAAATTCTCCATAAAACGCACTAAAATGGATCTTCATATGTTCAGTTAGCAGATATTATTAACATACATAGAAATATACGAACATGAACTAAAATTGAAAATTTGTAATATTCAGTGCTCTAGTTTAATTGGAGTAAGCATCTCAAAAAGCAATGGAGAAAAAAAATAGAATAAAATCTGAGGTCCGAGTTATTAAGTCTGTAAGGGTGTTTTAACACCTAGTGCCCTAAAACCAACTGGTTTGGGAGTCACTGGCCCAAAGCTCGCTACATGGATCAAACATGCTGCAAAAATATATATATCTGAAGTCTGAGTAATTAAGTTCATAGGGGTGTCTTAACACCTGGTGCCCTAAAGCCAACTGGTTTGGGAGTCACCGACCCAAAGCTCGCTACATAGACTGAAAATATTGTATATAAATAAAAAAAAATTCAAAATAAAAAAAAAATCAGAAAAATCAGAAAAATTATTCCATTCCTGCAAAAAAATGTGAATTCTGATAAAACTTTAGGACAAAAATATTACTCTCTTATCAACTACACTTGTGACTGTTGTGGGCAAAAATGAGTTGATTAATATTTTGTCACTGTGTATATGGAGAATGGTAAAAATAATTGGAAAATTTACTTATTCGGTAATTTAGAATGAAACAAAACAACTATTGACTTGGAGTAGAAGTTTCACCTGATTAGTCACTAACTTCTTTATTCTCTTTTCTCTTGTCTTTTTGATTTTGTGTGCATTAGTTTTATTAACTTTTTACTTTTGTAAAACGTTTGTGGGTATCGTTGCTGTAAGCCCTCACGAGACTACAACTCGTCCACTAGGGACACCTAGGGGTTTAAAGGCTTGTTGCATATGCTAAATGCAACCGTGATCCCTACGAAAGTGGCTTAGTTTAATTTTAATTGTTTCTTGTATTTTATTTTATTGTTTTGCTCGAGGACTAGCAAAATTTTAGGTTTGGGGGTGTGATGAGTAGAAAATATATCAATATTTACCGCCCCTTTAACTTAATATTTTGTTTAGTTTCTCGGGTTTGATAAACGTTTTGATGTGTTTTATTTTATTTTGCAGATAAAATAATATCGGGTCTCAATGAAATCATTTAGGATGAAATATGGGTCAAATAAGGGCAATTATTGGACTTGATATTTTAATTTTTTAGATTGGAAACTTGAAAGGGCGTTTTTGACGAAGTGAAGTTTTGGAAATTCCAGTTTTGTGCATCTTTTGTAATTTGGGCATAACTATTTACTCCGATATCAGATTGAGCGGATTCAAGTTCCAGATCTACAGCTTTGAAAGAAAAAATAATTTCGAATTCTGAAGATTTCATACCCGAAATTGATGAACCATCCAGAATTGTGTTGTGTGTAATTATTAAAGTCACTTTCAATCATTTTCAAAGCAAAAAATAAATTAATAAATAAATAATAAAAATTATCAAATCATCACCAAACATGATAAGAGATTAGTGGAGCAATTAATAATGGATTTGGTGGAGCAATTAATAATTGGTTTGGTGGATGATTTGATGGAGGCAAAATTTTGCCTATAAATACCAAGCCATTTCATTAGTAAAATTCATACTTTCTTCTAAGGAATTCCTTAAGAATACTAAGAAGATTGTATCTTGTTTGTTTATTTACAGCTTTCAGTAATTAATTTCCGCTTTCGCACTTTCTTTTCTTTACTTTTCAGTTTTTACTTTCCGTAGTTTACTTTTACGCACAGTACTTTTCTTTCTTTATTTTCAGTTTTTACTTTTTAGTAATTTACTTTTCAGCAATTACTTTCAGCAATTTACTTTTCAGCAATTACTTTCAGCAATTTACTTTTCAGCAATTTATTTCAGCAATTTACTTTTCAGCATTTACTTTTCAGCAATTTACTTTTCAGTATTTAATTTTCAGTATTTTACTTTATGTCTTTTATTTTATTTAAATTTTTACTACCCGTAATATGTGTCGTAACTAAGCCAGTTATCTGGGGTTGTGATGAAATCCAATATCACCGGTTTATAAGGGGTTAGATTATAGCTTGGGTAATATAAAGATTTATTTATTGAGTCTTAATCTTAATGCTTTTTCATTAACTGGCCATTAATAAAATTGAACTGGGAAACTTAAAATGAACTAGACATAGGGATTTTAAGTTTAAGACCTTAGACTCAATAGTCCACGATCTTCCTTGAGGATAGATAACCATTTAATAGATTTCCTTATAGGATAGACATATACCTGTCGGGCGGGGGTAGCCATAATTGGAACTTAAACTTAATGAATCCAGATAATTTGGTTGACATACACATATGGTTCAATTGGGTTAAACTGGGTATTTGTGTCTGACCCTCGACAGAGGCTTACACATAATTTAGTGTTCCAGGTTAATAAATCAATATATTACCCAACTTTAAGATAACCACTTCTTCTTTAAAATGATATTGGAAGAAATCACAACCCTAGATAGTTTTTAATATTGAATTTTCTTACAACCTACTTTCGAACAATTTTATTTACTTGTTTTTAAATTTAGAATCGTCACCATTTCAAATCATCAAACAACCTGTTAGATACTAGTAATCATTTGACCTCATAAAATTAATAGATTAGATATTAAGTCCTCGTGGGATCGATATTTTTATACTACTTGAACGATACGTGCGCTTGCGTTATATGTGTGTGTTTACGCCGGTCACATACTTGGATCGTTGATGAGACCGTGATTCTTTAGCTGCTAACAGAAGTACTCCTAATCCAATTAGGAATTTTATTAGATCCAAAATGCTTCTTTTACTGCCTCAGCTGCAGTAATATTCCGCTTTTATTATTTAATCGGTAACAATATCTTGCTTGGAAGATTTCCAGCTCACTGCTCCATTATTCAAACAAAATATGTACCCTTATTGCGACTCAAAGTCATCTTTTATTGGTTTGGAAACTTGCAGCGGTTGACCCAGTTACTTCAAGTTTTCCTTTCCCCATATTCAAAGAAAGCATCCTTAGTTCATCCAAGATACAAAATGATATTCTTTACATCAATCCAGTTACTATCACATGGATTGGCTTGATTGTGCCTAGATATGCTCAAAGTATATGAGACATCAGGTCACATACATATCAAAATGTACGAGCTCTAGGAGAATTTCAGCAGCTTTCTAGATCTATCACAGTAGATCTTTATTCCTAGAATAAATCCTGCTTCTCCCAGGTATTTCATGGAGAATTTTAATGAAAGCCAAGCTTTCACTGATTGTAGTATGGGAATGTCATTGCCGAGAAGCAATACATCATCAACTTTTAGGACAATAATTGTCAGTGCGCTCCCACTAACCTTATTATATACACAAGAATCATCATCGTTTTGAATTAAATCATATACCATTATGATCTCATCAAAACGTTGGTTCCAAGAACGCAATGTTTGCTTCAATCCATAAATGGATCGATTTAACTTGCAAACCTTGTTTGCATGTTTTGCCACGACAAAACCGTCAGGATGTTGCATATAAACATCCTCCAACAGGTTTTCGTTAAGGAAAGCGGTTTTGGCGTCCAGCTGTCATATTTTATAAATGAAATATGCAGCAATAGCAGGCATTATCCGAATGGATTTAATCATGGCAATAGGTGAAAGAGTTTTGTAGTAATCGACACTATGTCGTTGACGACAGCCTTTCTGTACAAGCCTAGTTTTGTACATTTGTACGTTGCCATCCATGTGTGTCTTCCTTGAAGACCTATTTAGTACCAATAGGCACAATGCCTTCTGGTACATCAACCAGTGTCCAAACATGGTTGGTATACATGGAATCCATTTCGGACTTCATGGCCTCTTGCCATGATGCGGAGTCGATACCTTATATCGCTTCCTCATACGTAGTTGGTTCATTTTCCTCAATAAGATTGATATCCACATGAGGTGAGATCAGAAACCCATACCTCCCAGGTTATTTTCTGACTCTCTCCAACTTACGCGGTTCTTGTGTATTCGAAGATTGTGGTACAGTTTTATCCCTAATGAACTGTTCGTGTTCCGTAATGGATTGGTGCCAGGAACAGTATTACTCTGATTTTCATCGAGTTTTACTTTCCTCCCACTTACCACAGCATATAAGAATTCCTCTTAGGAAAACCGCATGGAGAGCAACAATTGAGCATTGTTCTCTTGTGAGTTGTATAAGTACTATACTTTGGTTTCCCTAGGATAAGCTACAAATAGGCACTTATCTGATTTGGGTTCTAGTTTGGTACCATCCAAAAGTTTAACGTGCCTAGCATCCCCAAATCTTCAGGAATGAGAAACCCAGTTTATTTCTTGTCCATATATGATACGGGGTCTGTCCAACAGATTTTTACGGAACCTTATTCAAAATAAGTATTGCACTGTCTTATGCGTATTCCTATAAGGAAATTGGTAGCTCAGAGCGACTCATCATTGACCTTACCATGTCTAACAAAGTTTGGTTTCTCCGTTCGGACACACTGTCCAATTGAGGTGTTTCGGAGGAGTCCACTATGAAAGAATACCATACTTTTTCAAGTAATCTTGAAACTCATATGTTTAAGTATTTTACACTATGGTCTGACCGTAATATTTTTAATACTTTGTTTTTATACATCGTGTCGAAATTCTTTGAATTACTCAAAAGTTTCTGACTTGTGTTTCATAAGATACACATAATAGTAACGCGATGCCACGTCCGTAAAGGTTACAAAGTATTCATATCCACTTCTAGCCTAGCTAGACATGGGCCCACATACGTCACTATGAACGAGGGCTAACAGATCGGTGGTACGTATACCTTTACCATGTAAAAGGTATTTTAGGCACTTTGCCTAATAACCAAGATTCACAGACATCATTTGAGTTAGGATAAAATCTGTCCAAGTATCCACTCTTTGAAAATGTGGATATACGAGTCTTCTTAATGTGTCCCAGACAACAATGCCACAAATAAGTCTCAACAGATTTACTCAATTTGAGCCATTTGTTTGTCATATAATATGTTTGAGATTCATTTATATTCGAAATATAAATACGGTTATTCACATCTAATGTGTATATCTTAATATCATCTTTATAAACAAAACACTAAGTGTTCTGGAACATAAAGGTATACCTGCAACGGGTTGTACTAGATATAGAGATAATGTTTCTAGTCAAAATAGGTACATTACAACAGTCACCTAATATAGGTACATGCCCCAAGGGCAGTTCCAAAACTTAGGTTCCTACGCCCAAAACAGTGACTCTCGTCCCGTTTTCGACTCGCAGGTCGATCTCATCTGAAGCCAGTCTCCTGCTTATCAGCAGATTATGCACATCAGTAAATATTTATGTACCACATCCAGTATCAAAAATCCAATTCTTAAAACTAGTATTGGGCATGTTTATAACAAACATACCTGAAGTCGGAGCCTTGCCCCGCCTTCACTTCTTTCATGTCTGCCTTGTCCATACGACAATCATGCTTCCAATTACCCCATTTGCCACAGTTTAGGCATACATCTTGGGATATGTGTTGGGAAGCAGCCGCAAGTGCGCAGCGGAAAATAAAAATTATTATGTCGCTTTCCCTTTGCCCAAGACCCATTTATTTTGATTATTCTACAAGCCTAGGCATGTTACTATATATTCTAAGCATAAAACTTATAAAACATGCAAAGAACATAAACCTAAACATGCTAACTATCATAAGAACTCTAATTAAAATAAAGAAAGAAAAATACTTACTTGAACCGAAGACTCTTCCAGTCCTCCCTCCAATCTACAAGCTTTTCTCGAACTCAGCAAGCTCTTCCACGTTCCAAAGAGCCACCCAAGTGTGTGGCATACAAAGATGCACACACCAAAGCCAAAACTCAACGGCAAGACTACGCCTTCAGTGCACGGGTATTATGCCCTTGGTGTTAGCCTAGGAAAATACCTCAAAACTATTAACTTGAGGTTCCTCAAGTCAATTAGACTTAAGGATCCTCAAAATCAGTGGCTTACTCTTAAACTTTAGAGTTGCTCACTTATATAAACCCAAGATATGAAAGGTCTTGGTGTAGCAAATTTGTTTAGAATTCTATGGGTTTATATAGTGCTCCAAAGACAACAAAATTGTTGGGTTTCTAAGGTCAAACCAAGATCGATTTAAGCGTAAAACATGTGAATACAACAAAGAAGTATGGCAGAATCATACTTACATTGATCGGATTTTGATGCGATGAACACAAAATCTTTTTGCTCATCCATGAAGCTCTCAGCAATGGCTCTCTTTTTGTGCTCTCCAAGTTTCGGTCAAGCTCCAAGCTTGGATGTGGATTCCATGCCCATGGGTGAGTTTTCCTATCACCTTTGTATGACTCATAATCTGTGCTTGCACTTGTGAAAATTTGCAACAAATCTTCACATTTTCTTCTTCCAACTCTCGGCATTGTCAAAAATGGAGAAGGAGAGAATTTGGCCCTTGGCCGAATGAGAGGGAGAGAGAGGAAGAGAAGTTGTTTTTTTGTGTATTGTGTATATGGTATTTGATTTTCAAAAAACAAATACCAATTTACTCTTTTCCAAAAAGGTACAAGGCAATTAAGCCTTCCAACAACTCACACATCACTCATGAATAGTGACTGGCATCACATCACTCAAAGTGACAGACATCCATCACTGAATGACTAATGATTTGACGCTTGATGTGACTTGTGAGCCGCACTTAATTCGAAATGCAAGGGGCCCGCAAACACTCCCGGGCTCGGGTTGCTAATTCCGAATTAACGAATTTTCCGTTGTGACGTAATTAAATCAAATTTAATTAAATAATTATGCCTAGCAAAATTACTATTCACGTCGCTAACGAATTAATACTAAATTAACTTGTTCGCCCGAATTAAAATATAATTTTAATTCCGCATCGAAATCCAATTCGGATAATATATCGAATATATTATTTTATCGATAATTCCAAATTATCGTTCTCTCTCTCTCTCTTAATAATATTTTATCCCAGATAAAATATCTCTATAATTAATCCTAGATTAATTTTCTCTCTCTTATAATTAATCCCAGATTAATAATGTGCGAGTCATACGTCATCGGTGAATCTTCGGGAAGTGACCCATGAGATCCCCGGATATGTTGGCAGTTAATCCGGTTGTCGGACTATCCGAACACGTACGTACCTAGTACTACGCTTTTACCGATTTACAAGACATGGTTGGCTTCTAGCAAAGCACCGTGTCTACCCAATTCTCCAGAAATATTCTTAAAGGAATATGTAATCTTTATCAGGCGTAGTATACGTAGTATTGCGTATTGCGATCCAGTTTCGGATGTCACGTACTAGGCCTGGGGATGGAATTGTGTCTGCCCCGTACGAAGCACATATCAGATCTCTGGTAACTAGTCTCTTTAATCGAATAATCATGACCTAGTCATATTATCCCGATGACTGCAGTACATAAGAGCACCAGTTCCGTATCCTACGTGATCATCATCTCCACTATAACTGAAGTGATACTTCCATCTTGACATCACACCCAATACACTACGATTCTCAATATACCCGGAAGAGCGTACACAGAACTTGTTAAATCCCTGGACGACCAAAACCAAAGTATATTGATTGTCGCAAGTATTAGCGGTGCAAGTCTCAGGTTAAGACAAAATACACCTACCCTGATTCGGACTTCCATAGACACATAGTCATACTACCAATGGAATTCTGAGAGGTCTATCATGAGCGAAGCTGTTTCCGTACCATCGGTAAACACAACCTCCTATTACACTTGCATGAGTATCCAATACCCAAATATATGAGAACTATGTCGTTATGCTCCCACAACGCGCACAAGTGTAATACTAGTCTATTCTGCATTATCGATGTCCACTCTCGATAATACTACGACTAGGGATATTTAATGATTAAACCTTTGTGGATTGATACTGTCTCATATCATCTCATCTGGAATAATCCTAAGGACCTTATATCATTTATATATCTTGGTAATCTAATTACAAATGATAAAAGAGTAATTTCCTTTGTCACATAGTTAATTTGTACAACAACACCATGATATGTACAAAAAGTGATGCTATGTGTCATAATTGTCCAAAAATCTCCCACTTGGCCTATATCCAATCACTCAAGTGTCCTACACCCGAACTATGTACGGTTCGCTCAAACTTCTGCTGAGAAAATGCTTTCGTCAGCGGATTTACAGTGTTATCATCTGATGCGATTTATTCGATCATCACATCGCCATGATGTATGATCCGAAAAAATCAGATGAATATTTGAAGTATATATCTGGATCGTTGATGAGACCATTAATTCTTTAGCCTGTGCTGTAGCCTAGCTCAGCTGCTAACAGAACTACTCCTAATCTGATTAGGATTATTATCAATCTAAAAGGCTTCTATTACTGCCTCAGCTGCATCAATTTCCGCTTTTGTTGTTTATTCGGCAACAGTATCTTGCTTGGAAGATTTCCAGCTCACTGTTCCGTTATTCAAACTATATAGTACCTTTATTATGACTTATAGTCATTTTTATCGGTTAGGAAACTTGCAGCAGTGAACCCAGTCACTTCAAGTTCTCCTTCTCCATAGTATAAGAAGCATTCTTAGTTCATCTAAGATACTAAAGGATGTTCTTAACATCAATCCAGTGACTATCACTTGGATTGGCCTGATTGTGACTCCATATGCTCAAAGTATATGAGACACCAGGTTGCGTACATATATTTCAATGTACGAGTTCTCGGAGAGTGCCAACAAGTTTTAGATCTATCCTAGTAGATCTTTATTCCTAGAATAAAGGTTGTCTCTCGAAAGAATTCTACGGAGAATTTTCATGAAAGCCAAGCTTTCACCGACTGTATTATAGGAATATCATTTCCAAGAAATGACATATCATAAATTTTAGGACAATCACTGTCAGTGCCCTCTCACTAACCTTCTTATATACACAAGAATCATTTTCATTTTAAATTAAATCATATACCATTATGATTACATCAAAACGATAATTCTAAGAACGGAAAGCTTGCTTCAATCCATAAATGGATCGAATTAACTTGCAAACCTTGTTTACTCATTTTGGTACGACAAAACCGTCAAGATGTTGTAAACATCCTCCAAAAGGTTTCCATTTAAGGAAAGCGATTTTGACGTTCAGCTGCCATATTTCATAAATGAAACATGCAGCATTGGCAAGCATTATCCAAATGGATTTAACCATGGCAACGAGTAAAAGGTTTCATCGTAATCGATATAATGATGATAACGATACTTTTTCGCTACAAGCCCAGCTTATTACGTTGGTATGTTGCCTTTCATGTATGTCTTCTTTGAAGACTTATATAGTACCAATAGGCACAATGCCTTCTGGTACAACAACCAGTGTCTAAACTTGGTTGGTATACATGGAATCCATTTCGGACTTCATGGTACTTTCCCATGATAGGGAGTCGATACTTTGTATCAATTCCTCATACGTACTCAGTTCATATTCCTCAATAAGATTGACATCTTTACGAGGTGAAATCAGAAACCCATACCTCCCAGGTTGTTTTCTGATTTTCTCCAACTTGCGCGGTTCTTGTGTATTCGAAGATTATTGGTATAGTTTCATCCTTGATGAACTATTTGTGTTCCATTAAGGAATCGGTGCGTGGAATAGTATTACTCTGATTTTCATCGAGTTTTACTTTCCTCCCACTTACCACTGCATATAGGTATTCCTCTTAGGAAAACGGCATGGCGAGCAACAATTACATTGTTCTCTAGTGAGTTGTATAAGTACTATACTTTGGTTACCCTAGGATAACCCACAAATTAGGCACTTATCCGATTTGGGTTCTAGTTTGGTATCATCCAAACATATGCCTAGCATTCCCAAATTTTCAGGAATGAGAAAACCCAGTTTCTTTCCTGTTTATATCTAATATGAAGTCTGTCTAATAGATTTTTATGAAACCTTATTCAAAATAAGTTTTGAACTGATTAATGCGTATCCTTTGAAGGAAATGGTAGCTCAGAACGACTCATGATTAACCTTATCATGTCCAACAAAATTTCGTTTCTCTGTTCGGACACACCGACAAATTGACGTGTTCCGGGAGGAGTCCTCATTGAAAGAATACTATACTCTTTCAAGTATTTGAGAAACTTATTGCTTAAGTATTTTCCATTATGGTCTAACCGTGACGGTTTTAATACTTTAGCCGGTCTGTCTGTCTACTTCGTGTCGAAACTCTTTGAATTCATCAAAAGTTTACGATCCGTGTTTCACAAGAAACACATAACCATAAAGTAATGCCACATCCGTAAAGGTTTCGAAGTATTCATATCCACCTCTAGCCTAGCTAGACATGGGCCCACTTACGTCACTATGAACGAGGGCTAACAGATCGGTGGCATTTGCACTTTTACCAAGTAAAAAGTATTTCAGGCACTTTGCCTAATAAACTAGATTCGTAGACATTATTTGAATAGAATCAAATTCGTCCTAGTATCCACTCTTCGAAAGTGTGGATATACGAGTCTTGTTAATTGTGTCCCAGAATACAATGCCACAAATAAGTCTCATCTGATTAAATCAGTTTGAGCTATTTGTTTGTCCTGTTATACGTTTGAAATTTATTTATATTCAAAATATAAATACTGTTATTTACATCTAATGTGTTTATCTCAATATCATCTTTATGAAATAAAACACTTTAGTGTTCTATAATATAAAGGTATACCCGCAACGGGTTAAACCCTGATATAGAGATAATGTTGCTAGTCAAACTAGTTACATTGTAACAGCTTCCTAATTTAAGTACATACCCGAAGGGTAGTTCCTAAACTTAGGTTTCTACGGTTAAAATAGCGATTGTCGTCCCATTTCTGACTCGCAGATAAATCTCAATTGAAGTCAGTATCCTGCTTATCAGCAGATTCTGCACACCAGTACGTATATTTATGTACCACATCCAGTATCTAAAATCCAATTTTAATACTAGTAGTGAACATGTTGATGACAAACATATTTGAAGTCGGGGCCTTGCCCGTCTTCAATTCCTTCATGTCTGCCTACTTCATACGACAGTCACGCTTCCAGTGACCCCGTTTGGCATAGTTTAGGCAGACATTTTGGGATATGTCCTATGTCTTCCCAGAAGATTATAATGATTTTGCCTTTGCCCTTTTTCCACACCTCATAAGCCTTTGGCCAAGCCTTGGCCTTTTGGGATGTCGAAGTAAGATGCGCCTTGCGCTTCTTGCCCTATTGCAAATTCTGGCTTTGTCTACTTGAGTATAGCCATTAACTCTCCAAGATTTTTCTATTGCAATTTGTACTTCTAAGATCTAAGGATAGATCTATGAAGATCCTTCAATTTCAATATCATACTATAAGGATCTAATCCTGAGTTCTGGCTAAGAAATTAAGGAGTCTTTGCGGCAAGCATAACAGATTAAGCACTAAAGTTAACATCACATGAATATTCCAAATATCATGTTCAACTATTTGCTCAACTCCGGGCTTAGGCTCGAGACGTCACTCTATCAAATAAAGTAACTTCTCGGTCCCCAGGACTATCCTGAGATTTTATTCCCTATCTGAAAATTAAAGCCGTTTAAAAATATTTTCTCCCAGGATTATGTTCTAAACGCTAATCTTTCATTTATCTTGATTCCAATAGTCTAACTATCAAATCAACGATTTTAGGTACTATTTATTATAATGATTACTATATAATCAACTATAATTTAATTGATTTAAATTCAAATATATTGATTACTATAATCCAATTATATAATCAACTATAATTGAAGTAGTTTGAATACAGTCCAACTGTTTATTTAAAACAACGATTAAATATTAGTCCAACTAATATATTTAAATTAATGACGAAAAATTGAAATGAGCGCATATTGGCAAGTATCTAAACGAAATTGTAAATTTAATACTTGCCTCCCACTATTTTTCGGCGAGCCTCTAACTCTCTGTTGAGTACTCAGGAAACCTTGTTTCCTAGTGGGCTAGGATCCCGTTAAATAACACACAATCTTGACTTTGGCCAACAAATTGTATGATATTTAACTAGGTAGATCTCTAAGATCAATTGGATCTCATCCAATTCCTAGATCCAGTAGGTGGACATCCAAGTCCGAAACATATATCTTATGTATGTCAATATATCCAATATATTCCCTAACCTTTTTCCTCTGAATCAATTAAGTCTTGGCTTTGGCACAACAAACTTAATGATTCCAGTTAAGCAGGACCCATTGACTTTGGAAAGCTTCGTAATCGATGTCGATGGACAAGAAGTGATCTTGACTTTGGCCAACAAATCAAACTTGGACAAGACACAAGATATGGAACAAAGCCTTCATGATTCAAACACATCTGCGATGGACAAAGGTCTTGACTTTGGCCAACAAACCAGTGTCAATCTTGGATCTTGAGTAAGAATCACTCAATGGAAGGAAAAACGCTTAATATATTTTGAGGGTTTTTCGCGTAATTGGCAACCAATTAACTATCTTTATTAGGTCTCATCATCATACACCCTTAAACATGCATTCTAAAAACATAATAAGGCACGTATAAAAAAATAATAATGATATGCGGATGGATACTTAACACATTTTTTTCCTAGAACAAATCTCTCAATTTCCTCTCTCCCGCTAGCACAAATATTACTTCTACCCAATTACATAACACTTCTAAAGAAACCTCATTTACATTGAGGGGAATAGGTGAGAAGAGAAATACAAAGAGTCAAGAGGTAATAGGTTGGACACGCAGGTCCAATTTAATAAATTCTAAATTTATTACAACAATTTCCAAAATTGCCCTCACCCATCTAATATCCATCTGATATACATTATTCATACATCGCATCCATGTATTCACACAAAGCATGTTATCAATCAATCTAATCATCCAATGTTTAATCAACGATTTGATTTTGCGCGAGTCCGACTCGTTTTACGAATAAGTACTCAAAGTACGAATTCTTGAATTATATTAAACTACAATATTAAATCCAATTTAATTTGTATTTAATACTAATTCTATATTTAATTCTAAATTAAATAATTACATTTTTTAATGTGCCTTTACGACTTAAATTCCAAATCTAATTGTTACGGGTCTCAAAGCCCAATAACATCCAATGTCAATTTAATTAAAGTCCAATGGGCTTTCAATTAATTTCATAAGGCATGGACTTTGGTCAATATGGGTCAAACCGAAATACCAAAGCCCAATTAAGGAATCACCCTTATTTGCCAAAATCAATTTAGGCCCAATTAAAATTAAAGGTCCATTTAATTATATTTGGACTTTATGGATATGGTTTTGGGTCCAATTGGATCCAACCAATTAGCCTAAACCAAACTTGGCCCAACCAAGCCCATTAAGCCCAAATACAACTTTACAAGCCCAATTCCAAATTTGACCCAATTAATTAAATTACAAATTCCAAATTTCACAATTAAATTAATCTAAAGTGTATAGCCATAATTAATTAACCAAATTAATATTTCCAAAACACCAATTTACATAATTAATCATGCTAATTATCATCAACACATGTCCAACACAATTGAATCAAAAAATCAAGTCATTTTCCATGCTATCATTCACGGCAATTAAGGAATCTTTGTCCGATTCCGAATTCAATCCAATTAAATCCTAAATCAACATTTCCCAAGTCTTTCAAACTCATCCAATGATTCAAAAAACAAAAATCACCATGACATTTAGGGCACACACCATTCGGCCAAGCCAATGATTTGGGGAAAAATTGATCCAATCCAATTTTCATCAAATTGATCATGCATAACACCATGTTATCATCATTCAAGCATAAATCAACAATAATTTGATCAAAACATGCTCAAATCATTTTTACCCAAATTTTACCCTAATCAATTTCATGCTTAAATCATGGCTCTGATACCATTGTTGGGTTTCTAAGGTCAAACAAAGATCTATTTAAGCGTAAAAACATGTGAATACAACAAAGAAGTATATCAGAATCATACTTACATTGATCGGATTTTGATGCGATGAACACAAAATCTTTTTGCTCCTCCATGAAGCTCTCAGCAATGGCTTTCTTTTTGTGCTCTCCAAGTTTCAGTCAAGCTCCAAGCTTGGATGTGGATTCCATGCCCATGGGTGGGTTTTCCTATCACCTTTGTATGACTCATAATGTGTGCTAGCAATTGTGAAAATTTGCAACAAATCTTCATATTTTCTTCTTCCAACTCTCGGCATTGTCAAAAATGGAGAAGGAGAGAATTTGGCCCTTGACCGAATGGGAGGGAGAGAGAGGAAGAGAAGTTGTGTTTTTGTGTGTTGTGTATATGGTATTTGATTTTCAAAAAACAAATACCAATTTACTCTTTTCCAAAAAGGTACAAGGCAATTAAGCCTTCCAACAACTCACATCACTCATGAATAGTGACTGGCATCACATCACTCAAAGTGACAAGACATCCATCACTTGAATGACTAATGATTTGACGCTTGATGTGACTTGTGAGCCGCACTTAAATTCGAAATGCGAGTGGGCCCGCAAACACTCCCGGGCACGAGTTCACTAATTCTGAATTAATGAATTTTCCGTTGCGACGTAATTAAATCAAATTTAATTAAATAATTATGCCTAGTAAAATTACTATTCATGTCGCTAACGAATTAATTCTAAATTAACTCGTTCGCCCGAATTAAAATCTAATTTTAATTCCGCGTCGAAATCCAATTTCGTATAATATTTCGAATATATTATTTGATCGATTAATTCCAAATTAATTGTTCTCTCTCTTTAAATAATATTTTGTCCCAGATAAAATATCTCCGTAATTAATCCTAGATTAATTCTCGCTCTCTTATAATTAATCCTAGATTAATAATGTGCGAGTCATTCGTCATCGATGAATCTTCGGAAAGCGACCCATGAGATCCCCGGATATGTTGCCAGTAAATCCGGTCGTCGGACTATCTGAACACGTACGTACCTAGTACTACGCTTTTACCGATTTACAAGACATGGTTGGCTTCTAGCAAAGCACCGTGCGTACCCAATTCTCCAGAAATATTCTTAAAGGAATATGTAATCTTTATCAGGCATAGTATACGTAGTATTGCATATTGCGATCCAGTATCGGATGTCACGTGCTAGGACTGGGGCTGGAATTGTGTGTGCCCCGTATGAAGCACATATCGGATCTCTGGTAACTAGTCTCTTTAATCGGATAATCATGACCTAGTCATATTATCCCGATGACTGTAGTACATAAGAGCATCAGTTCCGTATCCTACATGATCATCATCTCCTCTATGACTGGAGTGATACTTCTGTCTTGACATCACACCCAATACACTACGATTCTCAATATACCCAGAAGAGGCGTAAGCAAAACCTGTTAAAGCCCTAGACGACCAAAACCAAAGTATATTGATTGTCGCAAGTATTAGCAGTGCAAGTCTCAGGTTAAGACCAAATATGCATACCCTGATTCGGACTTCCATAGACACATAGTCATACTACGAATGGAATTCCGAGGGGTCTATCCAGAGCGAAGCTGTTTCCGTACCATCGGTAAACACAACCTCTTATTACACTTGCATGAGTATCCAATACCCAAATATATTAGAACTATGTCGTTATGCTCCCACAACGCGCACAAGTGTAATACTAGTCTATTGCGCATTATCGATGTCCAATCTCGATAATACTACGACTAGGGATATTTAATGATTAAACCTTCTTGGATTGATACTGTCTCATATCATCTCAATCCGGAACTAATCATAAGGACCTTTTATCATTTATATATCTTGGTAATCTAATTACAAATGATAAAAGAGCAATTTCCTTTGTCACATAGTTAATTTGTACAACAACACCATGATCTGTACAAATAGTGATGTTATGTGTCATATTTGTCCAACAAAAATTAATTAAGAATCCGATGTGGGATAAAAGCTAATTTAATCTTAGCCTTCGGATCTTAATTTAGTGTTTTAATGAGATTATAAAACCCTAATAAGAGTTTGACCGAATTGGAATTCAAAACAAATAACAAAAAAAAATTTACTATTGACATTACTATTCACGTGAATAGTAATTTTTTTTTTAATTCCAATTCCCAAAGTGCCCTTATCGTCATTCACCAATCCCTAAGCCACTATGGAACCTCATAAATGATCTGTTCAATAATTAAACACATTGAACCATTTATGAACAATTCCTACAACAATCATATATGCTGTTATTTTTGTACTGTGCACTATTAACCAATGATTTCGACTTTGTTGTGTGTGACCTTTTGGGTTCCCCTCAAGTTGGACATGAAATGAATCGTGATAATTTAATCGAACATAAATTATCCTCTGATCAGATGGTCGTTCGATTTCAATGTCCAAGGTTGACATCTAGCAACATGCCAAGGCCCCCAAATGAGAAGGAAATATATATACTCATTTTGTATGCGATTTACATATGATACGGGCCCTCGCCTCACTGTATCCCCACCTATTGACCTAGGGTACGGAAAATGTCTACCCATATGGTCAAAGGTATGATGTTGATAGTGTCATGAATCGTGTTAACCTAAGAATCTCACATGATTCTTCTGTTGTGGCCACAGTTGTAGGCACTGCATTTTTGCATGTCAGCCCGATGATGAGTCTCGTATGGAGACACTACCTCTTTAGTTGTGAAAGCCGCGGGAAACGGACGTTGGAAGGGTAAAGTTGGAAATTAGCATTTTGTCAGATTTAACTCGCCTGTTTCGCTTCGGGTTCGCTTGTTGGACCTCCGTTTTAAAACACGCCAAACACATTAAATCACATCTCACAAATTAAATAATTAAAACATTTAAAATACATGTCACAAATTAAATAACTAAATTGAAATTAAATTAAATAACTAAATTGAAATTAAATTAAATAACTAAATTGAAATTAAATTAAACCTAATACCAAAATTAAATAAATCAATTCCTAAAATAAATAAATCACTCCCCTAATTTAAATAATTCACTCACCAAATTTAAATAATTTCTTGTCTTAAATAATTAAAATTAAATACACACATAAATCCATGCATAGAAACCCTAACCCTACCCTCTCACTATATAAGCAACAACAAACCCTAAATACCCCATCTCCCTCACTAACTCGGCAGTAACAAAAAAAAAACACACAAAAATGAAACCCTACAACAAGCGCCTCTCTCCTTCCTAAGATAGAAGCATTCATCATCCTCCCGTCTCTCTCACCGACTGAACCCCCTTCGTCTCTCCTCACGGCTGCCACACCCGTCTCTCTCCTCAGCGTGAATAAGCAAACAACCAGCAGCCCATAAACCCTCATCAGCCAAGAGATCTCATGCCATACAGACCACTCAATCAGCCGAACAAACCATAAGCCACAAATTCACGTAAAAACCCTAGACCTGCACTCAGCCAATTCGCTTAACAGCCCTCACGCGAGAAACCTCAACCCAAGCATAATACTACTCCACGCCACCTGCCCTTCTACCCACAAGCCACCTTACACGACTTTACCCACTCAGCCAATACATGTTCTAAGCCCTTCACGCCTGGCCACCTAACCCTAAACAGCCACGCTTTATTTTCCTTTACGCGAAACCTTTCAAATAGCCCACTACCCTTCAAAAAATCCCCACGTGAGCATCTCTTACTCTCTCGCACGAAGGACACAGCCACACTCCACGCCTAGCCTGCCACATAGCAACAACCCACAACGCCCATCTCTCTCGCCACACAAAGGCCCAGCTCCACGTCCCACATCGCCTCCCATTAAACAAACACCACGAACCACAAATTAACCGAACACTCACACGCCCTTCAGCTTACGTCAACAGATTAACATAAAGTTCACGCCACTGACCACCTTTCCACACATGCACAGCCACCCTAGCCACCATAACCCTTCACTTAGGCTGCGCACCATAAGCCCTCCACTCACGCTAAGACCTCTCATTCAATTAGCCCCACTCACGCCACTGTCCCCTACTCACGAGCCACCTTAAACCCACACAAACACCCTCACTGAACTGCCCCTAAATCACACCCAAACCAACCTTAAAACAGCCTTAAACACTGCCCCAAAGTGCCGCAAAATAGCCTCACACACAGCCCCTCAATTCACGGCCAAACCAAGCCTAAAACACTCACTGCACTGCACTAAACTGCCGTACATTACAGCCCCTGACCTGATTAGTTTTGCCGCACCTTTAGCCCTTCAAACAGTCCAGTAAACACCTAAAAACTGCACCCAAAAAAAACTGCACAAAGTCCCCCCTAAAACCCCTTAAAACCGTAAGCCAATTCTCCTTCAAAATCACCCAAAATAGTCCTCTAGTCGACCAAAATAGTGACCTGAAACGCAGCGACCAAATAGTAGTGAAACGGAGTAGAAACAGCAGCCCGAGCAGCAAAACAGCGAGGAAAGACATTGAGTTGGTGAACTAAAAGAGTTGCGGATCATTCACCCTTCCAACGAACGTGTAACGCCCTTTCGTTAGACGACAAAAGAGGTTAGACCTGAGGGCACCTTTTATTTATTATCTTTCGTTTATTTTATTTATTTTAAAATATTATTGCAGGAGAGTCGTTTGAGGCATGATGTGATTGTTGGATGAGCGGGATGTGTGTTCCCTTTTGTGGTATATCAGATGGAAACCCGGACGTAAATTCTGTAGCCGATTCCGAATGGACGGTATTGCGGTTTGTACTCGGGATACAACGCCATGTACCACTTAAGATACACTATCTCGTCTCATCCAAACTTGTGTTGAGCATGTTGTAGTTCGTAGGTTATTTAGTTATTATTTAAAGCATGATTTAATTTAGTTTTGTTCTTTAATTTCAAAGCATGATTATGTTATCTTATGCATGTTATTTTGATTGGTTTATGTTCATGTTTGAATAGTGATTCGTTTATTTTGATTTAATAGTTCCATATGCTTATTGTGTGATATCGTGTTTGCCATTCAAAGACTTACTTTCAAGCATGCAAACTTAGAATAGGATTTATTTAGCGAATGCATGTTAGATCTAAATACCCTTGAGCATGAATGTTGAATAGATTCGGTTAATTTATTGCACAAATCATATCATCACAAGTGACATAAGTAAGGGACCATTCCGAACCCAACGGTTTGAGATCTTCCCTTGCGAGGGGTGAGTGCGGCCTTAAATCTTTGTCCTGGTTCACACCGGGTGGCGACTCCATGTTATTTCATACTCCCAACTAGGCCGCGAGTCTAGAACAGCGTCGCCGAGTTCTGTGTCCTACAGTCTGGCGACTCCACTGGGGATAAGAGAATTGTCCCCAAAATAATGTCTTGTAGTGATTGTAATTTATGCTTTAGTTAACTGTGTCTACCGTAGGTTGAAAGGGGTTTAATCAAATGCACTTTTAAGGCTAGGTAATGGTTTGGTGTCTTCCTTCATTCACTACCTTTCTATAAGGAAAAGCTGTGAAGGCACCTAGATAATCATGTACTAGTAGTCTACCGTGATGGACTAATTTGGAGGACTCGTTGTTTATTCTTGTCACCAAGCGATAAGAGCCTAAAGGGCTAGGGTACTTAAGAGAGCCTCGTTCCACCCTCCCTCTGGGGAATCTACAACGGGAAATCCATTTGACAGTCAGTCACACACCATAACTCGTTGGCACGTACCTTTAGGTATAAAAAAGGTGCGCTCACTTGGTCACTCGGACCCTTGAGTGGGGAGACCTAGTTGTGGGAAATCTTTCATCGACGAGAGCTTTTGTCTATACCCCTGTAAACCCGCGTATGAACTATAGTTGTAGGATCAGTAGAGACTATTCATTTATTTTTTGGACCATTTTCATTTGGATTCAGTTGGACTTGTTGTCATGAAGTATGGGCTTGTTGGGCCATTTTAACTGGGACGAGTCTGTGCTTTATGGAAATCGGGCCAAAAGTTTCTAAAATGATGATGGGCCAACTAGCGTAAAATTCATATGAGCTTATACATTACATGCATCGCACGCATCTCATGCATCTCATGCATACATGCATCATGTTAACCCCCGTGTCTTAAAAGCCATCATAGATATCCGTTGGGTTAGGAAAAAGAAGACTTGTCAAAGAAGAGTTTAGCAAACATTGACATCGGGAAAAAGGAAGCTGAGAAACAGAAAATCTTACGACAAGGATAGAAAGACCATGGTGGGCCCAAAAAAAAAGAAAAAAAAGAAGAAAAAAAAAGAAAAAAAGGGTTGTTTAGTCCTTAATAGTTAGGCATAAGTCTGATGATGAAATCGTTTGCTTTAGGATGAAATCTTAGAAATGATAAACTCTTGATATGCTTTTATCTGATGCTTTGAATTGTTGATCTATGCTAGACTCGTAAGCACTTCACTATAGGTTCTTAGCGGTGAAAACCTGAGTAGTTGGCAAAGTGACTAGTTGAAGAAATTATGGGTCGATGAATGACCGTTTGCCTAGATGTCTATCCTGACTTGCTTGTGTTATAATGTGTGGTATGGTTGAAAAAAAAAAGTCTCTAAAGAAAATAAATAAACCGCCTATAACCGATAAGCGTGAAGCTACCCATGGGCGAGTATTAGGACCACCATGAGGAGAAATGCTACCTTAAAGGGTAGGTGTGTTGAAAAAAAAAGAAAAAGAAAAAGAAAAAAAAAGAAAAAAGAAAAAGAAAAAAGAGAGACAAAGGTTTTAAAGATAAAACCATGCCACATTGAGCGCGAAAAAGCAATTGCAGAGCATGATTGAGACATCTAGGTTTGTTTGACCCATCGATCCCGATTTTTGAAACGAAATCATTGAGTTGGCTTACTTAAGGATCAAGCTGTGAAGGAACCTTTGCACACACACACTTTGAGTCTGGCATAGATCATTTATTCAAAAACTCAGATTTGAGTTGCATTGAGTGTTTTGAAGGTTCTCTGGTTTCATTACTGGGCATTCTTTGAGGACGATAATATGTATAATTATTGGGACTATTTCGTAGCATGTATATAGTATGATGATATAGAAGGCCCCACCATGTGGTTCATCTTGACCAAGTGCAAACAGCGGAGAGCAGAAAGCTAAACAAAGACTGGGGGCGACCAGTCTACCACATCGCGAATCAAGGACATAACAAGCTATTGAGTCATGAAACCAGAGAAAAGACTGAGCAATCACCCGGAGAAATGGCGGAAGACCTAACCCAACGGAATAGGAAATTCATTCATGCATGCATGCATACACGTAACGTATTTTTCATTTTTTTGTGTTTGTTTCATTTTGTATTCACAGGTTTCAAAGAAGAAAAAGAGAAAGCGGCAAAGAGAAGCTAACCAGAATCAGCAACATGTGAGTAATAGTTTTGGGGATGAGTCCCGGGGTCGAGCCCACATCGTCAGAGTGTTGGAATGAATCCAGGAATGAATCCCAGGGTCGAGACTCACATCGTCAGAGTTTCGGGAATGAATCCCAAGGGATGAGTCCCAGGGTCGAGACCCACATCATCAGCAGTTTTGGGGATGAGTCCCAGGGTTAAGACCCACATCATCAGCAGTTTTGGGGATGCGTCCCAGGGTCGAGGCCCATACATCAGTATCAGTTTTGGGCGATGCCCACATAAGTATCAGTCTGGGGGCGAGGCCCATATCAGTATCAGTTTGGGGCGAGGCCCACATCAGTATCAGTATGGGGGCGAGGCCCACATCGGTATCAGTTTGGGACGAGGCCAATATCAGTATCAGTTTGGGGGAAAGGCCTATATCAGTATCAGCATGGGGGAGAGGCCCACATCAGTATCAGTCTGGGGGCGAGGCCCACATCAGTATCAGTTTTGGGGAGAGGCCCGCATCAGTGTCAGCTTGGGGGCGAGGCTCACATCAGTATCAGTCTGAAGGCGAGGTCCCTATTGTCAGCGGTGTTGGGTCGAGGTGCCTAGGGACGAGGTGCCCCCGTTGTCGGTTGTAGTTACGGGTCGAGGTGCCCAGGGTCGAGGTGCCCACTACATCATCAGTTCGAGGGCGAGGTCCCTATTGTCAGCGGTGTTGGGTCGAGGAACCCAGGGTCGAGGTGCCCCCGTTGTCGGTTGTAGTTTCGGGTCGAGGTGCCCAGGGTCGAGGTGCCCACTTCATCATCAGTTCGAGGGTGAGGTCCCTATTGTTAGCGATGTTGGGTCGAGGTACCCAAGGTCGAGGTGCCCCTGTTGTCGGTTGTAGTTCCGGGATACGTCCCAGGGTCGAGGACCCACTACATCATCAGCTTATGGGCGAGGCCCACTTTGTCTGTTGTATTGGGTCGAGGTGCCCAGGGATGAGGTGCCCCCATTTTCGGTTGCAGTTTCGGGATGCCTCCCAAGGGTCGAGGGCCCACTACATCATCATTTTTAGGATGTGACTCAGGGTCGAAGGCCCACACATCTGTTACAGTTCCGGGATGCGTCCCAAGGTCGAGGGCCCACTGTATCATCATCAGAATCAATCTTGCCGGGTATGGCAATCTGGGGGCGAGGCCCACATTAGCATCAGTAGCAGTCTTTCCAGGTATGGAATTCTGGGGGCGAGGCCCACATTAGTTCAGTATGAACTCTGCTATGTACGGCACTCCGAGTATGGAGACATCAGATCAGTTCTGTCAGGTACGACACTCCGGGTATGGAGATATCAGATCAGCCATGTACGACACTCCGGTATGGAGACATCAGATCAGTTTGCCAGGTACGGCACTTCGGGTATGGAGGTATCAGATCAGTTCTGCTAGGTACGGCACTCCGGGTATGGAGATATCAGATCAGCCAGGTACGGCACTCCGGATATGGAGACATCAGATCAGTTCAGCCCGATACGGCACTCCGGGTATGGAGACATCAGATCAGTTCAGCCGGGTACGGCAATTCGGGTATGGAGATATCAGATCAGCCAGGTACGGCACTCCGGGTATGGAGACATCATATCAGTTTGCCAGGTACGGCACTCCGGGAATGGAGATATCACTTCAGCCAGTTACGACAACCAGAAAACTACGACACCCTGGGTACAGGGTTAGTATTCAAACATTTGTGGCACTCTAGGTACGGAGGCGTCACCGCGACACCCTAGGTACGGGGTTAGCATTCAGACATTTGTGGCACTCTAGGTACGGAGGCGTCACCGCGATACCCTAGGTACAGGGTTAGCACTCAGACATTTGTGGATCTCTAGGTACGGAGACGTCACCGCGACACCCTAGGTACGGGATTAGCATTCAGACATTTGTGGCTCTCTAGGTACGGAGACGTCACCGCGACACCCTAGGTACGGGGTTAGCAGTCAGACATTTGTGGCTCTTTAGGTACGGAGACGTCACCGCGACACCCTAGGTATGAGGTTAGCATTCAGACTTTTGTGGCACTCTAGGTACGGAGACGCAACCGCGACGCCCTAGGTACGGGGTTTAGCATCATCAAATTCAGTTCAGATCAAAATGGCAAGTCAAGTGGCAGATGGCGAGCCAGGTAAGTGAAAATGCATTGCACGTACTTTGATAGGATTGTCATTGTCACACAATGCACAAGTCCCATCAAAGTGGGGGCGACTGTAGGCACTGTATTTTTGCATGTCAGCCCGATGATGAGTCTCCTATGGAGACACTACCTCTTTAGTTGTGAAAGCCGCATGAAACGGACGTTGGAAGGGTAAAGTTGGAAATTAGCATTTTGTTAGATTTAACTCGATTGTTTCGCTTCGGGTTCGCTTGTTGGACCTCCGTTTTAAAACACACCAAACCCATTAAATCACATCTCACAAATTAAATAATTAAAACATTTAAAATACATGTTACAAATTAAATAACTAAATTGAAATTAAATTAAATAACTAAATTGAAATTAAATTAAATAACTAAATTGAAAATTAAATTAAACCTAATACCAAAATTAAATAAATCAATTCCTAAAATAAATAAATCACTCCCCTAATTTAAATAATTCACTCACCAAATTTAAATAATTTCTTGTCTTAAATAATTAAAATTAAATACACACATAAATCCATGCATAGAAACCCTAACCCTACCCTCTCACTATATAAGCAACAACAAACCCTAGACACCATCTCCCTCACTAACTCGGCAGTAACCAAAAAAAAACACACAAAAATGAAACCCTACTACAAGCGCCTCTCTCCTTCCTAAGACAGAAGCATTCATCATCCTCCCGTCTCTCTCACCGACTGAACCCCATTCGTCTCTACTCACGGCTGCCACACCCGTCTCTCTCCTCAGCGTGAATAAGCAAACAACCAGCAGCCCATAAACCCTCATCAGCCAAGAGATCTCAGGCCATACAGATCACTCAATCAGCCGAACAAACCATAAGCCACAAATTCACGTAAAAACCGTAGACCTGCACTCAGCCAATTCGCTTAACAGCCCTCACGCTAGAAACCTCAACTCAAGAACAATACTACTCCACGCCACCTGCCCTTCTACCCACAAGCCACCTTACACGACTTTACCCACTCAGCCAATACACGTTCTAAGCCCTTCACGTCTGGCCACCTAACCCAAAACAGCCCTCCCTTACGAGCCACAAACTGAAGCAACAGCCACGCTTTATTTTCCTTTACGCGACACCTTTCAAATAGCCCACTACCCTTCAACAAATCCCCACGTAAGCATCCCTCACTCACTCGCACGAAAGACACAGCCACACTCCACGCCTAGCCTGCCACCTAGCAACAACCCACAACGCCCCTTTCTCTCGCCACACAAAGGCCCAGCTCCATGTCCCACATCGCCTCCCATTCAACAAACACCATGAACCACAAATTAACCGAACACTCACACGCCCTTCAGCTCACGTCAACAGATTAACCTACAGTTCACGCCACTGACCACCTTTCCACACATGCACAGCCACCCTAGCCACCATAACCCTTCACTTAGGCTGCGCACCATAAGCCCTCCACTCACGCTAAGACCTCTCATTCAAATAGCCCCACTCACGCCACTGTCTCCTACTCACGAGCTACCTTAAACCCACGCAAACACCCTCACTGCACTGCCCCTAAATCACACCCAAACCAACCTTAAAACAGCCTCAAACACTGCCCCAAAGTGCCGCAAAACAGCCTCACACACAGCCCCTCAATTCACGCCCAAACCAAGCCTAAAACACTCATTGCACTGCACCAAACTGCCGTACATTACAGCCCCTGACCTGATCAGTTTTGCCGCACCTTTAGCCCTTCAAACAGTCCAGAAAACACCTAAAAACTGCACCAAAAAAAAACTGCACAAAATCCCCCCTAAAATCCCTTAAAACCGCAAGCCAATTCGCCTTCAAAATCACCCAAAATAGTCCCATAAGCGACCAAATCAGTGACCTGAAACGCAGCGACCAAACAGCAGTAAAACGGAGTAGAAACAGCAGCCCGAGCTGCAAAACAGCGAGGAAAGACATTGAGTTGGTGAACTAAAAGAGTTGCGGATCATTCACCCTTCCAACGAACGTGTAACGCCTTTTCGTGAGACGACAAAAGAGGTTAGACCTGAGGGCAGCTTTTATTTATTATCTTTCGTTTATTTTATTTATTTTAAAATATTATTGCATGAGAGTCGTTTGAGGCATGATGTGATTGTTGGATGAGCGGGATTTGTGTTCCCTTTTGTGGTATATCGGATGGAAACCCGGATGTAAATTCTATAGCCGATTCCGAATGGACGGTATTGCGGTTTGTACTCGGGATACAACGCCACGTACCACTTAAGATACACATATCTCGTCTCATCCAAACTTGTGTTTGAGCATGTTGTAGTTCGTAGGTTATTTAGTTATTATTTAAAGCATGATTTAATTTAGTTTTGTTATTTAATTTCAAAGCATGATTATGTTATCTTTATGCATGTTATTTTGATTGGTTTATGTTCATGTTTGAATAGTGATTCGTTTATTTTGATTTAATAGTTCAATATGCTCATTGTGTGATATCGTGTTTGCCATTCAAAGACTTAATTTCAAGCATGCACACTTATAATATGATTTATTTAGCGAATGCATGTTAGATCTAAATACCATTGAGCATGAATGTTGAATAGATTCGGTTAATTTATTGCACAAATCATATCATCACAAGTGACATAAGTAAGGGACCATTCTGAACCCAACGGTTTGAGGTCTTCCCTTACGAGGGGTGAGTGCGGCCATAAATCTTTATCCCGGTTCACACCGGGTGGCGACTCCATGTTATTTCGTACTCCCAACTAGGCCACGAGTCTAGAACAGCGTCGCCGAGTTCTGTGTCCTACAACAGTCTCAAACACTAATCACACATATCAACCCGTGAACTGGAATAATACTCTTATAAGAAAATATTATCCGAGAGAGTGGCGATTCTCTTTTGTATCTTTACAAACTTCATGTGTTTCAACAAATGACCCAATCATACCCTTTTGACCGGATCTTTTGAATCGGGGAAAGAGAATGTCAAAGTTATTTGATCCACACATAAGATTGTAAAGACCTCAAGTTAAAGGACTAAACATATAATCGATACATGAAAGTTCTCACAGACACATGGGATAAACACTCCATATGAAAACTTTCGGTGGTCATTTCGATGGACACGAGCAACTCATGCATCCATGTGATACACCAAGCGGATGGTTCTCCGCTAGTAGCCTATGAGATCGGCTACCTCACTTAAGGGTGGATCATATCATCATGCTAGTCTCTCCACTTTGTGAACGCCCAAATTATTCACAAAACTATGACTAGAAACATTTAAGAGTAATGATTCTCATATGGTGTGGAAGCCGTCGTCTTATTACTCCAAGGGCTTTATTACAGTATTGATGATTCATATAAGTTATGTAAGACATGTATAATAAAGATTGCCATTTTATTAATTAATGAAAATATTACAAATACATGTACATATAGCCCATCCACAAGTTGGGTATAGGGCATATCCCTAACAATATGTCCTTTGTCTTCCCAGAAGACTGTGATGATTTAGCCTTGCCCCCTTTTTTCACACCCCCAGAAGCCTTTGGCCAAGCCTTGCCCTTCTGGCATGTCGAAGTAAGATACGTCTTGCGCTTCTTTGCCTTTTAGAAACTATGGCTTTGTCTACTTGAGTATAGCCATTAACTCTCCGAGAGTTTTCTCTTGGTTCAAGATGAACCCGCCCTAGCATTCGGGCAGAGACTGTAAGATCAAATCTATGAAAGTCTCGGACTCATAGGTAATGCCCAGCTAACCTAGTTGTTCGACGTCAGCAATCATCTCTGACATCTAGTGCTCGACAGATGTTCCCTCTGACATAAGCGAGCGAAATAGCTTCTTTTACAATTCGTACTTCTAATATCTAAGGTTAGATCTATGAAGATCCTTTAATTTCAACATCTTGGTATAAGGATAAATCCTTAGTTCTGATGAAAAAATTAAAGAGTCATTGCAGCAAGCATAACGGATTGAGCACTAAAGTTATCATCACGATGAGTCTTCCAAAGCTCATGCTCAACTATTTGCTCAACTCCGAGCTCAGGCCCTAGATGTTTCTCTATCAAATAGAGTAACTTCTCAACTCACAGGACTATCCTGAGATTCATTTCCCAATCTAGAAAATTAAAGATGTTAGAAACATTTTCACCAAGGATTATGTCATTTGACGCTTAATCTTTCGAGTTATCTTGATTGCTATAGTCCAACTATCCAATCAACGATTTCGGGGTACTATCAAATATAATTATTACTATAGTCCAACTATATAACCAACTATAAATGATCGGTTACACTCAATGTAATTATTACTATAGTCCCACTATATAACCAACTACAAATGAAGTAGTTTGAATACAGTCCAACTGTTAAATTAAAAACAAAATTGAATATTAGTCCAACTAATATTTTATATTTTTAATGATGAAAAATAAAATAAGCGCGTATTGGCAAGTATTTAAATGAAATTACAAATTTAATACTTGTCTCCCACTATTTTTCGGTGAGCCTCTAACCCTCTGTGGAGTACTCGGGAAACCTAGTTTCCCCGTGGGCTAGGATCCCGTTAAATAACACACAACATTGACTTTGGCCAACAAGCTGTATGAAACTTAACTAGGTAGATCTCTAAGATCAATTGGATCCCATCCAATTCCTAGATCCAATAGGTGGACCTCCATGTCCGAAACATATATCCAATATATGTAAATATATCCAATATATTTCCTAACCTTTTTCCCTAAATCAACTAAGCCTTGGCTTTGGCTCAACAAGCTTAATGATTCTAGTTAAGCGCGACCCATTGATAGTGGGAAAGCTTCGTAATCGAGGTCGATGAATAAGAAGTGACCTTGACTTTGGCCAACAAGTCACAACTGCCCAAGACACGCGATATGTAAAAAAGCTTACGTGGTTCAAACATATCCGCGATGGACAATGGTCTCGACTTTGGCCAACAAACCAATGCCAATCTTGGATCTTGAGAGAGAACCACTCAATGGAAGGAAAAAAACGCTTAATATTGAATGTGGGTTTTTCGCATAAATTGGCAACCAATTTATTATCTTTCATTAGGTCTCATCATACACCTTTAAGCATGCATTCTAAAAGCATAATAAGGCTTGAAATAAATAATAATGATATGCGGATGGATATACAATATAATTTGTTCCTAGAACAAATCTCTCTCGCTAGCACTAACTTATACCCAATTACATTACACTAATACGAAACCTCATTTACATTGAGGGGAATTGGTGAGAAGAGAAATACAAAGAGAATAAAGATAATAGGCTGGACACGCAGGTTCAATTTAATAAATTCTAAATTTATTACAACAATTTCCAAAATTGCCCTCACACTTCTAATATCCATCCGATATACATTATTCATACAATACATCCAAGTATTCACATATAGCATGTTATTCAATCAATCTAATCCAATTAATTAATCTTTGAATTAATGACCATCTAATGTTCAAACAACGATTTGATTTGCGCGAGTCCAACTCGTTTGAGAATAAATACTCAATGTAAGTATTCTTGAATTATATCGAACTACAACTTTAAATCCAATTTAAATTGTATCTAATACTAATTTAAGTTTAATTCCAAATTAAATCATTGCACTTTTAATAGTGCCTTTAAGGACATGGATTCCAAATCCAATCCTATTGGGTCTCAAAGGTCCAATTAGTATCCAATACTATTCAATTAAAGTCCAATGGGCTTTCAATTAATTCTTTAGGCATGGGCTTTGGCCATTATGGATCAAACCCAAGATGCCAATGCCCAAGTTAGGAATCACCCTATGCCACAAAATCAATTTAGGCCCATTAGGCCCAATTAAATTATTAAAGGCCCAATGTCATACGTTGGACTTTATGGAAATGGTTTTAGGCCCAATTGGATCCAACCCAATTGTCCAAAACCAAACTCGGGCCAACCAAGCTCATTAAGCCCAAATACAATAAATTAAATTAATACATCATTCCAAATTACATATTAATTCAATTAAAGTGCAATTACCATAATTAATTAATTAACCTAATGTTTCCAAAACATCAATTTAATCCAATTAATCATGCCTAATATTTTAATTTATGTCCAACACAAATTAAAGCACAATCAATCAATTCCAACATGCTAGGCTCACAGCATTGGCAAGGAAATTGTCATAAAATTTGATTTCAATCCAATTAAATCAACATTTATCATACATATCATGCCAACAACACATCCAATATGTCAAATTTCAAAAATCACCATGAGCACCTCTAGGGTTACATTCGGCCAAGGTATAGATTTTAGGGAAAATTAATTTAATCAATTTTACACAAATCTAATAATGCACAAATCCAATTCAACATCATATAAACTCAACCAAACAATCAATTTAGGCAAAATCAAGCTCCAAGCACAAAATCCTCAAATTAAAGTCTAAGAACCCTATAATCAAATCATGCTTAGATCTCACTCTGATACCATTGTTAGTGTCATAGACATGCCACGGGATCTCTAAGCATGATTCGTGTGTGAAATAATCAAGAAGTTTGCGGAAAAAACTTACATTGATCGGCTTTAACTTTCAAAACTTCCATGGATGTAGTGAAGCTCTAAGCTTTGAAGATGAATTCCAACTCAAGGGTGAGTATCCATATCACCTTCACTTGACTCCTTAAGTGCTAGCTAGAACAATTTGTGAAGCAAAAATCCTCCTCCAAGAAGAAGAAGCTCACGTTTTTGGAGAGAAAATGGAGAGAAAATGTTGTTGTGAATAGTAACCACTTCACACTTCCAAAGTTGACTAAGTAATATATAGTGAGGTTGAGTGTTGGATTTGGTTAGTGTGTTGTAAAAGCAATCCAAGCTTTTCACTCAACATATCAAATCCAAAATTTTAAGCCTAACCACTTACATCATTAGTCAAACAAGTGATGTAAGTGAAGTGGGTCCCATTACTTTTAAATTCATAATTTAAGTCGGCTAACTCAACATGCAACTTCGCTCGGGCCCGGGTTCATTTAATTCCGAATAAACGACTTTTCCGTTGCGACATAATTAAATCCAATTTAATTAAATAATAATGCCTAGAAAAATTATTACGAAAGTCGCTTGTGAATTAATACGAAATTAATTCTTTCGCTTGAATTAAAATCCAATTTTAATTCTGCGTTGAAATCTAATTTCAATTAATATATCTGATATATTATTTTAGCCCAAATAAATGTTGGACAATTATGACCCATAGCATTACTATTTGTACAAAACATGACGTTGTTGTACAAATTAACTATGTGAAAAATGAAATTGCTCTTTTATCATTTGTAATTTGATTACCAGGATATATAAATGATAAAAGTCCATATGATTAGTACCGGATTAATAGGAAATGAGACAATATTAATCCACTAAGGTTTAATCATTAAATATCCCTAGTCGTAGTATTATCGAGATTGGACATCGATAATGCGGAATAGACTAGTACTACACTTGTGCGTGTTATGGAAGCGTAACGACATAGTTCTCATATATTTGGGTATTGGATACTCATGCAAGTGTAATAGGAGGTTCTGTTCACCGATGGTACGGAAACAGCTTAGCTATGGATAGACCCCTCGGAATCCCATTGGTAGTATGACTATGTGTCTATGGGAATCCCAATCAAGGTGTATTTGGTCTTAACCTGAGACTTGCATCGCTAATACTTACGACAATCAATATACTTTGGTTTTGGTCGTCCGGGGCTTTAACAGGTTCTGTGTACGCCTCTTCTAGGTATACTGAGAATCGTAGTGTATTGGGTGTGATGTCAAGATGGAAGTATCACTCCAGTCATATGGAGATGATGATCACGGAGGATACGTAACTAGTACTCTTTAGTACTGAAGTCATCGGGATAATATGACTAGGTCATGATTATCCGATTATAGAGACTAGTTACCAGAGATCCGATATATGATTCGTACGGGGCAGACACAATTTCAGCCCTAGGCATAGCATGTGACATCGATACTGGATCATACTACGTATACTACACCTGACAAGGATTATAATTCCTTAAAGAATATTTCTGGAGAATTGGGTAGGCACGGTGCTTTGCTAGAAGCCAACCATGTCTCGTAAATCGGTAAAAATGTGGTACGAGGTACGCACGTGTTTGGATAATTCGACGACCGGATGTACTGCCAACATATCCAGGGATCTCATGGGTCGCTTCCCGAAGATTCACCGATGACGTATGACTCGAACATAATTAATCTAGGATTAATTATAAGAGAGAGAAAATTAATCTAGGATTAATTACTGTGATATTTTATCTGGGATAAAATTCAATTAGAATATAGAGAATGATTAATTTGGAATTAATCGATAAAATAATATATTCGATATATTAAATGAAATTAGATTTCATAACAGAATTAAAATTGGATTTTAATTCGGGCGAACGAATTAATTTAGAATTAATTCGCGAGCGATTTTAATAGTAATTTTGCTAGGCATAATTATTTAATTAAATTTGATTTAATTAAGTCGCAACGGAAAATTCGTTAATTCAGAATTAACGAACCCAAGCCCTAAATGTGTTTGCGGGCCCACTCAGATTTTGAATCAAGTGGGGCCCACAAGTCACATCACCTAGTCACTTTAATCAACTTTTTGGTGATAGAATTTGGTGGGTTGTTGATGACTTGTTTAACACACTAGTTGGTGAGATGATGGACATATACCAAACATTAGATTTTTGGTATACCTTTTTTTTTGGAAATCAAATCACAAGTCAACATTCATCTCTTCTCATCTCTCTCCATTCACGCCCAAAGCAATTTTTCTCTCCCAACTTGGCTTGGCCGAGAGTTTCAAAGAACAAAGGAAGAATTGTTGCAATTTTTTCAAGTGCTAGCACACTCAAGGAATCATACAAAGGTGTTAGGGAAAATTTTCCCATTGAGCTTGGAATCAAATATCAAAGCTTGGAGCTTATTCGTTCATACAAAAAGAAGCTTGGAGCACCTTACAAGGAGCAAATTTTTTTTGTTCTCTACACATCCTATAACCGTTCAAAGTGAGTATATTTCCGCTTTACTTCCTTTTGTATTCACATGATTTTATGCTTAAAATGATCTTGGACTTGTTCTTAAAGAACCCAACAATGGTATCAGAGCCTATTTGAGCATGAAAATGAATTAGGGTTCTTAATCTAAAATTTGGGTATTTTTGATTTTAGCATGATTTGATCAAATTGTTTGTTTGAGTATGCTTATATATTGATAACTTAGAGTTATGCATGATCAATTTTATGAAAAATTAATTGGATTAATTTTCCCCAAAAACATAGGCTTGGTCGAATGTGTAGAGCCCTTGTAGCTCATGGTGATTTTGATTTTTTAGACCATTTGATGATTTTAAAATACATGGATAAATTGATTTGTGATTTAATTGGATTGAAATCAAAATTAATGAAATATTACCATGATTGCCGTGAGCATTAGAGCATGTAAATGAGTTGATTTTGTTTCAATAATGTTGGACATGTATTGTTAAAAATTAAGCATGATTAATTATGTAAATTGGTATTTTGGAAATGTTAATTTAAATAATTAATCATGGCTAAACACTTTAATTAATTAAATTATGAAATTTGGAATATTATAATTTAATTAATTAGGCTTGATTTGGAATTGCGCTAAAATTGTTGTATTTGGGCCTAATGGGCTTGGTTGGGCCAAGTTGGTTTATGACAATTGGATTGGATCCAAATTGAGCCTAAAACCATTCTATTAAGTCCAAATATAATAAATGAGCCTTTAAATAATTAATTAGGCCTAATGGGCCAAAAATTAATTTTGTGGCAAATGGTGATTCCTTATTGGGCTTTGGTTGCCAAAGTCCATGCCTTAATAAATTAATTGAAAGCCCATTGGACTTTAATTAAATTGACATTGGATGTTTATTGGGCTTTGAGACCCAATAAGATTAGATTTAGAATCTAAGTCGTAAAGGCACATTATTAAAGTGTAATTATTTAATTTGGAATTAAATAAAGAATTAGTATTGAATACAAATTAAATCGGATTTAAAATTGTAGTTCGATATATTCAAGAATTCGTACTTTGAGTACTTATTCTTAAACGAGTTGGACTCGCGCAAATCAAATCGTTGTTTGAACATTGAATGATCACTTTATTCAAAGATTAATTAATTGGATTAGATTGATTGAATAACATGCTTTGTGTAAATACATGGATGTGTTGTATGAATAATGTATATCAGATGGATATTAGATGGGTGAGGGCAATTTTCGAAATTGTTGTAATAAATTTAGAATTTATTAAATGGACTTGCGTGTCCAGCCTTTATCTCTTGATTCTTGTAATTCTCTTCTCACCAATTCCCCTCAATGTAATGAGGTTTCTTTGATGTATTATGTAATTGGGTAGAAGTTAGAATAGTGCTAGCAGGGGAGAAGAAATAGAGTGATTTGTTCTAGGAAAAATTTGTGAGATATCCATCCGCATATCATTATTAATTTATTTATCGCGCCTTATTATGATTTTAGAATGCATGTTTAATGGTGTATGATGAGACCTAATCAAAGATAATAAATTGGTTGCCAATTTACGCGAAAAACCCTCAATCAAATATTAAGCGTTTTTCCTTCCATTGAGTGATTCTCTCTCAAGATCCAAGATTGGCATTGGGTTGTCGGCCAAAGTCAAGACCTTTGTCCATCGCGGATGTGTTTGAATCATGAAGGCTTTGTTCCATATCGTACGCCTTGGGCAAGTTGTGATTTGTTGGCCAAAGTCAAGGTCACTTCTTGTTCATTGGCCTCGATTACAAAGCTTTCCCACTGTCAATGGGTCACGCTTAACTGGTTTCATTAAGCTTGTTGAGCCAAAGCCAAGGCTTAGTTGATTCAGAGGAAAAAGGTTATGCAATATATCAGATATATTGGCATATATTAGATATATGTTTCGGACTTGGAAGTCCACCTACTGGATCTAGGAATTGGATGGGATCCAATTGATCTTAGAGATCGACCTAGTTAAGTTTCATACAATTTGTTGGCCAAAGTCAAGGTTGTGTGTTATTTAACGGGATCCTAGCCCACTAGGAAACTAGGTTTCCCGAGTACTCCACAGAGGGTTAGAGGCTCGTCGAAAAATAGTGGGAGGCAAGTATTAAATTTGCAATTTCGTTTAGATACTTGCCAATACGAGCTCATTTTATTTTTCATCATTATTTAAATATAAATATTTTAGTTGGACTAATATTCAATTGTTGTTTTAATTAAACAGTTGGACTCTATCCAAACTACTTCATTTATAGTTGATTATAGTAATCAATATATTTGAATTTAACCAATCAAATAGTATTTGATTATATAGTTAGACTATAGAAATCATTATATTCGTTTGTACCCGAAATCGTTGATTGGATAGTTGGACTATTGGAATCAAGATAGCTGAAAGATTAGCATTTAAAACATAATCCTGGGTGAAAATGTCTTTAAGCGGCTTCAATTTTCAAATTAGAAATAGAACCTCAAGATGGTCCTGGGAGCCGAGAAGTTACTTTATTTGATAGAGTGACATCTCGGGGCTGAGCCCGGAGTTGAGAAAATAGTGGAGCATGAGCATTGGAAGATTTATGGTGATGATAACTTTAGTGATCAATCCGTTATGCTTGGCGCAATGAGTCCTTAATTTCTTCGTCAGAACTAAGGATTAGATCTTTATAGTATGATATTGAAATTGAAGGATCTTCATAGATTTATCCTTAGGTCGTAAAAGTACAGAAGAAGCTCTTACACTCGCGTATGTCAGAGGGTACATCTGTCGAGCACTACGTGTCACAGATGATTGCTGACATCGAACAGCTAGGTTAGATGGGCATTACCTACGAGTCCGAGACTTCCATAGATTTGATCTTATAGTCTGTACCCGAAAGATGGGGCGGGTTCATCTTGAACCAAGAGAAAACTCTTGGAGAGTTAATGGCTATGATCATGGAAGCACAGCCAGAGCTTCTAAAAGGGCAAGAAGCGCAAGGCGCATCTTACTTCGACATATTAAAAGGCCAAGGCTTGCCCGAAGACTTCTGGGGGTGTAAAGAAATGGGCAAGGCTAAATCGTCACAGTCTTCTGGGAAGACAAAGGACATATCCCAAGATGTCTGCCTAAACTGTGCCAAACGGGGTCACTGAAAGCGTGATTGCCGTTTGGACAAAGGCAGACATGAAGGAAGTGAGGACGGGCAAGGCTCCGAATTCAGATATGTTTGTAATAAACATGTCCACTACTAGTTTTAAAATTGGATTTTGATTCTGGATGTGGTATATACATATGTACTGATGTGCGGGATCTGCTAATTAGTAGGAGACTGACTTCAGATGAGATCGATCTGTGAGTCGAAAATGAGAACAGAGTCGCTGTTTTAACCGTAGAAACCTAAGTTTTGGAACTACCATTTGGGCATGTACTTAAATTAGAAAACTGTTATAATGTACCTAGTTTGACTAGAAATATTATCTTTATATCTAGTATAACTTGTTGCAGGTATACCTTTATATTCTAGAACACTAAGTGTTTTAGTTTATAAAGATGATTTTGAGATACACACATTAGATGTGAATAACAGTATTTATATTTTGAATATAAATTAATCTCATACATATAGCATGACAAACAAATAGCTCAAACTGAATTAATCAGATAAGACTTATTTGTGGCATTGTTGTCTGGGACACATTAACAAGACTCGTATATCCATACTTTTGAAGAGTGGGTACTATGATGGATTTGATTCTAATTCAAATGATGTCTACGAATCTATTTTGTTAGGCAAAAAGCGTAAAACACCTTTTACTTGGTAAAAGTGCAAGTGCCACCGATCTGTTAGCCCTCGTTCATAGTGACGTAAGTGGGCCCATGTCTAGCTAGGCTAGAAGTGGATATGAATACTTCGTAACCCTTACGGATGTTGCATCGCGTTATGGTTATGTGTATTTTATGACACACAAATCGGAAACTTTTGATAAATTCAAAGAGTTTTGACACGAAGTAGAAAAACAGACTGGTAAAAGTATTAAAAACATTACTATCGGTCCATAGTGTAAAATACTTAAACATATAAGTTTCAAGATTACTTGAAAGAGTATGGTATTCTTTCACAGTAGACTCCTCCCAGTACACCTCAATTTGACGGTGTGTCCGAACAGAGAAACCGAACTTTATTGGACATAGTAAGGTTAATGATGAGTCACTCTGAGCTACCAATTTGCTTCTAGGGATACGCTTTAAACAGTGCAATACTTATTTTTAATAAGGTTCCGTCAAAAGTCTGTTGGACATACTCTATATTAGATATGAACATGAAAGAAATCAGGTTTCTCATTCCTGGTGATTTGGGATGCTGAGCATATAATTGAATGTTTGGATGATACAAAACTAGAACCCAAATCAGATAAGTGCCTAATTTGTGGGTTATCCTAGGGAAACCAAAGTATAGTACGTATACAACTCACAAGAGAACGATGTAATTGTTGCTCTCTATGCGGTTTTCCTAAGATGAATACCTATATGCAGTGGAAAGTGGGAGGAAAGTAAAACCCGATGAAAATCGGAGCAATACTGTTCCTGGCACTGACTCCTTTACGGAACACAAACAGTTCATCATGGATGAAACTATACCACAATCTTCGAATACACAAGAACCGCGTAAATCAGAGAGAGTCAAAAAACAACCTGGGAGGTATGGGTTTTTGATCTCACCTCATGTAGATGTCAATCTTATTGAGGAAGACAAACCGGCTATGTATAAGGCAGTGATACAAGGTATCGACTCCTTTTATGGCTAAGTTCCATGAAGTCCGAAATGGATTCCATGTATACCAACCAAGTTTGGACACTAGTTGATGTACCAGAAGGCATTGTGCCTATTAGTACTAAATGAGTCTTCAAGGAAGACATACATGGATGACTACATACAAATGTATACAGCTAGGCTTATACAGAAAAGGTATCGTTAACGGCATAGTGTCGACTACGATGAAATTTTTTCACATGTTGCCATGATTAAATCCATTTGGATAATGCTTGCTATTGTTGTATATTTCGTTTATGAAATATGGCATATGGACGTCAAAACTGCTTTCCTTAACAGAAACCTTTTGGAGGATGTTTACAACATCCTGACAGTTTTGTCGTGCTGAAACATGCAAACAAGGTTTGCAAGTTAAATCGATCCATTTATGGATTGAAGCAAGCATTACGTTCTTGGAACTATGTTTTGATAAGATCATAATGGTATATGATTTAATTCAAAAAGAATATAATTCTTGTGTATATAAGAAGGTTTGTGGGAGCGCACTGACAATTATTGTCCTATATAATGATGACATATCATTTCTTGGAAATGACATTCCCATAATATAATCGGTGAAAGCTTGGCTTTCATGAAAATTCTCCATGGAATACTTGGGAGATGCAACATTTATTCTAGGAATAAAGATCTGCTGGGATAGATCTAAAAGTTGTTGACCCTCTCCGAGAACTCGTATATTAAAAAATATGTACGCGACCTGGTGCCTCATATGCTTTGAGCATATGGAGTCACAATCAGGCCAATCCAAATGATGGTCACTGGATTGATGTTAAGAACATCCTTAAGTATCTTAGACGAACTAAGGATGTTTTCTTAAGCTATGGAGAATGAGAACTTGAGGTGACTAGGTTCACCGTTGCAAGTTTCCAAACCGACAAAGACGACTTTAAGTCCCAATAAGGGTACTATATAGTTTAAATAACGGAACAGTGAGCTGGAAATCTTCCAAGCAAGATACTGTTGACGAATAAACAACAAAAGCGGAATATTGCTGGAGTTGAGGCAGCAAAAGAAGTAATTTTGGATCTATAAAATTCCTAATTAGATTAGAAGTAGTTCTGTTAGCAGCTGAGCTAGGCTACAGTAAATGCTAAGGAACCGCGGTCTAATCAATGATCCAAGTATATACATTAACTATTTCATCTAATTCATCGATCATACATCGTGGCGATGTGATGATCGAATAAATTGCATCAGATGATAACCTTGGAAATCCGCTGACGAAAGCAGTTTCTCAGCAGAAGTTTGAGCGACCTGTACATAGTTCAGGTGTAGAACACTTGAGTGATTGGCTATAGGCCAAGTGGGAGATTGTTGGACAATTATGACCCATAACATCACAATTTGTGCAGAACATGGCGTTGTTGTACAAATTATCTATGTGACAAAGGAAATTGCTCTTTTATCATTTGTAATTGGATTACAGGGATATATAAATGATAAAAGTCCATATGATTACTACCGGATTAATAAGATATGAGACAGTATTAATCCACTAAGGTTTAATCATTAAATATCCCTAGTCGTAGTATTATCGAGACTGGACATCGATGATACGGAATAGACTAGTATTACACTTGTGCGTGTTATCGAAGCGTAACGGCATAGTTCTCATATATTTGGGTATTAGATACTCATGTAAGTGTAATAAGAGGTTCTGTTCACCAATGGTACAGAAATAGCTTCGCTATGGATAGACCCATCGGAATCTCATTGGTAGTATGACTATGTGTCTATGGGAATCTGAATCAGGGTAGGTGTATTTGGTCTTAACCTGAGACTTGCATCGCTAAAACTTGCGACAATCAATATACTTTGGTTTTTGTCGTCCGGGGCTTTAACAGGTTTTGTGTACGCCTCTTCTGGGTATACTGAGAATCGTAGTGTATTGGGTGTGATGTCAAGATGGAAGTATCACTCCAGTCATATGGAGATGATGATCACGGAGGATACGAAACTAATACTCTTTAGTACTACAGTCATCGGGATAATATGACTAGGTCATGATTATCCGATTATAGAGACTAGTTACCAGAGATCCGATATATGCTTCGTACATGGCAGACATAATTCCAGCCCTAGGCCTAGCATGTGATATCGATACTGGATCGTAATACGCAATACTACGTATACTACGCCTGACAAAGATTATATATTCCTTAAAGAATATTTCTGGAGAATTAGGTAGGCACGGCGCTTTGCTAGAAGCCAACCATGTCTCATAAATCAGTAAAAATGTGGTACGAGGTACGCACATGTTCGGATAGTCCGACTACCGGATTTACTGCCAACATTTCCAGGGATCTCATGGGTCGCTTCCCGAAGATTCACCGATGACGTATATCTCGAACATAATTAATCTAGGATTAATTATAAGAGAGAGAAAATTAATCTATGATTAATTACGGCGAGATTTTATCTGGGATAAAATTCAATTAGAAGAGAGAGAACGATTAATTCGGAATTAATCGATAAAATAATATATTCTATATGTTGAATGAAATTAGATTTCATAACGGAATTAAAATTGGATTTTAATTCGGGCGAACGAATTAATTTAGAATTAATTCACGAGCGATTTTAATAGTAAATTTGCTAGGCATAATTATTTAATTAAATTTGATTTAATTAAGTCGCAACGGAAAATTCGTTAATTCGAAATTAACGAACCCGACCCCGGAATGTGTTTGCGGGCCCACTCGTTAATTCGAATTTAAAATTTGATTTTGAATCAAGTGGGGCCCACAAGTCACATCACATAGTCACTGTAATCAACGTTTTGGTGATAGAATTTGGTGGGTAGTTGATGACTTGTTTAACACACTTGTTGGTGAGATGATGGACATATACCAAACATTAGATTTTTGGTATATCTTTTTTGTTTTTGGAAATCAAATCACAAGTCAACATTCATCTCTTCTCATCTCTCTCCATTCACGCCCAAAGCAATTTTTCTCTCCCAACTTGGCTTGGCTGAGAGTTTCAAAGAACAAAGGAAGAATTGTTGCAATTTTTTCAAGTGCTAGAACACTCAAGGAATCATACAAATGTGTTAGGGAAACTTTTCCCATTGAGCTTGGAATCAAAGATCAAAGCTTGGAGCTTATTCATTCATACAAATGGAAGCTTGGAGCACTTCACAAGGAGCAAATTTTTTTGTTCTCTACACATCCTGTAATCGTTCAAAGTGAGTATATTTCTGCTATACTTCCTTTTGTATTCACATGATTTTATGCTTAAAATGATCTTGGACTTGTTCTTAAAGAACCCAACAATAAATAAATTAAATAGTAAAATCCAATTTTAACTATTAAATTTATTTTGCCGATTAATTTGAAATTAATCACGTTCTCTCTTCTTCACGAATTAATTCCAGATTAATTTTCTCTCTCTCATAATTAATCCCAGATTAATTCTATTTGAGTCAAATGTCATTGGTGAATCTTTGGGAAGCGACCCAAGAGATCCCTGCATATGTTGGCAGTAAATTCGGTCATCGGACTATCCAAATATATGCGTACCTGGTACCACGTTCTTACCGATTTACAGGACATGGTTGGCTTCTAGCAAAACACCGTGCCAACCCAATTCTCCAGAAATATTCTTCTACGGAATATATAAACTATATCAGGCGTAGTATACATAGTATTGCGTATTACTATCCAGTATCGGATGTCACATGCTAGGCCTAGGGCTGGAGTTGTGTCTGCCCCGTACGAAGCATATATCGGATCACAAGCAACTAGTCTCTTTAATCAGAAAGTCATGACCTAGTCATACTTCCCCGATGGTTGCAACACTTTAGAGTACCAGTTCTGTATCCCTGCGTGATCATCATCTCCATATGACTGAAGTGATACTTCCATCTTGACATCACACCCAATACACTACGATTCTCACTAAACCCAGAAGAGTCGTACACGGAACCTGTTAAAGCCCCGGACGACCAAAACTAAAGTATAATGATTGTCGCAAGTATTAGCGATGTAAGTCTCAGGTTAAGACCAAATAAACCTACCCTCATTCGGACTCCCATAGACACATAGTCATACTACCAATGGGATTCCGAGGGGTCTATCCAGAGCGAAGCTGTTTCTGGACCATCGGTAAACAGAACCTCCTATTACACTTGCATGAGTATCCAATACCCAAATATATTAGATCTATGCCGTTAAGTTTCCATAACGCGCACAAGTGTAATACTAGCATATTCTGCATTATCGATGTCCAGTCTCGATAATACTACGACTATGGATATTTTAATGATTAAACCTTCGTGGATTAATACTGTCTCATATCTTATTAATCTGGTACTAATCATATGGACTTTTATCATTTATTTATCCAGGTAATCCAATTACAAATGATAAAAGAGCAATTTCCTTTGTCACATAGTTAACTTTGTACAAGAACACCATGTTCTTTACAAAATAGTGATGCTATGGGTCATAATTGTCCAACAATCATTTGGTATGTATAGATTAGTTGAATTGAGATGCTTAGACTAATTTCGAAGTGTGTTTCACACCTTATATTCTAATTGAGTTTCTCAATTATAGACCATCGCAGAAACTGTAATATTCTTCGACGAAGCGATCCTAAAATCAGTGAGTGGAACCTTTTCTCAAATTTATTTTACTTAATTACTTTTGATGTAAGACTTACTTTTCAGTACATAGGGCGTTAGCCGAAATGATTTCCATTTATTTTTATGAATAAGCATGTTTTAGAAAGTTTTGATTTGAAAAGCATGATTTTATGGTTTTGGAGGCATGGGGAAAAACCCACCTCAGTTGTTATTTGGTAAAAATATTGAAATTGACGGATTCAGAACATGTGTATATGTAGAGCATGACTAGGGGGACGGCGATACGTAACGCCCCTAGATCCTAGATTTCAGGGCTATAGGGATGGAAAGACGTAACGCCCCTATACTTTAGATTCAAAGTCGAGATAATAGCATTGATCCGCACATCTGGCTGTTGTTCAATGATTTAGGGGAAGGCGAGACGTAACACCCTAAGACCACTAGTTTAGGCGTATGGGGTACGGCAAGACGTAACTCCCTTATATATCAGGTTTTTCAGAGATAAATTTTCAGATATATGTTTTTCAGACACATAAGTTTTATGAAAAGCTTTCAGAAAGAACAGATTTATGAAAAAGTTTTAGAAAGAACTCAGTTTTACAGAAAATCTCAGAGTTTTATAGATATAAAAGAATTTTCAGAAAATTTTCACAGAAAGAGATTGGTTTTCCGATACAAAATGGATTTCAGAAAAAAGATCAGTTTTCTCGAGATGGTTTTGAATTCAGAAAAAAAAATGGATTTTTCATAAAGTATTTCAGTTCTGTTATAAATTTTTCATTCACTAGGCCATTCAAACGATCTAACCCCCTCACTCCCAGTTTTCTAATTTACAGGTTACTCGGAGGGCGAGCTCGAAATGATGGATATTGATGGCAGTCACTAGCGTGTATGGTCCACCAGGTCGAGTATATAGGTTCAGTACAGTCAGAGTCAAATTAAAGTTGCATGTCAATCATTGGTATTGTATAAGTTATTGCAATGTGGTTATAGTGTCAATGAACAATGATGTAAAGGGAAGTTTCATTGAATATACAGTTATGAATTTGAAAGTTGCTAAGGGGGATAGGTCTACATATTCCCTGCTGATGAGCGGAAAATATATCAATATTTACCGCCTCTTTTACATAATATTTTGTATAGTTTCTCGAGTTTTATGAATATTTTGATGTGTTTTAGTTTATTTTGCAGATAAAATAAAATCGGGACTCAGGAAGAAATGTGGAATAAATAAGGGCAAAAACTGGACTTGATATTTTGATTTTGGAGATTGGAAACTTGAAATGGCGTTCTAACGAAGTACAATTTCAGAAATTCTAACTTTATGCAATTGTCGTACTTTGGCCATAACTTATTATTCCGAAATCGGATTGAGATGATTCAAGTTCCGGATTAAAAATGACTCAAATATATACAACTTTGAAGCTCATAATAATTTCAAATTCTGAAGTGTCCATGATCGAAATTGATAAAACATCCGTAAGTGTGTTATGTGTAATTATTAAAGTCATTTTCAAAACAAAAAAAAAAAAAATAATAAAATAAAAAATGAAAATTGTCAAACTTCCACCAAACAGGCTTGCATGTTTGGTGGAGGATTTGGTGTCATGTTTGGTGGAGAAATTGGTGAAGGCAAAATTTTGCATGCTTTCTTTGGGGATTTCTCCATGAAAACCTAAAAAAAATGTCTTGCATGTTTATTTAAGTTTTCTTGTATTTTCTCTTTATTTATTTAATAAATTTTAGTGTGTTTTTAATTACATCATGGTAGGTAATCTCTTTTTCCTGGAGTTTGGGGTGAAACTTTTAATATAGTAATTTAGATTTACTTCCTTAATTTAATAAGTAAATTGAATTAATTATTTACCGCCTATATGGCCAGTTTTACATTATTGGACTTAGTTTCCACCTATATGGTCGGTTTAGGTGCTAATCTTGTTACCGCCTACATGGTCGGTTTATATGATTTTGATACAGCCTATATGTTCAGTTGGACTTTTGACAAATGATATTCACCGCTTATATGGTCGGTTTTAATATAATTAATTCAAGAAATGATTAATTGAGAATGGAGTAATCTATATTTGAATTATTAAAAGTGAAACCCAAAGCTCCAGTATTTTCTTTTATTATTGTAATTTTATTTACTTTTTAATTTTCTGTTATGTTATTCTGTTTAACTATGCATTTTTTAATTTTAAGTATGTTTTATAACTAAACATATTATCTAGGAGTGTGATGAATTCCAATATCACTGGTTTATAAAGTTGGTTATTTTATGTCTTGGGTAATATAAAGGTTTTATTTATTGAGTCTTAAGCTTAATGCTTATTGCTAACTGGCCATTAATAAGATTGATTTGGTAAACTTAAAATAAACTTGATGAAGGAATTTTTTGTTTCAGCCTTAGACTCAATAGCTCACGATCTCACATCGGGACATGGTGACGCTTAGGTAGATTTCCTTACAGGATAGACATATACCTGTCGGGCGGGGATAGCCACAATTGGAACTTATTCTTAATGAATTCAGGTAACTTAGTTAATATAGACATATGATTAATTGGGTTATTTGGGTGTTTCCATCTGACCATCGACAGAGGCTTTGCATATTTTCGTTTTCCAGGTTAATAAACCGATATATTGCACAACATTAGATAACCACTTCATCTTTAAAAGATATTGGAAGGATTTACAACCCTAGATAGTTTTATAATATTTATTTTACCTTTAATTCACTTTCGCACTATTTTAATTATTTGTCTTTAAGTTTAAAATCACCATCCAATCAACCAACCAATCTATTAGGTACTTGTAAACATTTAACTTCATAAATTGATATATGAGGTATTAAGTCCTCGTGGGATCGATACATTTTATACTACTTGAGCGATATGTACGCTTGCGTAACGTGAGTGATTACCACGATCAATTTTTGGCACCGTTGTCGGGGACTTATTTATCTTTTACTGTTAATTTTGAGGTTAGATACCTTTACTTGTGTCTAATTTGTTTTTACTTATTATTTTTGATTTATTGTGTTTCAGGTTCTCAGACACTACATGAGAAGAACCAGAAGCTTTGAAATCCATCCGCTTGACCCTGAAATTGAAAGAAAAATCAGACAATTGAGAAGGGAAATGTGAGAAGGCCAAGAAGAACTGATCAATATAGAACCTAAACCTTTGGAGGTTGTACCACCAATTCATATTCGAGACAGAACTATTCTGGTGGTTTACGGCTTCATTTCATGTATTGTTCTTCCTCTCTTACCAGCAAATGCGTGTGACATCAAAACATGCATCCAGATGATATAGCAGTCAGTTCAGTTTAGGTAATGCAACTGAAGATCCTAATGCCCACATCAGCAACTTCCTGGAAGTTTGTGGCACTTTCAATTACAACTGAGCGGTTGAAGAAGGAATGAGACTGCATGTTTTTCCATATTCCTTGAAAGATAGAGCTAAGGCTTGGCTACATTCACTACCAGCAGGTTCCATCACAACTTGGAACATTTTAGCCACCAAATTCCTTGGAAAGTACTTTCCACCAGACATAACTGAAAAGCTGAGGAATGACATCACATCCTTTGTGCAACATGACTCAGAATCCCTCTGTGAAACTTGGGAAAGATACAAGGAATTGCTCTGGAAATGTCATCACCATTAGATTGCAAAGTGGCTACAAGTCCAAACCTTCTACAATGGACTTTCTGGACTTTTGAGATCCACAATTGATGCTGCTGCTGGAGAAGCTTTAATGGCAAAAGGTGAGGATCAGGCCTATGACCTAATCGATGAAATGGCCAACAATAATTCTTTGTGGCCAACAAAAAGTAACATGATCCAACGAATCGCATGAATTTATTCAGTTGGAGCAACCACAGCAATGAATGCCAAGCTGGATCAGATATGCAAATTCATGGAAACTCGTAGCATGCAGGGTAATGCTGGATCCACAAATTCACCATATATAGGAGCACCAGAGACAAACCAACATGATGAGACGGTGAATTATGTCAACAATTTCAACAAACATGGGAACAATCCATATTCCAACACCTACAACCGAGGGTGGAGGAACCATCCCAATTTCGCATGGAGCAAAAATTCAGGGCAAAGAAACAATCTACCACTCGGATTCCAACAGTAAAACAAAGGCCAGGAGTATGAAAAAGTACCAGGAATAACAGAAGTGCTGGCTCACTTGAAAATGCTAGAAGTAAAATACGACTCTCAAGCAGCATCATATGAAGCTATGTTTCAATCACAAGCAGCATTAATTCAAAGCCAAGCAGCATCTTTGAAAATTCTGGAGAATCAAATGGGACAACTGACCAATGCTCAGAGTTACAGACCGCAAGGTAACCTTCCTAGCAACACAGAACCAAATCCAAGGAACCGAGGGAAGGAGCAATGTCAAGCCATTACTTTGAAAATCAGTACTGAAATAAACAAAGATATTGGATTCAAGGTATTCACTGAGGAAGTTCCAAAAGAAAGCAGTGAAGCATAACCACAGATGGAGGAAAAAGAAGAAAAGTAAATGATTAAGAAAAATTCACTCCACCTTCACATTTTCCACAGCGTCTCCAGAAAAGTATACTAGACAAGCAGTTTGCTCGATTCTTGGAGATCTTCAAAAAGCTGCATATCAACATTCTATTTACAGAAGCTTTGGAACAATGCCCAGCTATGTCAAATTAATGAAAGACATTCTGTCATAAAATAGAAGATTGGGAGATTACGAGACAGTAGCATTGACAGAAGAATGCAGTGCCATCATTTAGAGAAAGCTTCACCCAAAGTTGAAAGATCATGGCAGTTTCACCATCTTTTGCACCATAGGTGAACATTACTTCGGTAAGGCTTTGTGTGATTTAGGTGACAGCATTAACTTGATGCCTTTGTCTATTTACAGGAAACTACAGATCGGAGAAGCAATGCCCACCTCAGTTACTATGCAGCTTGCTGACAGATCGCTCATATTTCCGAGAGGTGTAGTGGAAGATGTATTGGTTAAAGTCGATAAATTCATTTTCCCTGCAGATTTTATTATCCAAGAAGACAAAGATGTACCTAACATCCTTAGGAGACCATTCATGGCTACAAGTCGAACTGTTATTGATGTATAAAAAGAAGAACTAACCATGAAAGTGTAGGACCGAGAAGTTACATTCAATGTTTTCAAAGCCATGAAATTCCCGAATGATGAAAAAGAGGACGAATGTTTTAGAATTGATGTTTTAGATAGTATCATCCAGGATACTATCACAAACATGATTGACAGTGAGCTAGATGATGATATTCTGGAATGTATCAATTATCTTGATAGACCCTTTCACTTCAAATCGACACACAGGTGGAAAATTTGGAATTACCAAAAAATGAGCTAATTAAGCCCTTGATTGAAGAACCATCGCAACTGGAACTAAAGCTACTTCTGAGCCATCTCAAGTATGCATTTTTAGGAAACTCTTCTGATTACCTATGATTATTTCTTCATCGCTAACATTAGAGCAAGAAGATAAGTTGCTGAGATTGTTACGAGAACACAAGAAAGCCATTGGTTGGACTATAGCAGACATTCGAGGCATTAGTCTATCATTTTACATGCACAAAATTCCGATGAACGACGAATACAAAGCCACAATGGTGCACCAATAGACACTAAATCCAATCATGAAGGAGGTCATGAAGAAAGAAGTTATCAAATGGTTGGATGTCAGCATCATCTACCCCATCTCTGACAGCACGTGGGTGAGTCATATGCAATGTGTGCCAAAGAAATGAGGAATAACTGTAGTCACAAATGAAAAGAACGAGCTGATTCCAACAAGAACAGTGATTGGATGGAGAGTATGCATTGACTACAGGAAGCTGAACAAAACAACAAGGAAAGATCATTTCTCGTTACCATTCATTGACCAGATGCTAGATAGATTGGTGGGACATGAGTTCTATTATTGTCTGGACGGATACTCAGGGTACAATCAGATTGCCATCGCCCCAGAAGATCAGGAGAAAACCACTTTTACATGTCCTTATGGTACTTTTGCTTTCCCCAGGATGCCATTTAGACTATGTAATGCTCCTGCTACATTTTAACGTTGCATGATGGCCATGTTCTCAGACATGCTGGAATAAACTATAGAGGTTTTCATGGATGACTTTTCTGTGTTTGGAGACTCGTTCGACCACTGCTTACAAAATCTGGAAAAGGTATTACAAATATGCGAAGATACCAACCTGGTACTCAACTGGGAGAAATGCCACTTCATGGTTTAGGAAGGCATCGTCCTAGGACATCGGATCTCATAAAAGGGAATCGTGGTAGACAAAGTAAAGATCGAGACAATAGAAAAATTACCTCCACCATCAACTGTCAAAAGGATTCGCAGTTTTCTCGGACATGCAGGCTTTTATAGGAGATTTATCAAAGACTTCTCCAAGATTGCTAAACCTTTGTGCAATCTATTGGAGAAAGACGTTCCTTTCAACTTCACCAAAGAATCCCACGAAGATTTTGAGATCTTGAAACATAAACTGGTCTCTGCCCCCTGTTGGGAAAACTCTAAGTCCCGAGGATCGATTAAAGCATAGAAACGACATGTGAATACATTCAAGGAGATGCGGAATACTCACAATTATCGGTTGAGCGATGCGACGAAGAAAAAAATCTTCAAGTCCTCCTCCAAGGTGATCAGCAGTCCACTGTTTTGGTCTCCACCATTTTCGGCCATGGATCATCCCTCCAAGCTCCAAGCTTTGTGTGATTCCATGCTCACAAGTGCGGTTTCCCTATCACCTTCGCAAGACCCCGAATGTGTGCTAGCACTCCGGAAATTTTTCCACAAAATTCCCTATTATTCTTCTTCATCTCACAGCAAAACAGAAAATTTTTGGAGAAGAAAAATTGCCCCTTTCGCGAGAGAGAGAGAGAAGAGTGGAGAGAGTTGTGTTAGTTAAATTGATTTCCAAAAACAATTAAAACCATAAACCAAATTTTTTAAAAGGCTTTCCAAAAGTCAATACAAAATTTGGAGGCAAAAATGCAATAAATGCATTCCAACCACACACATCAACTATTCAAATCACTCAATCAATCAAGTGACAAGTTGTCACATCACTCAAAGTGACTAATGATTTGACGCTAGATGTGACTAGCGATTTGACGCTTGATGTGACTTGCGTGCCGCACTCGAATTCGAAATGCGAATGCGCTCGCAAACACTCCCGGGCTCGGGTTCGCTAATTCCAAATTAACGAATTTTCCGTTGTGACGTAATTAAATAATTATGCCTAGTAAAATCACTATTCACGCCGCTAACGAATTAATTCTAAATTAACTCGTTTGCCCGAATTAAATTCTAATTTTAATTCCGCGTCGAAATCCAATTTCGTATAATATATCGAATATATTATTTTATCGATTAATTCCAAATTAATCGTTATCTCTCTTTAATTAATATTTTATCCGAGATAAAATATCTCTGTAATTAATCCCAGATTAATATTCTCTCTCATCTAATTAATCCCAGATTAATAAAGTGCGAGTCATACGTCATCGATGAATCTTCGGGAAGCGACCCATGAGATCCCCATATATGTTGGCAGTAAATCCGGTCGTCGGACTATCAGAACACATAAGCACTTAGTACTACGTTTGTACCGATTTACAAGACAATGTTGGCTTCTAGCAAAGCGCCATGCCTACCCAATTCTCCAGAAATATCCTTACAGGAATATGTGATCCATATCAGGCGTAGTATACGTAGTATTGCGTATCTCGATCCAGTATCGGATGTCACGTACAAGGCCTGGGGCTGGAAATGTGTCTGCCCCGTACGAAACACATATCGGATCTCTGGTAACTAGTCTCTATAATCGGATAAACATGACCTAGTCATAATATCCCGATAGCTGCAGCATATAAGAGAACGAGTTCCGTATCCTACGTGATCATCATCTCCACTATTACTGGAGTGATACTTCCATCTCGACATCACACCCAATACACTACGATTCTCAATATACCCAGCAGAGGCGTAAACAAAACCTGTTAAAGCCCTGGACGACCTAAAACTAAAGTATATTGATTGTCGCAAGTATTAGCGGTGCAAGTCTCAGGTTAAGACCAAATACACCTACCCTGATTCGGACTTCCATAGACACATAGTAATACTACCAATGGAATTCCGAGGGGTCTATCTAGAGCGAAGCTATTTTCTGTACCATCGGTAAAACACAACCTCCTACTACACTTGCATGAGTATCCTATACCCAAATATATGAGAACTATGCCGTTATGCCCTCACAACGCGCACAAGTGTAATACTATTCTATTCTGCATTATCGATGTCCAATCTCGATAATACTACGACTAAGGATATTTAATGATTAGACCTTCGCGGATTGATACTGTCTCATATCATCTCAATCCAGGAACTAATCATATGGACCTTTCATCATTTATACATCTTGGTGATCTAATCACAAATGATAAAAGAGCAATTTCATTTGTCACATAGTTAATTTGTACAAAAACACCATGATCTGTACAAATAGTGACACTATGGATCATAACTGTCCAACAATCTCCCACTTAGCCTATAGCCAGTCACTCGAGTGTCCTACACTCGAACTATGTACGGTTCGCTCAAACTACTGAGGAAAGGCTTTCGTCAGCAGATTTGCATGATTATCATATGATGTGATTTATTCGATCATCACATCGCCACGATGTATGATCCGAACGAATTGGATGAATAGTCGAAGTATGTATCTGGATCGTTGATGAGACCATTAATTCTTTAGCCTGCACTGTAGCCTGGCTCAGCTGCTAACAGAACTATATCTAATCTAATTAGATTATTATCAATTCAGAAGGCTTTTATTGCTGCCTAGCAGCAGCAATAACCCGCTTTTGTTGTTTATTCGGTAACAGTATCTTGCTTGGAAGATTTCCAGCTCACTGTTCTGTTTTTCAAACTGTATAGTACCGTTGTTACGACTTTTAGTCGTTTATTTATCGGTTTGGAAACTTGCAGTGGTGATCCCGGTCACTTCAAGTTCTCATTCTCCATAGTATAAGACAGCATCCTTAGTTCCTCTAAGATACTAACGGATGTTCTTAACATCAATCCAATGACCATCACTTGGATTGGCCCGATTGTGACTCCATATGCTCAAAGCGTATGAGACACTGGGTCACGTACATTTTTAAATGTACGAGTTTTCGGAGAGTGTCAACAACTTTAAATCTATCCCAGTAGATCTTTATTCCTAGAATAAAGGTTGTTTCTCCCAAGAATTCTACGGAGAATTTTTCATGAAAGCCAAGCTTTCACCGATTATTTTATGGGAATATCATTTCTAAGAAATGATATGTCATTATTATTTAGGACAGTCACTGTCAGTGCACTCCCACTAACCCTCTTATATACACAATAATCATTTTCGTTTTGAATTAAATCATACACCATTATGATTACATCAAAATGATAATTCCAAGAACTCAATGCTTACTTCAATCCATCCATGGATCGAATAACCTGCAAACCTTATTTTCTAGTTTTGGTACGACAAAACCGTCAGGATGTTGTAAACATCCTCCAAAAGGTTTCCTTTAAGGAAAACAGTTTTTGCATTCAGCTGACATGTTTCATAAATGAAACATGCAGCATTAGCAAGCATTATCCAAATAGATTTACCATGGCAATAGGTAAAAGGTTTCGTCGTAATCGACACAATGTTGATAACGATACCTTTCCACTACAAGCCTAGCTTTATACGTTGGTATGTTCCTTCCATGTATGTCTTCCTTGAAGACTTATAGTACCAATAGGCACAATGCCTTATGGTACATCAACTAGTATCCAAACTTAGTTGGTATACATGGAATCCATTTCGGACTTCATGGCACTTTGCCATAATAGGGAGTCGATACCTTGTATCAGTTCCTCATACGTAGTTAGTTCGTATTCCTTAATAAGATTCACATCTTTATGAGGTAAGATCAGAAACCAATACCCCAGGTTATTTTCTTACTCTCTCCGACTTACGCGGTTCTTATGTATTCAAAGATTACTGGTATAGTTTCATCCTTGATGAACTATTTGTGTTCCATTAAGGAATCGGTGCCTGGAATAGTATTACTCCGATTTACATCGAGTATTACTTTCCTCCCACTTACCAGTGCATGGCAAGCAACAATTACATTGTTCTCTTGTGTGTTGTATAAGTACTATACTTTGGTTTCCCTATGATAACCACAACTTGGGCACTTATCCGATTTGGGTTCTGGTTTAGTATCATCCAAACATATGCCTAGCATAGCCAAATCTTCAGGAATGAGAAACCCGGTTTCTTTCTTGTTCATATCTAATATGAAATCTTTCAAACAGATTTTCATGGAACCTTATTCTAAATAAGTTATGCATTGTTTATGCGTATCCGTTGAAGGAAATGGTAGCTCAGAGCGACTCATGATTAACCTTATCATGCCCAACAAGTCTCTCAATTCGGACACATCGTCAAATGACGTGTTCCGGGAGGAGTCCTCATTGAAAGAATACTATACTCTTTCAAGTATTTGAGAAACTTATTGCTTAAGTATTTTCATCATGGTCTAACCGTGACGATTTAATACTTTAGCCGATCTGTTTGTCTATTTCGTGTCGAAACTCTAAAAGTTTCAGATTTGTGTTTCAAAAGAAACATATAACTATAACGTGATGCCACATCCGTAAAGGTCACGAAATATTCATATCCAGCTCTAGCCTAGCTAGACATGGGCCCACTTGCTTCAGTATGAACTAGGGCTAACAGATCGGTGGCATTTGCACTTTTACCAAGTAAATAGTGTTTTAGGCACTTTGCCTTATAAACTAGATTCGTAGACTTTATTTGATTAGAATCAAATCTGTCCTAGTACCCACTCTTCGAAAGTGTGGATATACGAGTCTTGTTTAATTGTGTCCCAGACAACAATGCCACTTACAAGTCTCTTTTGATCAAATCAGTTTGAGCTATTTGTTTGTCATGTTATATGTTTGAGATTTATTTATATTCAAAATATAAATACTGTTATTCACATCTAATGTGTTTATCTCAATATCATCTTTATAAAATAAAAAACTTTTATGTTCTAGAATATAAAAGTATACCCGCAACGGGTTAAACCCTGATATAGAGATAATGTTTCTAGTCAAACTAGTTATATTATAACAGTTTCCTAATTTAAGTACACACCCAAGGGTAGTTCCTAAACTTAGGTATCTACGGTTAAAACAGCGACAGTTGTCCCGTTTCTGATTCGTAGATTAATCTCAACTGAAGTCGGTATCCTGCTCATAACAGATTCTGCACATCAGTACATATTTATGTATCACATATTTGAAGTTAGATCCTTGCTCATTCTTCAATTCCTTCATGTCTGCCTTGTCCAAACGGCAGTCACGCTTCCGCGATCCTGTTTGCCACAATTTAGGCAGACATTTTGGGATATGTCATTTATCTTCCCAGAAGATTCTAATGACTTTGCCTTTGTCATTTTCCACACTCTAGAAGCCTTTGGCCAAGCCTTGGCCTTCCGGAACGTCGAAGTGAGATGCGTCTTGCGCTTCTTGCCTTATTGCAAACTTTGGCTTTTTCTTCTTGAGAATAGCCATTAACTCTCCAAGAGTTTACTATTGCAATTTTAGTACTTCTAAGATCTATGAAGATCCTTCAATTTCATTATCATACTTTAAGGATCTAATCCTTAGTTCTAATTAAGAAATTAAGGAGTCTATATGACAAGTATAATGGATTAAGCACTAAAGCTATCATCACATGAATATTCCAAATATCATGTTCCACATATTTGCTTAACTTCTGGCTTAGGCCTAATCTGTTATTTTATCAAATAAAGTAACTTATTAGTTTCCAGGACTATCCTGAAATTTTATCCCCAATTTGAAAATTAAAGTCGTTTAAAAACATTTTTCACCCATGATTATGTTTTAAACATTAATCTTTCAATTTATCTTGATTCTAATAGTCCAACTATTAAATCAACGATTTAGGAACTATTTATTATAATGATTACTATAGTCCAACTATATAATCAACTATAATTTAATTGATTAAATTCAATTATATTGATTACTGTAATCCAATTATAAAATTAACTATTAATTGAAATAGTTTGAATACAGTCCAACTGTTTAATTAAAACAACATTAATTATTAGTCCAACTAATAAATAATTTATTTGACGAAATATTTGAAATGAGCGCGTATGGCAAGTAACTAAATGAATATTGCAAATTTAATACTTGCCTCCCACTATTTTTTGGCGAGCCTCTAACCATCTGTCGAGTACTCAGGAAATCGTGTTTCCTAGTGGGCTAGGATCCCGTTAAATGTCACATAATCTTGACTTCGACCAACAAATTGTATGATAATTAACTTGGTAGATCTCTAAGATCAATTGGATCCCATCCAATTCCTAGATCCAGTAGGGGACATCCAAGTCCGAAACATATATCTTATATATGCCAATATATCCAATATATTGCCTAACCTTTTTCCTCTGAATCAACTAAGCCTTGGCTTTGGCACAACAAACTTAGTGATCCCAGTTAAGCGGAACCCATTGACAATGGAAAGCTTCGTAATCAATGTCGATGGACAAGAAGTGGTCTTGACTTTGGCCAACAAACCACAACTTGGACAAGACACCAATATGTAACAAAGCCTTCGTGATTCAAACACATCCTCGACAGACAAAGGTCTTGACTTTGGCCAACAAACCAATGCCAGTCTTGGATCTTGAGTAAGAATCACTCAATGGAAGGAAAAACGCTTAATATTGTTTGAGGGTTTTTCGCGTGCAAATTGGCAACCAATTTATTATCTTTGTTAAGGTCTCATCATCATACACCCTTAAACATGCATTCTAAACATATAATAAGGCGCGTAAATAAAATAATAATGATATGTGGATGGATACTTTACACATTGATCCTAGATCAAATCTCTCACTTTCCTCTCTCCCGCTAGCACAAGTATTGCTTCTACCCGTTACATAACACTTCTAAAGAAACCTCATTTACATTGAGGGGAATAGGTGAGAAGAGAAATACACATAGTCAAAGAGGTAATAGGATGGACACGCAGGTCCAATTAATAAATTCTAAATTTATTACAACAATTTCCAAAATTTCCCCACCCATCTAATATCCATCTGATATACATTATTCATGCATCGCAACCATGTATTCACACAAGCATGTTATCAATCAATCTAATCCAATTAATTAATCTAATAATTAATGACCATCCAATGTTCTAACAATGATTGGATTTTGCTCGAGTCCAACTCGTTTTGCAAATAAGTACTCAAAGTACGAATTCTTGAATTAAATTAAACTACAAAATTAAATCCAATTCAATTCGCATTTAATACTAATTCGTTATTTAATTCCAAATTAAATACTACACTTTATTTGACGAATCTTTACGACTTAAATTCCAAATGTAATCGTTACGGGTCTCAAAGCCCGATTAACATCCAATGTCAATTTAATTAAAGTCCAATGGGCTTTTAATCAATTTCTTAAGGCATGGACTTTTGGTCAACTTGGGTCAAACCCAATAACTAAAGCCTATTTTAAAGGAATCACCCTTATATGCCTAGAAACCAATTTAGGCCCATTAGGCCCAATTAAAGTTAAAGGTCCATTAGTCATAATTGGACTTTATGGATTCGGTTTTGGGCCCAATTGGATCCAACCAATTTTCCTAAACCAATCTTGGTACAACCAAGCCCAATAAGCTCAATAACAACTTTTAAGCCCAATTTCCAAAATTAGCCCAATTAATTATATCACAAAAATTCCAAAATTTCATATTTAATTAACCAAAGTGTATAGCGTAATTAATTACCCAAATCAATATTTCCAAAACACCAATTAGCCTAATTAATCATGCTCATTAACAACAAAACATGTCCAACAAATTTTATCAAAAATCAAACCCATTTCATGCTTCAAAGTCTCGACAATGGTAGGGTTAATTATGTCCTATTCGAATTCAATCCAATTAAATCTAATTCAACATTCCCAATTGATTTCAAGTCATCCAATGAATCAAAAATCAAAAATTCCAAGACATGTTGGGCAAGCTACCTCTCGGCCAAGCTAAGATTTTTGGGGAAAATTGTTCTAAATAATTTTTCACGAAATTGGTCCAATCAAACTTAAATTCAACATCATTTAAGCATACTTAATCATCCAATTTCATCAAATCATGCTCAAATACATTTTACCCAATTTTAACCCTAAATCAAGTTTCATGCTTTTAACCTGCTCTGATACCATTGTTGCGAAAACTCTAAGTCCTGAGGATCGATTAAAGCATAGAAACAACATGTGAATACATTCAAGGAGATGCGGAATACTCACAATGATCGGTTGAGCGATGCGACGAAGAACAAAAATCTTTAAGTCCTCCTCCAAGGTGCTCGGCAGTCCACTGTTTTGGTCTCCACCATTTTCGGCCATGGATCATCCCTCCAAGCTCCAAGCTTTGTGTGATTCCATGCTCACAAGTGCACTTTCTCTATCACCTTCGCAAGACCCCGAATGTGTGCTGGCACTCCGAAAATATTGCCACAAAATTCCCTATTGTTCTTTTTCATCTCACGGCAAAACAGAAAATTTTTGGAGAAGAAAAAATGCCCCTTTGGCGAGAGAGAGAGAGAATAGTGGAGAGAGTTGTGTTAGTTAAATTGATTTCCAAAAACAATTAAAACCATATACCAATTTTGTAAAAGGCTTTCCAAAAGTCAACACAAAATTTGGAGACAAAAATGAAATAATGCATTCCAACCACACACATCAACTATTCACATCACTCAATCAATCAATGACAAGTTGTCACATCAGACAAAGTGACTAATGATTTGACGCTAGATGTGACTAGCGATTTGACGCTTGATGTGACTTACGTGCCGTACTCGAATTCGAAATGTGAATGCACTCGCAAACACTCCCGGGCTCGGGTTCGCTAATTCCAAATTAACGAATTTTCCGTTGCGACGTAATTAAATAATTATGCCTAGTAAAATCACTATTCACGTCGCTAATGAATTAATTCTAAATTAACTCGTTTGCCCAAATTAAATTATAAATTTAATTCCGCGTCGAAATCCAATTTCGTATAATATATCGAATATATTATTTTATCGATTAATTCCAAATTAATCGTTATCTTAATTAATATTTTATCCCAGATAAAATATCTCTGTAATTAATCCAAGATTAATATTCTCTCTCATATAATTAATCCCAGATTAATAAAGTGCGAGTCATACGTCATCGGTGAATCTTCGGGAAGCGACCCATGAGATCCCTGGATATGTTGGCAGTAAATCCAGTCGTCGAACTATCCGAACATGTAAGCACTTAGTACTATGTTTGTACCGATTTACAAGACAAGGTTGGCTTCTAGCAAAGTGCCATGCCTACCCAATTCTCCAGAAATATCCTTACAGGAATATGTGATCTATATCAGGCGTAGTAAACATAGTATTGCATATCTCGATCCAGTATCGAATGTCACGTGCAAGGCCTGGGGCTGGAAATGTGTCTGCCCCGTACGAAGCATATATCGGATCTCTGGTAACTAGTCTCTATAATCGGATAAACATGACCTAGTCAAAATATCTCGATAGCTACAGCATATAAGAGAACGAGTTCCGTATCCTACGTGATCATCATCTCCACTATTACTGGAGTTATACTTCCATCTCGACATCACACCCAATACACTACGATTCTCAATATACCCAGCAGAGGCGTACACAGAACCTGTTAAAGCCCTGGACGACCTAAAACCAAAGTATATTGATTGTCGCAAATATTAGCGGTGTAAGTCTCAAGTTAAGACCAAATACACCTACCCTGATTCGGACTTCCATAGACACATAGTAATACTACCAATGGAATTCCGAGGGCTCTATCCAGAGCGAAGCTGTTTTTCGTACCATCGGTAAAACACAACCTCCTACTACACTTGCATGAGTATCCTATACCCAAATATATGAGAACTATGTCGTTATGCCCTTACAATGCTAACCGGCGTAAACACACACGTATAACGCAAGCGCACGTATCGTTCAAGTAGTATAAAAATATCGATCCCACGAGGACTTAATTCCTACTGTTGTTATTAATTGTTGATACTATTTATTTACAGATATCTAATTATAGGAGAAGGGAATTGATTGCTTGAAATGATTTGATTTGTAGAGTTGCTAAATAAATAAATAAATAAAAAGACAAAAGAAAATACTAAGGAAAATAAACAGACTTAAAGATCTAGGGTTGTGAATCTTTCTAATATCAATTAAAAGATGAAGTAGTTAAATCATAGTTGGGTAAATTATTGAATTATTAATCTGGAACACTAAATTATGTAAAAGCCTCTTCCGAATGATCATTTACAAATACCTAGTATAATCCAATTGAACCATATGTCTATGTCAATTAAATTACCTAGATTCATTAAGATTGAGTTCCAATTATGACTACCCCCGCCCGACAGGTATATCCTATCCTGTAAGGAAATCTATTAAAGGGTTATCTATCCTTAAGGAAGATCGTGGGTTGTTGAGACTAAGGTTTTAAACTTAAAATCCCTATGTCTAGTTCATTTTAAGTTTACCTAATCAATTTTATTAGTGATCGGTTATAAAAAAAACATAAGATTATGACTCAACAAATAACTCTTTTAATTACCCCAACTATAATCTAACCCTTTATTAATACAGTGATATTAGAAATCATCACACCCTAGAATACTAACTTAGTTACAACACATAGTTAGGACTAGTAAAACAAAGATAAAAATTACTAAAAAGTAAATGCAGAAAAATAAATAAAATGCTAAGGAAAAAGGAATTAACTTCTACTAAATACTAATTAGAAATCTCCCCTAAAATATATATATACTTGTGATAATTTTATCAACCAGCCATAAAGGCAGTAATATTTGTTATTAAACCAGCCATAAAAGCGGAACAAAATATATCAGCCATAAAGGCGGAACAAAAATAAACCAGCCATAAAGGCGGAATAATTATTTAATAACCAACCGACCAATCTGGCGGTATCCTTATTAAGTCCGGTTATAAATAGTTTATATATTATATTTTAGGGAGATTAATCTAAATAGCAATAGTAAAAGAATTACCTTTTTACCTTACCGGTGAAAAGTTACCTACACATAGTAAATAGTAAAAATTGTAAAAAGTAAGAAAGTAAAATTACTATTACTATTAAAAAGTAATAATATTTACAAAACTTAAACTAAAATATTCTAGAGAGAGAAGCTCTCAATTTAGAACTAAGAAAAGAGAGAGAAAGGTGTAATGAAAACTGAAAATTCGATCTCTATTTATAGGCTCAGGTAAGGGTCCAGCATCGCGACGCCCAAATTGCACTAGCGTTGCGACGCGGGGTACAGTTCGACACGTGTCACGCGCTGGTTGGTCGGCTCAGAATCTTATCCGATGACGTGGCACTGTTCATGACGTCATTGTTTGCGTCACGATGACGTGTCAACTGTTCATGACGTCATTGCTTGCGTCACGATGACGTGTCAACTGTTCATGACGTCATTGCTTGCGTCATGCTGATGATGTGGAAGGCGACGTGGCGACACGTGGGGCGGCGGCCGTCAGACGAATAAGATTTCGCCACGTGTCGCGCTGTGATTGGCTGATGCTGACGTGGCATGTTGACTCGGTTGACTTGCTGACGTGGCATGCTGATGTGGAAGATGTTGTGGCGACACGTAGGACGACACGTGGGGCGGTGGCCGTCCGAGCAATAAGATTTCGACACGTGGCATGGCGCATTTTAGCATCTCCGTTCTGATGGTGACACGTGGCACGGCGCATGTTAGCAAAGTCAAACTTTTCTCTGATTCTGATTTGTGGACCCGGCGCATTTTAGCAGATTCGGCGCACGCTGGGCGTCGCGACGCGCAAGGCTTCAGCGTCGCGACGCGATGAAATGACGATTTTGCCCTTTTTGTCCAATTTTGTCCATTTTGCCCCCAAATTGTCTCCAATGCTTTCAAAACTTTATTTATCTGCAAAATAACACAAAATACATCAAAACGTTCACAAAACTCAAGAAACTATATAAAATATTAGTTTAAATGAGTGGGAAATAGTGATAGAAATACCACTCATCACACCCCCAAACCTAACATTTTGCTAGTCCTCGAGCAAAATATAAAAAAAAATAACATAAAAATAACATTTAACTAAGCCACTTTCGTAGGGATCACGGTTGCATTTAGCATATGCAACAAGCCTTTAAACCCCTAGGTGTCCCTAGTGGACGAGTTGTAGTCTCGTGAAGGTTTACAGCAATGATACCCACAAACATTTTATAAAAGTAAAAAGGAAGTGAAACTAATGCACACAAAAGCAAAAAGACAAGCGAAAAGAGAATAAAGATGTTAGTGACTAATCAGGTGAAATTTCTAATCCAAGTTACTAGATGTTTTGTTTCATTCTAAATTACTGAATAAGTAAATTCTCCGATTATTTTTACCATTCTTCATATACACAGCCAACAAAATATTAAACAACTCATTTTTGTCCACAACGGTCATAAGTACAGTTGATAAGAGTGTAATATTTTTGTCCTAAAGTTTTTATCAGAATTCACATCTTTTTGTAGTAATGGAATAAATTTCTGATTTTCTGTTGATTTTTCTTTGATTTTTTTCTCTATTTTTATTTATATACAATACCTTCCGTCTATGTAGCGAGTGTTGGGTCGATGGCTCCCAAACCAGTTGGCTTTAGGGCACCAGGTGTTAAGACACCCCTACGGACTTAATTACCCAGACTTCAGATATAGATATATTTTTTTGTAGCATCTTCGATCCATGTAACGAGCTTTGGGCCAATGACTCCCAAACCAGTTGGTTTTAGGGCACTAGGTGTTAAAACACCCTTACAGACTTAATAACCCGGATCTTAGATACTTTATTTTTTTACATCAGAATTTTTTTTTTTTTTAATTCCATAACTATGTATAGATGCTTCCTCCAATTAAACTAGAGCACAGAATATTACAAACTTTTCAATTACAACTCATGTCTGTATGTTACTATGCATGTTGATAATACCTGTCAAATGAGCATATGAAGATCCATTTTAGTCAGTTTTATGGAGATTTTACAAATTAATAATTCAAAAGTGAATAAACAAAAATTAACTTGTTTTGAATTAGGTTTGAAATACGTCTCAGGAGTGGAAATTCCTTACACAGCTATTTCTTACCAATTTCATCTTTTTAGTCAACATAACGACAAAACATTTCTACTGGTCATATAACTATAATTTACATGTGGTTTTAAAAGTTTAATCAAAGGCTCAGTTTATGGTGTGTGACTAACTGTCGAATGGACTTCCCGTTGTAGATTCCCTAGAGGGAAGGTGGAGCGAGGCTCACTTAAATACCCAAGCCCCTTAGGCTCTTATCGCTTGTTGTCAGGAATAAACAACGAGTCCTCCAAACTAGTCTGTCAGTCACAACACGCTATAAGTGAATGATTATCTAGGTGCCTCCACAACTTTCCTTATAAAAAGGTAGTGAGTGAGGAAGACACCAAACCATCACCTAGCTTTAAATATGCCCTTTATTTTTATTAATTTTTTTAATTTTTTTGTATTTTCGAAAAATTTTGGACTAAAAATAAAAACACAATACAAACAAGATAAAAGGAGAATAAGAAGATAATACCTGGTTAGCTGAATCTCTACAAAAAATTTAAAGGTTAAGATCCAGATTAATTCGACGCTTCTTACCACGATCATCATCGGACCATTTTATCTTTGAAATGATAGGGTCAACTTGTGGTTCAAAGGCTACGAGTTGATCAATTAGATCATGTGCAGTTCTGGCAGTGAATAAGAGTTCTTTCATAGGTTTTGACACGAACCCATTTCCCGAGCATCATCAAGAAACACACAAAGAAAATCGTAAAATCCATCAATGTTGAGTAGTCCAAGCGGTTTCTGGTGTATGTTCAGGTTCGCCCAAGATAGTACTATAAAAATTTCCTCCAATGTGCCTAAGCACCTGGCAAAGCAATAAAAGCATCAGAACGGTAATCATTTCTACCAGTCGTTCAGACATACCTGGCACGATCAGTTCCTCTCCGTTTGTTGATCCAATAAGATTTGCCTCTGCCAGGGTTTTGGTACGATTCCCAAAACATGACTGCCTCCTTCTTGTACGGACTTTGAAACGATCCCCATTAGTCCAAGATTACCTCCGCCATATATTAAGTGCATATTCCTTGCTGCTAAGACTCGACCCAATTCCTGTGCTGCTTCTATGTATTGTGGTTAGTACCAACAGTACTACCGCAAAACACACAGATGTTCTCAACTCGTCTTCTTGAAGTGGCTTCCATTTTTTTATATTTCTTTCTCAACTATGGATGCCTTCAAAAGTGCAATGACGGGCTGAATTTATAATACCTGAAAAAGGGTGAATACAATAATAGCACAAGTATCTTCCAGAGGACGATTGTTAGCTACAACAAAAAAGAAATCTTGAAAGGTCAAAAAGTCTGGATCCTATCTACGAAAATAAGATAATTACAACAGAAAAGCGAATCAAGCAATAATTAAGACAAAGGAATTGTGTATGCAATACGCCACTCGTTTGGTATATAAATCCATTAGGATGCGTCTTAAGATTTCATTCCTTATTCAGCCATCGCAAATGAATTAGCTCTCTTTTTTAATTGCCAAACACAATTCCTTCTGTCTTAAAATGCTCCGTTTGTGCCTTTCCCTACAAAAAATAACACACAAAATTAAAAACTCCACAATATGTATGAAAACAGAAATTACAACAAATTGCATGGGTTACCTCCCTGCTAGCGCTAAATTTTTCGTCTTCAGCCAGACGTGAATGAAATTCATCTGTTAGGGAGGTTTCAGTGTCGTTTTGAATGTCCTATCAAAGACAATTCCGTGAGCGTTGCTTTTGAAGGGTCTCTTCCAACGGTAAAGTGGCAAAAAGAATTTTGTCATATTTAGTGCTCGTGCCACCTTTTTTATCTTTGTTGCTCCAGTAGTTCCTGCAAAGAAAGAAAGAAAATCAGGAGGTCTCGTATGGTGCTTGACTTGGAATGGAAGTTCCATTCTGTCAAGCTTCTGTTGATATCTTTGGTTTGTACTCCCCAAAACAGCGATGTTTTCCTGAATGCTCTGGATCTTTAATAAGGTCAGACATTTGTTCTTCCATTTGCTCTTTTTCTTGCTCCACCTTTTCTTCACAGATGTATTTGAAAATTTCTGCATTCAGCTCTTCATCTGTCATCTGTGAAATACATGTTTCAAAATTGTTAACCTGAAAAGAAATGTTAGATTTTAGGTCTTCATCCTCTGATCTGGTTGAAATGATTGGCTCAGGTAGATCTTCATCAAACATTTGTGCAATGGAATCTCCAAGATCTTCATTTTGAGGATACAGAATTTCATCCTCAATTTTGATGCAGTTGGTACAAACAGCTCAGTTTCATCCTCGTCAGAATCTGAATAATAGAAATCAAATCGAGACTTTGCCGGTTCGGGTTCCTGAACTGATACCTCTGGTTGTTGATTCTCCTCAGCCTCCTCCTTTGCTAAAGTGTCATCGTGAAATGTTTGGTACTCTGAGGCTTCATCTGAAAATGATTCTTGAGGTATATAGCTCTGGTTTTCTATTAATTGTCTGATTTGATCTGTCATTCTCTGTATGGATCCTACGTTACTCTGAATTTGTGCATCAAATCGAACTGCTTGTTCTTTGAATATGTGAATCAATTGATCTTCCTCGGATGGTTCTGGTTCTTGATAAGAATCGAAGGAAGATGGTGGATAAGATGGAAAATGTGATGATTCTTCGTACCTTGGTTGATTCCAAAATTTCTGCCACTCTGAAAGGTAAATACATTGATCGCTCGGGTGGTTACCATCACAAATTACACATCTTCCCATTTCATTCTGTTGAGCAAATGTAGTATTGCTTGATTCTGGCATCCAGTGATATTGTTGGGCTGAACAACAGGCCTCAGAAAACCACTGTTCTGTTTCCCTTTGAGGGGGTGTATCTTCTTGTAACGCTCGTAATCTTTCAATCTCCCAGTAGTGTTCCATTTTTTAATCACCTGAAAACAAAAGAAATAAAAATTACAAAATAAAAGAAAGAAAATTAGATATAAGTAAAATAGATAGTTTCTAAATTAACAACTCAAGAAAAATAAGTCCCCGGCAACGGCGCCAAAAACTTGACCGGCGTAAACACACACGTATAACGCAAGCGCACGTTTCGTTCAAGTAGTATCAAAATATCGATCCCACGAGGACTTAATTCCTACTGTTGTTATTAATTGTAGATACTATTTATTTACAGATATCTAATTATAGGGAGAAGGGAATTGATTGCTTGAAATGATTTGATTTGTAGAGTTGCTACATAAATAAATAAATAAAAAGACAAAAGAAAATACTAAGGAAAATAAACAGACTTAAAGATCTAGGATTGTGAATCTTTCTAATATCAATTAAAAGATGAAGTAGTTAAATCATAGTTGGGTAAATTATTGAATTATTAATCTGGAACACTAAATTATGTAAAAGCCTCTTCCGAATGATCATTTACAAATACCTAGTATAATCCAATTGAACCATATGTCTATGTCAATTAAATTACCTAGATTCATTAAGATTGAGTTCCAATTATGACTACCCCCGCCCGACAGGTATATTCCTATCCTGTAAGGAAATCTATTAAAGGGTTATCTATCCTTAAGGAATATCGTGGGTTGTTGAGACTAAGGTTTTAAACTTAAAATCCCTATGTCTAGTTCATTTTAAGTTTACCTAATCAATTTTTTAGTGATCGGTTAATAAAAAGCATTAAGATTATGACTCAACAAATAACTCTTTTAATTACCCCAACTATAATCTAACCCTTTATTAATACAGTGATATTAGAAATCCACACCCTAGAATACTAACTTAGTTACAACACATAGTTAGGACTAGTAAAACAAAGATAAAAATTACTAAAAAGTAAATGCAGAAAAATAAATAAAATGCTAAGGAAAAAGGAATTAACTTCTACTAAATATAATTAGAAATCTCCCCTAAAATATAATATATACTTGTGATAATTTTATCAACCAGCCATAAAGGCGGTAATATTTGTTATTAAACCAGCCATAAAGGCGGAACATAAATATACCAGCCATAAAGGCGGAACAAAAATAAACCAGCCATAAAGGCGGAATAATTATTTAATAACCAACCGACCAATCCGGCGGTATCCTTATTAAGTCCGGTTAAATAGTTTATATATTATATTTTAGGGAGATTAATCTAAATAGCAATAGTAAAAGAATTACCTTCTTACCTTACCGGTGAAAAGTTACCTACACATAGTAAATAGTAAAAATTGTAAGAAGTAAGAAAGTAAAATTACTATTACTATTAAAAAGTAATAATATTTACAAAACTTAAACTAAAATATTCTAGAGAGAGAAGCTCTCAATTTAGAACTAAGAAAAGAGAGAGAAAGGTGTAATGAAAACTGAAAATTCGAACTCTATTTATAGGCTCAGGTAAGGGTCCAGCGTCGCGACGCCCAAATTGCACTAGCGTTGCGACGCGGGGTACAGTTCGACACGTGTCACGCGCTGGTTGGTCGGCTCAGAATCTTATCCGATGACGTGGCACTGTTCATGACGTCATTGCTTGCGTCACGATGACGTGTCAACTGTTCATGACGTCATTGCTTGTGTCACGATGATGTGTCAACTGTTCATGACATCATTGCTTGCGTCATGCTGATGATGTGGAAGGCGACGTGGCGACAAGTTGGGCGGCGGCCGTCAGACGAATAAGATTTCGCCACGTGTCGCGCTGTGATTGGCTGATGCTGACATGGCATGTTGACTCGGTTGACTTGCTGACGTGGCATGCTGATGTGGAAGATGATGTGGCGACACGTAGGATGACAAGTGGGGCGGTGGCCGTCCGAGCAATAAGATTTTGACACGTGGCATGGCGCATTTTAGCATCTCCGTTCTGATGGTGACACGTGGCACGGCGCATGTTAGCAAAGTCAAACTTTTCTCTGATTCTGATTTGTGGACCCGGCGCATTTTAGCAGATTCGGCGCACGCTGGGCGTCGCGACGCGCAAGGCTTCAGCGTCGCGACGCTGAAATGACGATTTTGCCCTTTTTGTCCAATTTTGTCCATTTTGCCCCCAAATTGTCTCCAATGCTTTCAAAACTTTATTTATCTGCAAAATAACACAAAATACATCAAAACGTTCACAAAACTCAAGAAACTATATAAAATATTAGTTTAAATGAGTGGGAAATAGTGATAGAAATTCCACTCATCAAACGCGCACAAGTGCAATACTAGTCTATTCCGCATTATCGATGTCCAATCTCGATAATACTACGACTAGGGATATTTAATGATTAAACCTTCATGGATTGATACTGTCTCATATCATCTCAATCCAAGAACTAATCATATGGACTTTTCATCATTTTTACATCTTGGTGATCTAATCACAAAAGATAAAAGAGCAATTCCCTTTGTCACATAGTTAATTTGTACAACAACATCATGATCTGTACAAATAGTGACGCTATAGGTCATAACTGTCCAACACCCTCATCAAAGTAGCACCGAACTTGACCCTTCCATTTGAGGTGATGTGCGATGCTACTGATTTTGTTGTAGGTGCAGTTTTGGGACAACGCAAAGCAAAACTTTTCCATGCCATTTACTACTCTAGCAGAACTTTGAATGAAGCTCAACTCAACTACACAACAACTGAAAAAGAGTTGCTCGCAGTTGTGTTTGCTTTTGATAAATTATGCTCTTATCTGCTAGGTCCCAAAATGGTGGTCTACACAGATCATTCAGCAATCAAATACCTGATCATGAAGAAATATGCCAAACCTAGATTGATCCGTTGGGTGCTTCTGTTGCAAGAATTTGATGTGGAGATCCGTGACAGGAAATGGATAGTAAACCAAGTGGCAGATCCCTTATCGAGGCTCGAGAATGGAGGAGCATCTGGCAATGAACTGATAATCAAAGAAACATTTCCAGATGAATAGTTGTTTTCCATGAAACAGCAGGATGTTCCTTGGTATACTGACTATGTAAACTACATGGTATCGGGAAAATGGTCGCTGGAATGGACACGTCAGCAACGAAAGAAGTTCTTCAAAGAAGTCAAGCACTATTTTTGGGATGAGCCGTACTTGTTCAAACGTTGTGCTGATCCATTACTGAGATGTTGTGTTCCACAGGAAGAGATCAATAGTGTCTTGCAGCATTGTCATTCATCACCATACAGGGGACACTTCAGCGGGAATAAAACTACAGCCAAAGTCCTACAATCAGGTTTGTTCTGGCCCACTCTGTTTAAAGATTCTTACTTATTTTCTCTTCAATGTGACAGGTGCCAGAGAAAGGGAAATATTTCGAGGAGAAATGAAGGACCTCTGCAAAATATTCTGGAAGTGGAGATTTTTTATATATGGGGGATTGATTTTATGGGACCTTTTGTTCCATCATTCGGAAACCTGTACATACTAGTTACAGTAGACTACTACCATCAAATGATTCAAAAGTGGTGATAACATTCATTAAAAAGAATATTTTCACTCGCTTCGGAACACCTCGGGCGATTATCACTGATAGAGGCACACATTTCTGCAACAGATATTTCGATGCACTCTTATCCAAATATGGATTTACTCAAAAAGTTGCCACTGCCTACCATCTACAGTCAAATGGACAGGTTAAAGTTTCAAACAAGGAGATCAAAAGAATCTTGGAGATAACCTTTGGATCAACAATGAAGTATTGATCTACAAAACTAGATGACGCACTATGAGCCTACCGGACAGCTTACAAGACACCCATTGGTATGTCCCCATATCGAATGGTATTTGGGAAAGCGTGCCATCTGCCAGTGGAGCTTGAACATAAAGCGTATTGGGCACTGAAGAAGTTAAATCTTGATCCACAAGCAGCAGGAGAGAAATGGCTCCACAACTCAACGAATTGGAGGAATTTCGCCTACAGGCTTATGAGAATGCCATATTATACAAAGAAAAGACCAAGAAATGACATGATCAAAAAACAGTGCGCAAATAACTGGAACCAAGGTAGCATGTGTTGTTATACAATTCAAGGTTGAAACCTTTTCCCTAGAAAGCTGAAGTCAAGGTGGTCAGGTTTATTTTTGATTACTCAGTTTTTACCATATGGAGCTGTTGAATTACTTGATCCCAACACCAATGATACATTCAAAGTTAACAGCCAGCGTGTCAAGCAATAATTGGGAGAATCATTTGAGCGACAAAAAGAAGTGTCACACATTCAGTGTTGTGATTTCTAAGCTTCCCAAGATCATTTCAAGCAATAAAAATAAGTGCGAATACAACGATGGAGTTGCGGAATACTCACATCGATCAGTTTTTAGCGATGCGGTGATCAACAAAACTTTATTTTCTGCCCTTATGAGTGCTTGGCAGTGGCATTTTTGCCTCTCCATGGATTCGGCTTTGGATCATCTTCTAAGCAAGCTCCAAGCTTGTGTTGATTCCAAGCTCATGGGTGGACTTCCCTATCACCTTCGCATGTCTCTCAGAGTGCTAGCTCTAGATAATTTTGCCACAAAATCATCACACTTTTGCTTCCCCTAGATCACGGCAGTGAGCAAAACCAAAAGAGAGAAAATGGCAGTTTTGCCGAGAGAGAGAGGAAGAGAATGGAGAGAGAGATATGATAAAATGTGTTGTAAAATTGGTGATTGATTTTCAAAAAATCATATACACAATTTTTGGCTTTTAAAAATTCAAACTAATTAAAGCTTACAACTACCAACATCAACTCTCATCAAGTCATATCACTCAATCAATCAAATTGTCACATCACTCAAAGTGACATGATTTGACGTTTGATGTGACTAGCGATTTGACGCTTGATTTGACTTGTGTGCCGCACTCGAATTCGAAACGCAAATGCGCTCGCAAACAATCCTGGGCTCGGGTTCGCTAATTCCAAATTAACGAATTTTCCGTTGCGACGCAATTAAATGATTATGCCTAGCGAAATCACTATTCATGTCGCTAACAAATTAATTCTAAATTAACTTGTTCTCCCGAATTAAAATCTAATTTTAATTCCGCGTCGAAATCCAATTTTGATTAATATATCGAATATATTAATTTATCGATTAATTCCAAATTAATCGTTCTCTCTCTTTTATTGATATTTTATCCCAGATAAAATATCTCCGTAATTAATCCCAGATTAATTTTCTCCCTCATTTGATTAATCCCAGATTAATAAAAGTGCGAGTCATATGTCATCGGTGAATCTTCGGGAAGCGACCCATGAGATCCCCGGATATGTTGGCAGTAAATTCGGTCGTCGGACTATCCGAACACGTAAGTACCAAGTACTACATTTTACCGATTTACAAGACAAAGTTGGCTTCTAGCAAAGCGTCATGCCTACCCAATTCTCCAGAAATATCCTTACAGGAATATAAGGATATATATCAGGCGTAGTATACGTAGTATTGCGTATATCGATCCAGTATCGGATGATCACGTGCTAGGTCTGGGGTTGGAATTGTGTATGCCTCGTACGAAGCACATGTCGGATGTCTGGTAACTAGTCTCTATAATCGGATAAACATGACCTTGTCATTTTATCCCGATGACTGCAGTACATAAGAGTACTAGTATCGTATCCTACGTGACCATCATCTCCATATGACTCAAGTGATACTTCCATCTTAACATCACACCCAATACACTACGATTCTCAATATACCCAGTAGAGGCGTACACAGAACCTGTTAAAGCCCTGGAGGACCAAAACCAAAGCATATTGATTGTCGCAAGTATTAGCGGTGCAAGTCTCAGGTTAAGACCAAAGACACCTACCCTGATTTCAGACTTCCATAGACACATAGTCATACTACCAATGGAATTCCGATGGGGTCTATCCAGAGTGAAGCTGTTTCCCGTACTATCAGTAAAACAAAACCTCATATTACACTTGCATGAGTATCCAATACCCAAATATATGAGAAGTATGCTATTGTGCCCTCACAACTCACAAAAGTGTAATACTAGTCTTTTACCCATTTATCGATGTCCAATCTCGATAATACTCTGACTATGGATATTTAATGATTTATCCTTGGTGGACTGATACTGTCTCATATCATTCTCAATCCAGGAACAAATCATAGGGACCTCCTATCATTTATATATCTTGGTGATCTAATCACAAATGATAAGAGAGCAATATCATTTGTCACATAGTTAATTTGTACAACAACACCATGATCTGTACAAATAGTGACGCTATGGGTCATAATTGTCCAATAATCTCCCACTTGGCCTATAGCCAGTCACTCGAGTGTCTGACACCCGAACTATGTACGGCTGGCTCAAAATGCTGAGAAGGTCTTTCGTCAGCGGATTTGCATGATTATCGTCTGATGCGATTTATTCGATCATCACATCGCCACGATGTATGATCCGAACGGATCAGATGAATATCGATGTATGTATCTGGATCGTTGATGAGACTATTAATTCTTTAGCCTGTGCCGTAGCCTAGCTCAGCTGCTAATAGAACTATATCTAATCTAATTAGATTTGTTATCGACCCAGAAGGCTTCTATTGCCGCCTCAGCTGCAGCAATAACCCGTATTTGTTGTTTATTCTGTAACAGTATCTTACTTGGAAGATTTCCAGCTCACTGTTCCGTTATTCAAACTGTATAGTACCGTCTGTGACTTAAAGTCATTTTTTATCGGTTAGGAAACTTGCAGTAGTGAACCCAGTCACTTCAAGTTCTCCATCTCCATAGAAAAAGACAGCATCCTTAGTTTTCTAAGATACTAAGTATGTTCTTAACTTCTATCCAGTGACTATCACTAGGATTGACCCGATTGTGAATTCATATGCTCAAAGCTTATGAGACACCAGGTAACGTACATTTTTCAATGTACGAATTCTCGAAGAGTTTTTCCGAAAGCCAAGCTTTCATCGATCATTATTAGGGGAATATCATTTCCAAGAAATGACATATTATCATTATTTGTGACAGGCACTGTCAGTACGCTCCCACTAACTCCTTATATACACAAGAATCATTTCGTTTTGAATTAAATCATACTCCATTATGATTACATCAAAACGATAATTCCAAGAACTCAATGCTTGCTTCAATCCATACATGGATCGAGTAACCTGCAAACCTTGTTTACTAGTTTTGGTACGAAAAAACCGTCAGGATGTTGTAAACATCCTCCACAAGGTTTCCTTTTCAGGAAAGCGATTTTCCCGTTCAGCTGTCATATTTCATAAATGAAACATGCATCAACAGCAAGCATTATCCAAATGGATTTACCGTGGAAACAGGTAAAAGGTTTAATCGTAATTAACACAATGTTGATAACGATACCTTTCCGCTAAAATCCTAGCTTTATACGTTGGTATGTTGCCATCCATGTACGTCTTCCTTGAAGACTTATAAGTACCAATAGGCACAATGTCTTGCGGTACATCAACTAGTATCCAAACTTGTCGATATACATGGGATCCATTTCGGATGTCATGGCACTTTGCCTTAAAGGGAGTCGATACCTTGTATCACTTCCTCATACGTAGTCAGTTGGTATTCCTCAATAAGATTGACATCTTAACGAGGTGAGATCAGAAAGCCATACCCCAGGTTGTTTTCTGACTCTCTCCGACATACGCGGTTCTTGTGTATTCGAAAATTAATGGTATAGTTTCCTCCTTGATGAACTATTTACGGTTCCATTAAGGAATAGGTCCCAGGAATAGTATTACAACGATTTTCATTGAGTTTTACTATCCTCCCACTTACCACTGCATATCGGTATTCCTCTTAGGAAAACCGCATGGCGAGCAACAATTAAAATTGTTCTCTTATGAGTTGTATAAGTACTATACTTTGGTATCCCTGGGATAACCTACAATTTAGGCACTTATCCGATTTGGGTTCTAGTTTGGTATCATCCAAACATATGCCTAACATACCCAAATTTACAGGAATGTGAAACCTAGTTTCTTTCCTGTTCATATCTAATATGAAATCAGTCAAACAGATTTTTATGGAATCTTATTCAAAATAAGTTTTGCACTGTTTATGTGTATCCGTTGAAGGAAATGATAGCTCAGAGTGACTCATGATTAACCTTATCATGTCCAACAAAATTCGTTTACTCTGTTCGGACACACCGTCAAAATAACGTGTTCCGGGAGGAGTCCTCTTTGAAAGAATACTATACTCTTTCAAGTATATTAGAAACTTATTGCTTAAGTATTTTCCATAACGGTCTTACCGTGACGGTTTAATACTTTAGCCGATCTGTTCGTCTATTTCGTGTCGAAACTCTAAAATTTTCCGATTTGTGTTTCAAAAGAAACACATAACCATAACGCGATGCCACATCCGTAAAGGTCACGAAATATTCATATCCACCTCTAGCCTAGCTAGACATGGGCCCACTTGCTTCACTATGAACTAGGGCTAACAGATCGGTGGAATTTTCACTTTTACCAAGTAAAGGTGTTTTAGGCACTTTGCCCAATTAACTAGATTCGTAGACTTTATTTGAATATAATCAAATCTGTCCGAGTACCCACTCTTCAAAAGTGTGGACATACGATTCTTGTTTTAGTTGTGTCCCAGACAACAATGCCACTTTTGAGTTTCTACTGATCAAATCAGTTTGAGCTATTTGTTTGTCATTTTTATGTTTGAGATTTATTTATATTCAAAATATAAATGCTGTTATTCACATCTAATGTGTTTATCTCAATATCATCTTTATAAAATAAAACACTTTAGTATTCTAGAATATAAAGGTTCACCCGCAGCGGGTTAAACACTGATATATAGATAATATTTCTAGTCAACTAGTTACATTATAACAGTTTCCAAATTTAGGTACAAACCCAAGGGTAGTTCCTAAAATAGGTATCTACGGTTGAAACAGTGATTTTCGTCCCGTTTCCAATTCGCAGATAAATCTCTATGGAAGTCAGTATCCTGCTCAAAGCAGATTCTGAACACCAGTATACATTTATGTACCACACTAATATTTAAAATCCAATTTTAATACTAGTAATGAACATAAATATGACAAACATATTTGAAGTCAGAGCCTTGCCCCGTCTTCAATTCCTTTATGTCTGCCTTGTTCAAACGGCAGTTACGCTTCCGCGATCCCGTTTGCCGCAATGTAGGCAGACATTTTGGGATATGTCTTTTATCTTCCCATAAGATAATAATGATTTTGCCTTTGCCCTTTTCAATACTCCAGAAGTCTTTGGCCAAGCCTCGGTTAACTAGAACATCGAAATAAGGTGTGCCTTGCGCTACTTGCCTTATTGCAAAGTTTGGCTTTGTCTCCTTGAGATTAGCCATTAACTCTCCAAGGGTTAATATATTGCAATTTATTACTTCTAAAATCTAAATATAGATTTATGAAGATCCTTCAATTTCATTATCATACTTTAAGGATCTAACCCTTTGTTCTGACAAAGAAATTAAGGAGTCTAATTAGCAAGCTTAATGGATTAAGCACTAAAGTTATCATCACATAAATCTTCCAAAGATTATGCTCTACTATTTGCTTAACTCCGGGCTTAGGCATAATATGTTATTTTATCAAATAAAGTAACTTATTAGTTTCCAGGACCATCCTGAAATTTTATTCCCAATTTGAAAAATTAAACCATTTAAATACATTTTCCCTAGGATTATGTTTTAAATGTCAATCTTTCAATTTTATCTTGATTTTAATAGTCCAACTATTTAATCAATGATTTAGGTACTATTTATTATAATGATTATTATAGTCCAACTATTTAATCAACTATAATTTATTTGTTTGAATACAGTCCAACTGTTAATTAAAACAACGTTTAAATATTAGTCCAACTAACATTTAATTGATTTGACGAATGATATTTGTTTGAGTGCGTATGGCAAGTAATTAAACGAATATTGCAAATTCAATTCTTGTCTCCCACTATTTTTCGGCGAGCCTCTAACTCTATGTCGAGTACTCGGGAAACCGTGTTTCCTAGCGGGCTAGGATCCCGTTAAATATCACACAATCATGACTTTGGCCAACAAATTGTATGATAATTAACTAGGTAGATCTCTAAGATCAATTGGATCCAATCCAATTCCTAGATCCAGTAGGGGGACATCCAAGTCCGAAACATATATCTTATATATGCCAATATATCCAATATATTACCTAATCTTTTTCCTCTGAATCAACTAAGCCTTGGCTTTGGCACAAGAAACTTAGTGATCCCAGTTATGTGTGACCCATTGACCATGGAAAGCTTCGTAATCAATGTCGATGGACAAGAAGTGGTCTTGACTTTGGCCAACAAACCACAACTTGGACAAGACACTGATATGGAACAAAGCTCTCGTGATTCAAACACATCCTCGACGGACAAAGGCCTTGACTTTGGCCAACAAGCCAATGCCAGTCTTAGATCTTGAGTAAGAATCACTCAATGGAAGGAAAAACGCTTAATATTTTGCGAGGGTTTTTCGCGTGCAAATTGGCAACCAATTTATTATCTTTGTTAATGTCATCATCATACACCCTTAAACATGCATTCTAAATATATAATAAAGTTCGTATAATAAAATAATAATGATATACGGATGGATACTTAACACATTGATCCTAGATCAAATCTCTCTGTTTCTCTCTCCCGTTAGCACATGTATTACTTCTACTCGTTACACTACACTTCTAAAGAAACCTCATTTACATTGAGGGGAATAGGTGAGAAGAGAATACAAAGAGTAAGGAGGTAATAAGGCTGGACACGCAGGTCCAATTAATAAATTCTAAATTTATTACAACAATTTCTAAAATTGCCCCACCCATCTAATATCCATCTGATATACATTATTCATGCATCGCAACCATGTATTCACACAAGCATGTTATCAATCAATCTAATCAAATTAATTAATCTGATAATTAATGACCATCCAATGTTCAAACAACGATTTGATTTTGCGCGAGTCAAACTCGTTTTGCGAATAAGTACTCAAAGTACGAATTCTCGAATTAATTAAACTACATAATTAAATCCAATTCAATTTGTAATTAATACTAATTGCTATTTAATTCCAAATTAAATATTACACTTTATTAACGAACTTTTACGATTTAAATTCCAAATTTAATCGTTACGGGTCTCAAAGCCCGATTAATATCCAATATTAATTTAATTAAAGTCTAATGAGCTTTTAATTAATTTCTTTTAAGGCGCGGGCTTCGGCAACCAAAGCCTAATCAAGGAATTACCCCATAAGCCTAGAAATCAATTCAGGCCCATTAGGCCCAATTAAATAATTAAGGTCCATTAGTCGCATTTGGGCTTTATGGAAGTGGTTTTGGGCCCAATTGGATCCAACCAATTTAGCCTAAACCTAACTTGGTACAACCAAGCCCAATTAGCCCATTTACAACATTTAAAGCCAAATCCAATTTTAAGCCCAAATAATTAAATTACAAAAAATCAAATTTCATAATTTAATTACTCAAAGTACATTACATAATTAATCACCCAAATTAACATTTCTAAAACATCAATTTACACAACTAATCATGCTCAATTACATCAATTAGTGTCCAACACATTTTGATCAAAATATCAAACCCAATCATGTTCCATTAGTCTCGGCAATATGAGGATTTTTACGTCAAATTTTAAATCCAATCCAATTGAATCCAATTAAAGATTAAATCCACATTCCCAATTGTTTCCAACTCATCCAATGAATCAAAAAACAAAAAATCCAAGACATTAGGGCTATTCATCAATTCGGCCAAGCCTCCAAAAATTGGGGAAAAATGTTCCAAACGCAATTTCTTGAAATTGATCCAATCAATCTTCAATTCAACAACATTTCAGCATACTAAATCATCCAATTTCATTAAATCATGCTCAAATTCATTTTACCCAATTTTAACCCTAAAATATTTTCATGTTCAACCTTGCTCTGAAACCATTGTTGGGATTTCTAAGCTTCCCAAGATCATTTCAAGCAATGAAAATAAGTGCGAATACAACGAGGGAGTTGCGGAATACTCACATCGATCGATTTTTAGCGATGCGGTGATCAACAAAACTTTATTTTCTGCCCTTGTGAGTGCTCGGCAGTGGCAGTTTTGCCTCTCCATGGATTCGGCTTTGGATCATCTTCTAAGCAAGCTCCAAGCTTGTGTTTATTCCAAGCTCATGGGTGGACTTCCCTATCACCTTCGCTTGTCTCTCGGAGTGCTAGCTCTTGATGAATTTGCCACAAAATCATCACACGTTTGCTTCCCCTAGCTCACGACAGTGAGCAAAACCAGAAGAGAGAAAATGGCAGTTTTGCCGAGAGAAAGATGAAGAGAATGGAGAGAGAGAGATGATAAAATGTGTTGTAAAATTGGTAATTGATTTTCAAAAAATCATATACACAATTTTTGGCTTTTAAAAAGTCAAACTAATTAAAGCTTACAACTACCAACATCAACTCTCATCAAGTCACATCACTCAATCAATCAAATTGTCACATCACTCAAAGTGACATGATTTGACGCTTGATGTGACTAGCGATTTGACAATTGATTTGACATGCATGCCGCACTCGAATTCGAAACGCGAATGCGCTCGCAAACAATCCCAGGCTCGGGTTCGCTAATTCCAAATTAATAAATTTTCCGTTGCGACGCAATTAAATGATTATGCCTAGCGAAATCACTATTCACGTCACTAATAAATTAATTCTAAATTAACTCGTTCGCCCGAATTAAAATCTAATTTTAATTCCGCGTCGAAATCCAATTTCGATTAATATATCGAATATATTAATTTATCGATTAATTCCAAATTAATCGTTCTCTCTCTTTTATTGATATTTTATCCCAGATAAAATATCTCTGTAATTAATCCCAGATTAATTTTCTCTCTCATCTGATTAATCCCAGATTAATAAAAGTGCGAGTCATACGTCATCGGTGAATCTTCGGGAAGCGACCCATGAGATCCCCGGATATGTTGGCAGTAAATTCGGTCGTTGGACTATCCGAACACGTAAGTACCAAGTACTACGTTTTACCGATTTACAAGACAAGGTTGGCTTCTAGCAAAGCGCCATGCCTACCCAATTCTCCAGAAATATCCTTTACAGGAATATAAGGATCTATATCAGGCGTAGTATAATTAGTATTGCGTATATTGATCCAGTATCGGATGATCACGTGCTAGGCTGGGGCTGGAATTGTGTCTGCCCCGTACGAAGCACATGTCGGATGTCTGGTAACTAGTCTCTATAATCGGATAAACATGACCTTGTCATTTTATCCCGATGACTGCAGTACATAAGAGTACTAGTACTGTATCATACGTGACCATCATCTCCATACGACTGAAGTGATACTTCCGTCTTGACATCACACCCAACACACTACAATTCTCAATATACCCAGCAGAGGCGTACACAGAACCTGTTAAATCCTTGGACGACCAAAACCAAAGCATATTGATTGTCGCAAGTATTAGTGGTGCAAGTCTCAGGTTAAGACCAAATACACCTATCCTGATTTCAGACTTCCATAGACACATAGTCATACTACCAATGGAATTCTAAGGGGGTCTATCCAGAGCGAAGCTGTTTCCCGTACCATCGGTAAAACACAACTTTCTATTACACTTGCATGAGTATCCAGTACCCAAATATATGAGAACTATGCTACTGTGCCCTCACAACTCGCACAAGTGTAATACTAGTCTTTTACGGATTTATCGATGTCCAATCTCAATAATACTCTGACTAGGGATATTTAATGATTTATCCTTGGTGGACTGATACTGTCTCATATCATTCTCAATCCAGGAACAAATCATAGGGACCTCTTATCATTTATATATCTTGGTGATCTAATCACAACTGATAAGAGAGCAATCTCCTTTGTCACATAGTTAATTTGTACAACAACACCATGATCTGTACAAATAGTGACGCTCTGGGTCATAATTGTCCAACATTCAGATCCAGCCTAACGTTCGGGCAGTCATGTCTAGCTGACGACGTTAAACTTAGTGATAGTTGGGAGGCAACCCAATGAAAATTGTGTATATATTCAGATTTGGTGTGTTTTATTTTTTTTTATGTTTAATTTTTGTAGGTAAAGTCACATTTCATGATGTAAGACGTTCTCGCAAATCTTCACAAGCAATTTCCTTCTCTCCCTCTAAACTCTCTGATGAAAGTCTACAAAGCTCACTTGGAACGAATGAGACTTCTGATGATCAAAGGTATTCCTAATGACATTCGTTGGATTATTGAAGCACAGGTCTGATTGGCAAGTGAACCCTCTAACTCTTTTGTGTCATATCTGATTGGTTTAGGAAGAATCACCTATGCTAAAAAGAGAAGATCTAAAAGAATGGGTGTTTGTTATAAATGTGCACGCATGACATGTAATACTCGTTGTTGTTCTTTAGGAATGGTGTCTGATAACCGTGAAGATAAAATTAAATTCATTAGGGATGGCTTGAGTAAGGAGTCTTTGGATGACATATCATTGACTCTTGAGACATATCCCAGTGGATATGTGCATCATGCAATTCATATGTTACATGCAAAATTCCAAAAAGAAAGACAACATTTCAGTTTTGGGAATCTGACTCTAAAAGACCCTTGATCGGTGAAATCACACATGTTACGCAAGCGCACGTATCGCTCAAGTAGTATAAAATGTATCGATCCCACGAGGACTTAATACCTTGGCTATTAATTTATTGAAGCTAAATGTCTACGAGTATCTAATTGATTGATTTTTGGTTGGATGATGATTTTTATCTAAAACAAGTAAATAAAATAGTATGAAAGTAAATTAAAGGAAAAATCAATATTATAAAACTATCTAGGGTTGTGAATCCTTCCAATATCTTTTAAAAATGAAGTGATTATCTCATATTTGTGCAATATATATGTTTATTAACCTGGTACACGAAATTATGCAAAAGCCTCTTCTGATGATCAGATGCAAACACCCAAAGTAACCCAATTAACTATATTCATATGTTAATTAAGAAACTCCAAATTCATTAAGTTTAAGTTCCAATTATGGCTACCCCCGCCCACAGGTATATTCATATCATGTAAGGAAATCTACCTAAGAGACATTTACCCCAAGGTAAGATCGTGAGCTATTGAGTCTAAGGCTAAACCTAAAATCTCTTTTCCAAGTTCATTTTAAGTTTACCAAATCAATCTTATTAATGGCCAGTTAACAAGAAGCATTAAAACTAAGACTCAATAAACAAACCAATATATTACTCAAGGCATAAAAAAACCAACTTATAAACCGGTGATATTGGAATTCATCACACCCGTAGATTATGTATTTAGCTACGATACATACCTAAGATTACTAAAAACTTAATTAAAAAAAACATCATAAAAAATAACTTGAAAATAAATAAAAGTAAAATTACAATAATGAAAGAAAATATTGGGGTTTAAAGATCCATTTTTAATATTTCAAAATTAGAAATCTCCCTTACTGTCAATGTTTACCGATTAATTAATTATATTTAACCAGACCATAGAGGCGGAAATTTCATTTGTCATAATTAAGTCCAACCGACCATAGAGACGGTAACAAGATTATTACCTAAACCGACCATATAGGCGGAAACTACGTCTGGAATGTAAAACCGACCATATAGGCGGTAAATAAGGTTGTCACCTAAACCGGCCATATAGGCGGTAACTAATTAATCCAAATTTTAAATAAAATAAGGGAGATAATCTAATTTATTATATTAAAATTATTATCTTGTCACCCTAGCAGAATGAGATTACATGCTCATGCTGTAAATGAAAACACACAAAAATTTATTAATTAAATAAAAAGAAAATACAAGAAAACTTAAATAAATATACAAGACACTATCTTTTAGTTTGTCATGGAGAAATTCCTCCAAAGAAAGCATGAAAAATTTACAAAGTTTAGATTGGTATTTATAGGCAAATCTAAAGGCTTCTACCAATTTCCCCACTAAACATGGCATCAAACATGGCACCAATAATTACACATAACACACTTCTGGATATTTTATCAATTTAGGTCATGAAAAATTTAGAATTCGAAATTATTATGAACCTCAAAATTATATATCTTTGAGTCTTCTTTAATCTGGAACTTGAATCACCTCCATCCGATATCGGAGTAGAAAGTTATGGCTAAATTAGGACAATTGCGCAAAGTTGAAATTTGTTAAATTGTACTTCGTTAGAACGCCATTTCAAGTTTCCAACCTCCAAAATCCAAATGTAAAGTCCAATTTTTGCCATTATTTGTTCCACATTTCGTCCTGATTGATTCCATTGAGTCCCGATTTTATTTTATCTACAAAATAAACTAAAACACATCAAAATGTTCATAAAACTCAAGAAACTATACAAAATATTAAGTAAAAGGGGCGGTAAATATTGATATATTTTCCGCTCATCAGCCCTGTTTGCCAATTTATAAGAAAATTAGATGGGAAGCTTGTCCCTGACTCATAGATATCATTCAAGCCGTTACTTCTTGTAAATATTATTATCTCTTTGTATTTATCTAATAATTGTGATTTGTTTTGTTATTTTCTTTACTTTCTCAAACAGGATCCAAACTTTTTTACTTTCACGATATATTTTACTGTTTAGCTAATAATTGTCATTTGGCAGGTACTAGTGCTATTATTACTCACCATTTTTTCAGGTTCTATAAATTCAACTCATCATTGCACTCTTGAAGGCATCCAGACTTGAGAAAAAAATACATAAAAAAATGGAAGCAACTTCGAGAAGACGAGTTGTAAACATTTGTGTGTTTTGCGGTACTAGTGCTAATTCTAAACCAGAATTCTTAGCGGCAGCACAGGAATTGGATCGAGTCATAGCTGAAAGGAATATGCACTTAGTATATGGTGGTGGCAATCTTGGACTAATGGGGTACGTTTCAAGGGCCGTACAGGAAGGAGGTAGTCAAGTTCTGAGAATCATCCCAAAACCCTTGGTAGAGGTGAATCTGATAGGACCATCAAACGGAGAGGAACTTATCGTGCCAGGTATGTCCGAACGACTTGTGGAAATGATTAATCGTGTTGATGCTTTTATTGCTTTGCCAGGTGGCTTAGCTACGATGGAGGAAATTCTTACAATATTATCTTGGGTGACCCTGAACGTACACCAGAAACTGATTGGACTGTTTAACGCTGATGGATTTTATGATTTTCTTTGTGTGTTTCTTGATGATGCCTGGAGAAATGGGTTTGTATCAAAACCTGTAAAGGAAATCATCTTCACTGCCAGAACTGCCAATGATTTAATTTACCAATTTTAGCCTTTGAACCACAAATTGACCATATCATTTCCAAGATAAAATGGTCTGATAATGATCGTGGTAAGAAGCGTCGGAGAAATCTGGATCTTAACCTTTAATTTTCTTTTTAGATGTAGAATTTCAGCTAACCAAGTATTGTTTCTAAACTTTTCTTCTACTTTTTAAGACATTAGGGACAATGTCTCATTTAAGTTTGGGGGAGGGGAATAGTTGACTTGTATCTTATTTTTATTTTTCGATTTTTAGTCAAAAAATTTCAAAAAAATTAAAAAAATTTAGAAAAAAATTAAAAAAATTTTGTGTTTTTTGTATTTTTTTAACTTGACTAATCAGGTGAAATTGGTGTAAGATAGCTGTGTAAGGAATTTCCACTCCTGAGACGTATCTCAACCTATTTCGTAACAAGTTAATTTTTGTTTGTTTCCTTTTGAATTATTTAATTTGTGAATTCTCCATAATACTGACTAAATTGGATCTTCATATGCTCAGTTGACAGATATTATAAACATGCATGGTAACATACGAGCATGAGATGTAAGTGAAAAGTTTATAATATTCAGTGCTCTAATTTAATTGGAGGAAACATCTAAAAAAGCAATGAAAAAAAACACATCTGAGATCCGAGTAATTAAGTCCGTAGAGGTGTTTTAACACCTAGTGCCATAAAGCCAACTGATTGGTGCAGGCACTGCATTTTTGCATATAAGTCTCGATGATGAGTCTCGCATGGAGACACTACCTCTTTTATTGTGAAAGTCGCGGGAAACGGACGTCGGAAGGGAATAGTCAAGAATTGACACATTGTTGGATTTAACTCATTGGATTAGCTTTGGGTTCGCTTGTTAGACCTATGTTTCAAAGCACACCCTTAGCCCAAAACCCCGCAAGACACATACCAAGCCCACACACCACTAAGACACACACCAAGCCCACACATCACTAAATCAAACACCTAAGCCCACCAAATGGACCAAGCCTATCAATACACCTTCCAAATTAACAAAATCACACATTAAACACATGCATAAACCAAGCCAAAATTCCCTTCCTAAATTAAAGAAATCCCATGGATCCCTTGCCTAATTAAACCAAATCATATCCCTAACTAAAAAAGAATAAATCAAATTAAATCAAATCACTTCCCTAATTAAAAGATTTTTCCCTATCAAATACTAATTAAAAATATCTCTCATTATGTACAAATCCTTTTCCTTCTCAAACAAGGATAGCCCCCATCCCTTTACCGATAAAAATAACCCTTCACCAACACATTAAAACCCTAGTTCATTCACATACAAAAACACCAAGAAAATAGCCTAGCACACTCACGCCAATAGACTCCCAAGCTTTCTCCCCATTGCCGCACATAAACCCTACTCACGCAGCAACCAATTACCAATTCACATAGCCCACGAATTGCCCATGCACCCACAATGCCACACACACATTGATTCACGGACGCACCCCTTGACCACACACTGCCACAGCACACTCGCCACTTCATCCATTAGCCCCCACTCACATAATCAACACGTCCGCATATCACTTTCGCCATCCTCTGAAACTGCTGTACAAATCATCAAATTTTCTGCCCAAACACAGCCGCAAACCCTACCTCACTGCACGCCTAAACGCTCATTGTCCAGCCCCCTTAAACGGCCGCACACTGCCCAGTTTACCGCAAATTTAACCCTTGAAAATGCCCCCAAACCAGTCCAAATAACCCACAAAACAGTCCCCTAATTACCAAAAAAAAAGTGACCAGAAAATACAACACAAACAGAAGCGAAACGGAGTGAAAACAATAGCCCAAACAGTGAAACAGCGAGGAAAAATGTTGGATTAGTGAACCAGGAAAGTTGTGGAATATCAACCCTTCCGACGGCCGTGTAACGCGCTTTCGAGAGACGATAAAAGAGGTTAGACCTTAGGGCACCTTCTTTATTTATTATTCTTCATTGTTTTTTAATATATTATAGCATGAGAGTCATTTGTTGATGCATGATGTGAATTCCGGGTGAACGAAATGCATGTTCTCTTTTGTGGTATATCGGATGGAAACCCGAACGTAAATTCCGTAGCCAAATCTGAATGGACGGTAGTGGGGTTTGCACTCGGGATACAATGCCACGTACTACTTAAGAGACACACATATTTCGTTTCATCCAAACCTGTATGCGAGCATGATTTAGTCTAGTATGTTATTTATTTTTTAGCATGATTTAGTTGTTTATTTTTAAGCATGAGTAGTTATTTGTTTTGCGTTTGGAATTTGCATTAGGTTTACGTTGTTGTTTGCTTTTCGCATTATATAATTGAAATATGTTCATGAGATTGCCGTGTGTTGTCATGTGTTATGAGGACTTACTTTCCAAGCATGCAAACTTAGACATAAGATTTATCTTTATGAACATGAACTAGATATAGGTTGTTCTTGAGCATGTTGCGTAGATTCGGTTAAGATATTGCACAAATCACATCATTACAAGTGGCATAAGTAAGGGATCATTCCGAACCCAACAGGTTTGAGGTCTTCCCTTGCGAGGGGTGAGTGCGGCCTTAAATGAATAATACAACTTTTATTTAAACAAAAAAAATCCATTTACAAATTACATGAAACTTTAGGACATATTGTTGGACAATTATGACCCATATCATCACTATTTGTAAAATACATTATGGTTTTTGTACAAATTAATTATGTGACAAAGGAAATTGCTATTTTATAATTTTGTAATCAGATTACTTGAATATATAAATGATAAAAGTCCTTATGATTAGTTCTGGATTAATAAGATTTGAGACAGTATCAATCCACGTAAGGTTTAATCATTAAATATCCATAGTCGCAGTATTATCGAGACTGGACATCGATAATGCGTAATAGACTAGTATTGCACTTGTGCGAGTTATGGAAGCGTAACGGCATAGTTCTCATATATTTGCGTATTGGATACCCATGCAAGTGTAATAAGAGGTTCTGTTTGTCGATGGTACGGAAACAGCTTCGCTCTGGATAGACCCATCGGAATCTCATTGGTAGTATGACTATGTGTCTATGGGAATCCGAATCAGGCTAGGTATTTGGTCTTAACCTGGGACTTGCATCGCTAATACTTGCGACAATCAGTACGTTTTGGTTTTGGTCGTCTGGGACTTTAACAGGTTCTGTGTACGCCTCTTCTGGGTTTATTGAGACTCGTAGTGTATTGGGTGTGATGTCAAGATGGAAGTTTCACTTCAGTCATATGGAGATGATGATCACACAGGGATACAGAACTGGTACTCTAATATGTTGCAACTATAGGGATAATATGACAAGGTCATGATTATGCGATTAAAGAGATTAGTTGCTAGTGATCTGATATATACTTCGTACGGGGCAGACACAATTCTAGCCCCAGGCCTAGCATGTGACATCCGATACTGGATCGTAATACGCAATACATAGTGTACTATGCCTGATATAGATTATATATTCTTTGTTGAATATTTCTGGAGAATTGGGTAGGCACGGTGCTTTGTTAGAAGCCAATCATGTCTTGTAAATCGGTAAGAACATGGTACAGGGTACGCACATGTTCGAATAGTTCGACGACCAGATTTACTGCCAACATATCTAGGGATCTCTTGGGTCGCTTCCCAAAGATTCATCGATTACATTTGACTCGAACAGAATTAATCTATGATTAATTAAAAGAGAGAAAATTAATCTGAGATTAATTGCGGCAAGAATTTATCTGGGATAAAATTCGATTAGAAGAGAGAGAACACAATTAATTGAGAATTAATCGATTAAATAATATATTGGATATATTAATTGAAATTAGATTTCAAAGCGGAATTAAAATTGGATTTTAATTCGGGTGAACGAATTAATTTAGAATTAATTCACGAGCGACTTTCGTAATAATTTTGTGAGGCACTATTATTTAATTAAAATGGATTTAATTATGTCGCGACGGAAAAATTCGTTTAATTGGATTAAGCGAACCTGAGCCCGAAGTGTGTTGAGAAAACCCACTTAAATTTTGAATTTAAAGTGGGGCCCACCAACTTACATCACTAGTCATTCTATTTGATGGAAGTTGTTGAGAGCATTGAATGCTCTTTTCCCTCCAAAATACACTTTACTTTTACTTTTGCTTTTTGGAAAAGCATATACACAAGTTGAAGTTGACTTTGGTATTAGTTCTTTAAGAAACAAAATATCAAAAACACATTTCTCCCTTCCTCTCTCATTTGGCCGAAAGTTTCTCTTCTTTCGTAGAATTTTTGTTGCAAAAATTCTAGCTTGCTAGCACATTTAGAGCAAATAAAGGTGATAGGGAAACTTACCCTTGGAATTAAAGATTCAACACAAAGCTTGGAGCTTCCGAAACGAAAAGATTTTTGAAATCCCACATCCGCTCTTTGTAAGTATTTTTCTGCAACTTCTTTGATTATTCACACATGAAATCATGACTTAATTGGGCCTTGGCATTTGGGTGGGCCTTACCCTTGGAACTAAAGATTCAACACAAAGCTTGGAGCTTCCGAAACGAGAAGATTTTTGAAATCCTACATCCGTTCATTGTAAGTATTTTTCCGCAACTTCTTTGATTATTCACACATGAAATCATGACTTATAGATCCTTGGCATGTTCTAGGAACCTAACAATGGTATCAGAGTCAATTTTAAGCATGATTTGTTTTAGGGTTTATGGACTTTATTTGGGGTTTTTGTGTTTGGAAACATGATTTCTTCAAATTAGTTGTTTGGTTGAGCTTGGATGATGATGAATTGGATTTGTGCATCTTAAAATTTGAGAAAAATTTATTGGATAAATTTTCCCTAATTTCCTTAGCTTGGCCGAACATAACCCTTGTAGAGCTCATGGTGATTTTTTGATTTTAGACAATTGGATGTGTTTAAAAGCATTAAATAAATTGATTGTTGATTTAATTGGATTGAAATCAAATTGATTGTTATTTTATGCCTAAAACCGTGAGCCTTAGAATGTTATTATTGATTGATTTTGCTTCAATTGTGTTGGACATTAATTGAATAAATTAAAGCATGATTAATTAGTTTAATTGATGTTTTGGAAACATTGGATTAATTAATTAATTATGTTAATTACACTTTAATTAAAATAATTGTGATATTTGGAATATTGTAATTAAATAAGTTAGTCTTTAAATTGGATTGGGCTAATATTGTTGTATTTGGGCTTAATGAGCTTGGTTGGGCAAATCTTGGTTTAGGACAATTGGATTGGATCCAAATTGGGCCTAAAACCATTCCATAAAGTCCAAATAGATTAATTGGGCCTTTAAATATTTAATTGGGCCTAATGGGCCAAAATTGATTTTATGGCAAAGGGTGATTCTTTTTTGGGCTTTGGTTGCCAAAGTTCATGCCTTAAGTATTAATTAAAAGCCCATTGGACTTTAATTAAATTAACATTGGATGTTAATTGGGCATTTGAGACCCATAAAGATTGGATTTAGAATCTAAGTCTAAAAGGCACATAAATTAGTGAAATTATTTAATTTGGAATTAAATTAGAATTAGTATTGAATACAAATTAAATTGGATTTAAAATTGTAGTTCGATATAATTCAAGAATACGCACTTTGAGTACTTATTCTTAAACGAGTTAGACTCGCGCAAATCAAATCGTTGTTTGAACATTGGATGGTAATTAATTCAAAGATTAATTAATTGGATTAGATTGATTGAAAAAACATGCTTTGTGTGAATACATGGATGTATTGTATGAATAATGTATATCAGATGGATATTAGAATGGTGAGGGCAATTTTGGAAATTGTTGTAATAAATTTACAATTTATTAAATTGGACCTGCGCGTCCAGTCTATTATCTCTTTTCTCATTGTATTTCTCTTCTTACCAATTCTCTTCAATCTAAATGAGGTTTCTTTACTGTATTATGTAATTGGGTAGAAGTAAGAATAGTGCTAGCAGGAGAGAGGAAAGGGAGAGATTTGTTCTAGGAACAAAGTTTGTTATATATCCATCCGTATATCATTATTAATTTATTTCGCGCCTTATTATGCTTTTAGAATGCATGCTTAAGGATGTATGATGAGACCTAATCAAAGATAATAAATTGGTTGCCAATTTACGCGAAAAAACCCTCAATACAATATTAAGCGATTTCCTTCCATTGAGTGGTTCTTTCTCAAGATCCAAGATTGGCATTGGTTTGTTGGCCAAAGTCAATATCAATGTCCATCGCGGATGTGTTTGAACCACGAAGGCTTTGTTATATATCGCATGTCTTGGGCAGTTGTGACTTGTTGACCAAAGTCAATGTCACTTCTTGTTCATCGATATGGATTACGAAGCTTTCCACTGTCAATGGGTCCCGCTTAACTGGAATCATTAAGCTTGTTGAGCCAAAGCCAAGGCTTAGTTGATTCAGAGGAAAAGGTTATGAAATATATTGGATATATTGACATATATATTGTATATATATTTCGGACTTAGAGGTCCATCTACCGAATGTAGGAATTGGATGAGATCCAATTGATTTTATAGATCTACCTAGTTAAATATCATACAGCTTGTTGGCCAAATTCAAGGTTGTGTGTTATTTAATGGGATCCTAGCCCACTAGGAATCTAGGTTTCCCGAGTACTCAACAGAGGGTCAGAGGCTCGCCAAAAAATAGTGGGAGGGTAGTATTTAATTTGCAATTTCGTTTAAATACTTGCCAAATACGCGCTTTCAAATTATTTTCGCCGTTATATATTTATATTAGTTTGACTAATTGTTGGACAATTATGACCCATAGCGTCACTATTTTTAAAAGACATTGTGGTTTTTGTACAAATTAACTATGTGACAATGGAAATTGCTATTTTATCATTTTGTAATTAGATTACTTGAATATATAAATGATAAAAGTCCTTATGATTAGTTCCGGATTAATAAGATATGAGACGATATCAATCCAGAAAGGTTTAATCATTAAATATCCATGGTCGTAGTATTATCGAGACTGGACATCGATAATGCAGAATAGACTAGTATTGCATTTGTGCGTGTTGTGGGAGCATAACGGAATATTTCTCATATATTTAAGTATTGGATACTTATGCAAGTGTAATAGGAGGTTGTGTTTACCGATGGTACGGGAACAGCTTCGCTCTGGATAGACCCCGTGAAATCCCATTGGTAGTATGACTATGTGTCTATGGGAATCCGCATCAGGGTAGGTGTATTTGGTCTTAACTTGAGGCTTGCATCGCTAGTACTTCCGAAAATCAATATGCTTTTGTTTTGGTCGTCCGGGACTTTAACAGGTTCTTTGTACGACTCTTTTGGGTTTATTGAGAACCGTAGTGTATTGGGTGTGATGTCAAGACGGAAGTATCACTTCAGTCATATGGAGATGATGACCACGCAGGGATATAGAACTGGTTCTCTATTATGTTGCAACTATCGGGATAATATGACAAAGTCATGACTATCCGATTATAGAGACTAGTTGCTTGTGATCCGATATATGATTCGTACAGGGCAGACATTATTCTAGCCTCAGGCCTTGCATGTGACATCAGTTACTGGATCGCAATACGCAATACTATGTATACTACGCATGACATAGATTATATATTCCTTAAAGAATATTTCTGGAGAATTGGGTAGGCACGGCGCTTTGCTAGAAGCCAACCATGTCTTGTAAATCGGTAAAAATGTGGTACTGGGTACGCACGTGTTCGGATAGTCCGATGACTGGATTTACTACCAACATATCCAGGGATTTCATGGGTTTCTTCCCGAAGATTCACCGATGACGTTTGACTCGAACATAATTAATCTGTGATTAATTACAAGAGAGAGAAAATTAATCTAGTATTAATTACGACAAGAATTTATCTGGGATAAAATTCAATTAAGAGAGAGAGAACGATTAATTTGGAATTAATCGATAAAATTAATATATTCGATATATTAAATGAAATTAGATTTCATAACGGAATAAAAATTGGATTTTAATTCGGGCGAACGAATTAATTTAGAATTAATTCGCGAGCGACTTTAATAGTAATTTTACTAGGCATAATTATTTAATTAAATTTGATTTAATTAAGTCGCAACGGAAAATTCGTTAAATCGGAATTAATGAACCCAAGCCCGGAATGTGTTTGCGGGCCCACTCGGATTTTGAATCAAAATGGGGCCCACAAGTCACATCACCTAGTCTATCTCATCACCTTTTGGTTTATGGAAGTAGTCAGTTGTTGGTGGCTTGTTCAACACACAAGTTTGAAAGCTTGAGTGACATTTACCAAATATTGTATTTGGTATATGACTTTTATTTTTTGGAAAAATAATTTAACTCAACACACTTCACTCACTTCTCCTCTCTCCTTCACCGAAAATCTCTCTCTCTTTTACTCTCATTGCCGAGAGTTACAAGTAGAAAAATGGAAGTTTTGTTACAAAATTTTCAAGTGCTAGCACACAAAAGGAGTCATACAAAGGTGATAGGGAAACATCCATAGAGTTTGGAATTCTTGTTTCACCAAGCTTGGAGCTCAACAATCATCAAAGTGGAGCTTGGAGCACTACACAAGGAGCAAAAGTTTTGAACTCTCCATCTACATCCAACTGAGCATTGTAAGTATTTTCCGCTAACTTCTTTGCGTATTCACACTTCTTTTATGCTTAAATGATCTTGGGATTGACATTATAAACCCAACACTAATATTTTATTATTTTCTTGTAACAGTTGGACTGTACCCAAAATCGTTAATTGAATAGTTAGACTATTACAATTAAGATGACTGAAAAGAACAGCGTTAGAGACATCGTCATGGGCGAAAATGTCTTTAATGGTGTGAACTTTCTTGACTGGGATATGAACCTCAGGATTGGCATGGGGGCTGAGAAGTTGCTCTATACGATAGAGATACCTCTCGGGCCTAAGCCCGGAATTGAGCAGCTGCTTGGGCTTGAGCTTTGGAAGACTCACAGTGATTACAACTCAACTGCTCAATCTGTCATGCTTGTTGCAATCACCCCACAATTTCGTCGTCAAAACAATGGATTAGATCCCTATAAAATGATGTTGAAATTGAAGGACCTTCACCTATCTAACCTTAGATCGCAGAGGTACGAATCGCAGAAGAAGCTCTTTCGCTCTCACATGTCAGAGGGTACATCTGTTGAGCACCATGTATCACAGATGATTACTGACATCGAACAGCTGGGACAGCTAGGCATAGTCTTCGAGGCTGATACTTCCATAGATTTTATCTTACAGTCTCTTCCTGACAGCTGGAGCGGGTTCATCATTAACTATAATATGATGAACCAAGAAAATACTCTTGGAGAGTTGATGGCAATACTGAAAGAGGTAGAAAAAGAGCTTTTAAAGGGCAAGAAGCGCGAGGCGTACTTCGCTTCGACATCTCAGAATGCTAAGGCTTGGCCGAAAGCTTCTAAAGGTGTGAAAACGAATAAGAAGAAGAAGAAGAGAGAAGAAGAAAAGAGAAGAAGAAGAAGAAGAAGAAGAAGAAGAAGATAAGAAGAAGAAGAAGAAGAAGAAGAAGAAAAGAAGAGAAGAAGAAGAAGAGAAAGGGCAAGGCCAAATCATCAAAGTCTTCTGGGAAGGCAAAGGACAAATCCCAATATGTCTGCCTGCAGTGTGGCAAACGGGGTCACTGGAAGCGTGATTGCCGTGAGTACAAGGCGCACATGAAGGAAGTGAAAGCGGGCAAGACACCGGCTTCGGGTATATTTGTTATTGGAATAAACATGTCTACTTCTAGTTTTAAAAATTGGATTTTCGATTCTGGTTGTGGTACTCATATATGTACTGATGTGCAGGATCTGCAGATTAGCAGGAGACTGGCTTCAGGAGAGATCGACCTCCGAGTTGGAAATGGGACTAGAGTCGTCGTTTTGGCTGTTGGGACCTACATTTTGGAACTGCCATCGGGGCATGTACTTAATTTATCAAATTGCTATTATGTACCTAGTTTGACTAGAAACATTATATCTGTATCTTGTTTAACCCAATATGGGTATACTTTTGTATTCAGAAACACAAGGTTTTTGTTTATAAATATGATTTTGAGATATGTAGTGGTGATGTTAATAATGGTCTTTATATTTTGAATATAAATCAATCTCAAACATATAAAATGACAAACAAAAGGCTTAAATTAAGTAACAAAAATGAAACTTATATGTGGCATTATCGTCTAGAACACATTAACAAGACTCGTATATCCACACTTTCGAAGAGTGGATACTTGGACGGATTTGATCCAAATTCATATGACGTCTGCGAATCTTGTTTATTAGGAAAAATGTCTAAAACACCTTTTAGCGGTAAAGGTGCACGTGCTACCGAACTGTTAGCCCTCGTTCATAGTGACGTATGTGGGTCCATGTCTAGCCAGGCTATAGGTGGATATGAATACTTTGTAACCATTACGGATGATGCATCGCGTTATGGTTATGTGTATCTTATGAGACACAAGTCGGAAACCTTTGAGAAATTCAAAGAGTTTCGACACGAAGTAGAAAAACAGATCGGTAAAAGTATTAAAAAATTACGGTCGGACCGTGGTGGGGAATACCTGAGCAATGAGTTTCTTGATTACTTGAAAGAGTATGGTATTCTTTCACAGTGGACTCCTCCGGGAACACCTCAATTTAACGGTGTGTCGCACTGAGCTACCAATTTCCTTATAGGGATATGCATTGAACAGTGCAATACTTATTTTGAATAAGGTTCCGTCAAAGTCTGTTCAACAGACTCCGTATGAAATATGGACAGGAAAGAAACTGGGTTTCACTTTCCTGAAGATTTGGGGATGTTAGGCATACGTTAAACATTTGGATGGTACCAAACTAGAACACAAATCGGATAAGTGCATATTTGTAGTTTATCCTAGGGAAACCAAAGGATATTACTTCTACCACCCACAAGAGAACAAGGTATTTGTTTCTCTACATACGGTTTTCCGCGAAAAGGAATTCCTAAATGCAGTGGTAAGTGGGAGGAAAATAAAACTCGATGAAAATCGCAGTGATACTGTTCCTGGCACCGATTCCTTACCGAAACACGAACAGTTCATCAGAGATGAGACTGTACCATAATCTTCTAATACACAAGAATCGCGTAGGTCGGAGAGAGTCAGAAAACAACCTGGGAGGTATGGGTTTCTGATCTCACCTCATGTAGATATTAATCTTATTGAGGATAATGAGCCGGCTACGTATGAGGAAGTGATACAAGATATCGACACCACTTTATGGCAAGAAGCCATGAAGTCCAAAATGGATTCCATCTATACCAACCAAGTTTGGACATTGGTTGATGCACCAGAAGGCGTAAAGCCTATTGATTACAAATGGGTCTTCAAGAAGAAGACCGACATGGATGGCAACATACAAACGTACAAAGCTAGGCTTGTAGCGAAAGGGTAATGTCAATGACATGGTGTCGATTACGACGAAACTTTTTCACCTGTTACCATGATTAAATCCATTCGGATTATGCTTGTTATTACTGCATATTTCGATTATGAAATATGGCAAATGGACGTCAAAACCGCTTTCCTTAACGGAAACCTTTTGGAGGATGTTTATATGCAATAGCCTGACGGTTTTGTCATACCAAAACATGCAAATAAGGTTTGCAAGTTAAATCGATCCATTTATGGATTGAAGCAAGCATCATGTTCTTGGAACCAACGTTTTGATGAGATCATAAAAGAATATGATTTCGTTCAAAACGACGATGATACTTGTGTATATAAGAATGTTAGTGGGAGCGCACTGACATTCATTGTCCTTTACGTTGATGATGTATTGCTTATTGGAAATGACATTCCCATGCTACAATCGGTGAAAGCTTGGCTTTCATTAAAATTCTCCATGAAAGATCTGGGAGAAGCAGCTTTTATTCTAGGAATAAAAATCTACCGGGATAGATCTAGAAAGCTGCTTGGACTCTCCCAGAGCACATACATAGACAAAGTGTTGAAGAGATTCAACATAGATCAGTCTAAGAGGGGACTGTTGCCAGTGTCACATGGCGTCTCTCTATCTAAGGACATGTGTCCTAAAACTCAAGATGAGAGAGACAACATGAGTCGGATCCCATTCGCTTCTGCAGTCGGATCGATCATGTATGCCATGATATGTTCGTGACCTGATGTCTCGTATGCTTTGAGCATGTGTAGTTGCTATCAGGCCGATCCAGGTGATGGTCACTGGGTTACGGTTAAGAACATCCTTATGTATCTTAGACGAACTAAGGATGCTTTCTTAATTTATGGAGAATGATAACTTGAGGTAACTGGGTTTACCGATACAAGTTTCCAAACCGATAAAGACGACTGTAAGCCACAATCCGGGTACATATTTTGTTTGAACAACGGAGCAGTGAGCTGGAAATCTTCCAAGCAAGAGACTGTGCCAATTTAACAACAGAAGCGGAATATATCGCTGCAGCTGAGGCATCAAAAGAGGCAGTTTGGATCCGTAAATTTCTAATTGGATTAGGAGTAGTTCTGTTAGTAGCTGAGCTCATTCATTTGTATTGTGAAAATAACGGGGCTATAGCGCAGGCTAAGGAACCGCGGTCTCATCAACGATCCAAGCATGTACTTCGACGTTTCCATCTGATGCGTGAGATCATACATCGTGGCGATGTAAATGTAATGTCCCGGTCATCCGTAACCTGCCCAGCACAGAAAATAATTGTGCGAAGCATGTTAGTACTCATTCTAGGGTATGAAAATGATTTTCATGACTTAGAAATCCCGACCGGAGACTCGGGATAAATTCTCAAGTTTTGACGCTTTTTCCGTTAATTTTCCGTTTTGAATAGCTGTAAGTAAAATAGCCATAACTTCTTCGGTTTAACTCCGATTTTGACGAGTAATATATGGTTTCGAAGGGAAGACATAGACGCACATCTTTCATGTTAAATATATTTCCAAAATCAGATCCGAAGTAGGTCAAAAATTCGACCAAATTTACTGTTTTTTGTCAAAATCCGAGAACAAGTTAAATGGTGACACTTGGCACTACCAAAGCCACCCCTTATCAACCAAAACAATCTGCAACATGTATAAATACCAGTAATATTCATTCTTTCTCCCTCTTGAAGACAAAAAAAATCGTAGCTTCTCCTTCTCCTCATGCCAATCCCATTTCTTTTTTATCAATCTTAAGTTTTGTTTATGGAAAATACATGGATTCAAGCATCAAATGAAGCATGTAAGTGTTTTACACCCTTTCCTTCTTGCAATTTTCAGTTTTGAACATGATTTATTCCCCCCAAAATTCGAAACTTTGAACCCTAGAATTTGGGGGTTTTTGATTTTTAGATTTGATAGAAGTTATGGCATGATTAGGTTGTTGTTTGGTGGAGGTATAGCATGGTTATAACTTTCGTATTGATTGAATGTACATGATGAGCTTGGAGAGGCTCTTGGCCGAAACTAGGAGGATGGAAGTGAGTGGTGATTTTGTTGATTTGTTGACTTGTTAATATTGAATGAGTGTGTATGATGATATGAACACAAAATAATTTGTTTGGTTTGATTGGAATGGAAAATGCAAAAGTAGTAAATTGGTCAGTTTTGTTAAAACAGTAGGTTTGGTTTGTACTATGATTTGCGTGGCCTTGGAAGAGGAATTAGCAAAAGTGTAAAACATGAAACTTTTTGCTTTATGTCTTATATATATGCCTGTAAAATGGTTTTGTGAATATTAAGTATTGGAAAAGTTATAGCATGATGATTGGGGCTGGTTCTGTCAGATTTTCATGCAGGCAGCTAGCTGTAAATCAATTAATATGAGGACCTTAGGAGCTGAATTAGGCTAAGTGGAAAGTATGAGTTTTGTTCATTTAGATGTTAAATAAATTCCTGTAAAGTGGTTTTTCAATTGGAATTAAATTTCTCCTGAAATGATGAAGAAATCGAGACATGTTCAAGCAGTAACACTGCTGGAAAACATGGCAAAAAATTAGTAAGTTGTGTTTTATGGTTTGATCAAGTTTGATATATGTTTGTGGGGATGATTTGCATGATTTGATAATGGCTTGATGATGAATAATGCGTATGCGGATGAATGTTCATGCATGATAATGAAAATGAATTGAAAAGTGCTAAACTTGAAAATGTTTATATTGGCCGAATTGGGTAATAATGGAATGGGGTTTGTGTATTTGTGAATTGGAATAACGATTGGTAGTAATAAAGGTATATGCTAATGCATTGTTTGATGACTTGTGAAGTAGATGAAGAATGTGTGTTAATGATGAATGCATAGGGAAAATAAAGTGCATGATATGATAAAGTGAATGAGTATTCTGACACTGATGAGTTTAATATACTTGTGAATTAAAGGAAGTGGAGTTGATGTGTACATGCTTTGGATACCTGATGGTGACAATAGAAGGTATCAAACTCGGATAACGTTGGAGTCCAGGTAAGTACACTATGTGATGATTTCCTTGGGTTGTTTGATATTGAAGGGTTAGAGTTAAGATAAGTTTGAAAATCGGGATAAGAAATAAGAAATTGACAATGAACATGATAGGTCGTTCTAGATACTCCACATAGAAAGAAATTGGTTAAATTAAAGTAATATGCAAAATTTTGAGACTTGGGCAGTAAACCCTAGAATTTGAGATTTGGGAATTTATACCTAAGCGTAATTATAGATATGTTTTATCGTGTTATAGAAATGATACTTGGTAATAGAAATGAAAATTAGTATTAGACAAAGATTTAGCAAATATGAGATAAGGAATGCATGTGAAATTGGACATTTAATGTAAACTCGGAAATAAAAAAAAAATAGACTATGAAAGTAAAACTTGATTGGAGTTACGAATACAAGAATATATAATGATGATTGGAGTTACGAATGCAAGAATATATAATGATGCCATTTTGTTGAGTGGGTTTGTGAATGTATTGGATAAAGCATGAATATGCATATTTGTATATGTTGTGAATATATGTACTTATGATGAGAATGTATTTCCTCGTAGTGTGAATTAACTTCAATATGAATGCACTGGTATGAGATATGATGTATGGTTAATTGTGGCAATGCTTAGAAACGTGAGGTAAATATGGAACACAGATACGTGCTATAAATGTATGTCCAAACTTGAATGCGAGCCATAGAATGTGATTGATATGTGGACATGATTGATGATGTGTGATTTGACCATGATCATCAGATCAAATAATAGTATGATGATATGTGCGTAAGAATGATAAATAGACATATTTCGTAGTATATGGGTGTAAGCATAAACCTATACGAATGGAAGCATGTAGTGTGAATTGGCACATTGTTGCATGTTATGGATTTATGTGTGTACATGATAGCATATATATAAGTATGTGTATGATATAAGAAAGTATAAATTAACTTTACTCGAGTATATGTATAAGTATGAGTTATGAATATGTATGTACGCATGCATATATGTGCATATGTGATAGCAGTAGCATATAGAGTATAAGTAAGCATGAAAGCATGTATTGAGTGAATGAAAGCATAATGCATTGAACATGCATATTGGGTAATCTTCTCTGAATTCAGTTGAAACTGATTTTAAAGTTTAAAGCATTTGAACAGTTTTAAAAGTTTTCAAAACAAAAGTTTTAATGGATTTTATCGGGATCGGGGTATAAACTCATCCCAGTGAGATTTTATGAACAATTATGGAATTGACGGATTTCATATGGATTCGGGATTTGGGATTTGACCCATCCCAGTTGTACATTGTTGGAATTGACGGATTTCATATGGATTCGGGATTTGGGATTTGACCCATCCCAGTTGTACACTAATTCGAATTGACTGATTTAGACACATGTGCACATGTGGAGGACTGATGGAACACCTCTAGATCCTCAGCGCTCAGATGGTATATTCCTGGGCGGAGATTCGCCTTCGGGCGGAGATGCGCCTACGGGCGGAGAGTCGGTTTTCAGAAAAAGGATTTCAGATTTCAGTTTTCAGTTTTCAGAAAAGAGTTTTAGAAAAGAACTTAGAAAGACGGTTTTAGAGAGAAGTACAAGAAAAAGAAAGATTTTCAGAAATAAGTTTTCAGAAAACAGATTTTTAGTAAAAGAGTTTTCTAGAACAGAAAAAAAAAAAGGAGTTTCGAACATGAGTTTTCCGAAAAGGATTTTTTTTAAAGATTGTTTTCTAAATGGAATGTATTATAAAGAATTGTGATTTTTTTTTAAAAAAAAGAAAGAAATTTTCCAAGCAAAATGAAATTATGAGATGTCAACATGAATTAAAGCTTTTTAATGTTCGTGTGATTCATGCATATGATGTTTGAGCACGATGATATTGTTACTTATGTGTGTGTATATGATTGATGATTGTATGTTGCATGGTAGAGGTGCTGGATAGGATCCGTTCGGATGGAATTCATTCCATACCTGTTCTAAAATAGGTAATTGGTTCTATACGAGCATTGCTTGCACGTGCCAGCACTAGTGCATACATATGATGATGAGATGCATATTTGCTGTATATATAAATAATATGGATTGTATATGATAAATCGATGATGTGTTAAATAGAATGGTAAGAAGATAACTTTGATAATTCACTTGAGCTTGAGGTAGCGAAGTAAAAGAAATATGAGAAGATAAGAAGATGATATGTATATGTATGTGAATTCTGCTATATGATATGCCATGAATGTACATATGTGACATCATGAATGTGTTAAGTATGCTAGATAAAGGTAAAAGTTATAAGTAAGGATAAATGTGGATGATCATTGGTTATTGAATTATTCAAGTTAGAGAGGAACTACATGTTGTAGTTTGTATGGTTAAAAACAAAGGAAATGGTTAAAAGAACAAAAGGAGTATGCTTGACGTGTGTTGTGAACTAAAACGATTTTGAATGCGAAGTGAAAGTTATATATATATATATATATATATATATATATATATATATATATATATATATAAGTGACTTGTACATATGACTTCAATCATTGATATATGATTAATGTAAAGACGATATGAGTTATATATGTGATAGAACGAATGATACGATGATATGTTAAGATTGATATTTGTATGTATACAATGTTTTCAAGTGAACAAGCTAAGCAGCATGACAAAAGAAAACAGAACGAGATGAGTGTGTGGATGTTCATATAAGGAGAATATAAGAAACTGGAATCCAAATCTTTCTTATGTTTGATGCTCAAGGTAGGAGCATGGTTACTTACTGAGTCTTATGACTCACTATACTACAGTGTTTGAGTTTTGCAGGTTGGCGACCTGAATGGTCAGCTATGTATTTTAGAGTTGCAGAGCAGCCGGATAGCAGCGTTGCAGTCAACCAGTCACCAAGTCTTGGGGATATGAGTCAAATTGTATAAGTCATAATTTGTAGGTTGTAACATGCCAAGGATGAGTTATCTAAAAAGTTTTTGTATATGGGTATTTTCGGGCATGGAGCCCTGATATATTGTGTTTATATGTCTGCATTACATACTAGATGAGCCCTTAGATTACATTGATGTTGTGATACCGGCCTGAGGCCAAGATTTTATTTTCATGTTGTATATAGATGCTGACTATAGGCCAGGTTGCATGATGTTACGAATACATCATGCCGAAATTTTTCTAGAATCAAAGGCTTATGGAGATGGGTTTAGTCTGTCTCTTTCCGGTAATATCACTGCTAAGGCGGGATGTTACTGTAAAGATCGAGAAGGTCGCATCAGATGACAACATTGCAGATCCGCTAACGAAGGCTATTTCTCAGCAAAAGTTTGAGCACATGTACATAGTTCAGGTGTTAGATACTTGAGTGATTGGCTATAGGCCAAGTGGAAGATTGTTGGACAATTATGACCCATAGCATCATTATTTGTAAAAGACATTGTGGTTTTTGTACAAATTAACTATGTGACAAAGGAAATTGTTATTTTATCATTTTGTAATTAGATTACTTGAATATATAAATGATAAAAGTCCTTTTGATTAGTTCCGGATTAATAAGATATGAGACAGTATCAATCCACGTAAGGTTTAATCATTAAATATCCCTAGTCGTAGTATTATCGAGACTGAACATAGATAATGCGGAATAGACTAGTATTGCACTTGTGCGCGTTATGGAAGTGTAACGACATAGTTCTCATATATTTGGGTATTGGATACCCATGCAAGTGTAATAGGAGGTTATGTTTTTCGATGGTACGAAAACAGCTTCGCTCTGGATAGACCCATCGGAATCTCATTGTTAGTATGACTATGTGTCTATGGGAATCCGAATCAGGGTAGGTATTTGGTCTTAACCTGGGACTTGCATCGTTAATACTTGCGACAATCAGTACGTTTTGGTTTTGGTCGTCCGGGACTTTAACAGGTTCTGTGTACGCCTCTTCTGGGTTTATTGAGAATCGTAGTGTATTGGGTGTGATGTCAAGATGGAAGTGTCACTTCAGTCATATGGAGATAATGATCACACAGGGATACAGAATTGGTACTCTAATATGTTGTAACAATAGGGATAATATGACAAGGTCATGATTATCCGATTAAAGAGATTAGTTGCTATTGATCCGATATATGCTTCGTACGGGGAAGACACAATTCCAGTCCCAGACCTAGCATGTGACATCCGATACTGGATCGTAATACGCAATACATAGTATACTATGCCTGATATAAATTATATATTCTTTGTTGAATATTTCTGGAGAATTGGGTAGGCACGGTGCTTTGCTAGAAGCCAACCATGTCTTGTAAATCGGTAAGAACGGGGTACACACGTTTTCGGATAGTTCGACAACCAGATTTACTGCCAACATATGCAGGGATCTCTTGGGTCGCTTCTCAAAGATTCACTGATGACATTTGACTCGAACAAAATTAATCTAGGATTAATTAAGAGAGAGAAAATTAATCTGGGATTAATTACGGTAAGAATTTATTTGGGATAAAATTCGATTAGAAGAGAGAGAACGCGATTAATTGAGAATTAATCGATTAAATAATATATTGGATATATTAATTGAAATTAGATTTCAAAGCGGAATTAAAATTGGATTTTAATTCAGGCGAACGAATTAATTTAGAATTAATTTGCGAGTGACTTTCGTAATAATTTTGTGAGGCACTATTATTTAATTAAATTGGATTTAATTACGTCGCGGCGGACAAATTCGTTTAATTGGATTAAGCGAACCCGAGCCCGAAGTGTATTGAGAAATCTCACTTGAATTTTGAATTTAAAGTGGGGCCCACCTACTTACATCACTAAGTCATTCTATTTGATGGATGTTGTTGAGAGCATTGAATGCTCTTTTCCCTCCAAAACACACTTTACTTTTACTTTTGCTTTTTGGAAAAGCATATACACAAGTTGAAGTTGACTTTGGTATTAGTTCTTTAAGAAACAAAATATCAAAAACACACTTCTCTCGTCCTCTCTCGTTTCCTCTCTCGTTTGGCCGAAAGTTTCTCTTCTTTCTTAGAATTTTTGTTGCAAAAATTCTAGTTTGCTAGCACATTTAGAGCAAATAAAGGTGATAGGGAAACTTACCCGTGGAATTAAAGATTCAACACAAAGCTTGGAGCTTCCGAAACGAAAAGATTTTTGAAATCCTACATCCACTCATTGTAAGTATTTTTCCGCAACTTCTTTGATTATTCACACATGAAATCTTGACTTATAGATCTTTGGCATGTTCTAGGAACCTAACACATATATCTCAACAATGTGATATTTTCATACCACGACAGTTTTTACATGTTTTCTAGTTATTCTCATGTGTTCGTTACGTTATTGTTGGACAATTATGACCCACAGCATCATTATTTGTACAGAAAATGGTGTTGTTGTACAAATTAACTATGTGACAAATGAAATTGCTCTTTTATCATTTGTAATTGGATTACTTGGATATATAAATGATAAAAGTCCATATGATTAGTACCAGATTAATAAGATATGAGACAATATTAATCCACGTAAGGTTTAATCATTAAATATCCCTAGTCTTAGTATTATCGAGACTGGACATTGATAATGCATAAAAGGCTAGTATTACACTTGTGCGTGTTATGGAAGCATAACGACATAGTTCTTATATATTTAAGTATTGGATACTTATGCAAGTGTGATAGGAGGTTCTGTTTGCCGATGGTATGGAAACAGCTTCGCTCTGGATAGACCCCTCGGAATCCCATTGGTAGTATGACTATGTGTCTATGGGAATCCGAATCAGGGTAAATGTATTTGGTCTTAAACTGAGACTTGCACCGCTAATACTTGCGACAATCAATATACTTTGGTTTTGGTCGTCCGGGGCTTTAACATGTTCTGTGTACGCCTCTTCTGGGTATACTGAGATTCATAGTGTATTGGGTGTGATGTCAAGATGAAAGTATCACTTCAGTCATATGGAGATGATGATCACGTAGGGATACGAAACTAGTACTCTTAGGTACTGCAGTCATCGGGATAATATTACTAGGTCATGATTATCCGATTATAGAGACTAGCTACCAAAGATCCGATATATGCTTCGTACGGGGCAGACACAATTCCAGCCCTAGGCCTAGCATGTGACATCCGATACTGGATCGTAATACGCAATACGTAGTATACTACGCCTGATAAAAATTATGTATATTCCATGTTGAATATATTTCTGGAGAATTGGGTAGGCACAATGTTTTGCTAGAAGTCAACCATGTCTTGTAAATCGGTAGGAACGTGGTACCGGGTACGCACTTGTTCGGATAGTCCGATGACCGTATTTACTGCCAACATATCCAGGGATCTCTTGGGTCGCTTCCCAAAGAATCACCGATGAGATTTGACTCGAACAGAAAATTAATCTGGGATTAATTATGAGAGAGAAAATTAAACTGTGATTAATTACGGCAAGACTTAATATGGGATTAATTAATAGAGAAAGAATTAATCTGGAATTAATTGCGTTGAGAATTTATCTGGGATTAAATTCGTCGAGAAGAGAGAACGTGATTAATTTGGAATTAATCAGTAAAATAAATTTAATAGTTAAATTAGATTTTTCTATTTAATTTATTTAATTGGGCTAAAATATATATTAGATATATTAATTGAATTAGATTTCAATGCGGAATTAAAATTGGATTTTAATTCGAGCAAACTAATTAATTTAGAATTAATTCGTAAACGACTTATGTAATAATATTGAGAGGCATTATTATTTAATTAAATTGGATTTAATAAAGTCGCAACGGAAAATTTGTTTAATTTGGAATTAAACGAACCCGGGCCCGAGCGAAGTTGAGTGTTAGATTGTCTGACTTAAATTTGGAATTTAAAGTGGGACCCACCAACTTACATCTCTAGTCAATCTTGAGCGATAGAAGTGGTTGGAAGATTTTAAAAGCTAACTTGTCCAACACACTTTGTATTTTCTTTTTTGGAAAAGGATATACACATTTTGCTTTTTGACTTTTGGTAATTGATTTTGGAAATCAAAAATATCAAACAACTTCATCTCTATTTTCCTCTCACTTTGTCGTGAGTATGCTCTTCCCTTCTCCAACTTTGCTAGCACATCAAGAGTTAAATGAGGTGATAGGGAAACCAATCCATGAGTTTGGAATGCAAACACAAAGCTTGGAGCTTCCATTACATCCAACATATCCAAGATAAGTCTTGAAACTCATCCAATCAAAGTAAGTTTTTCCGCAACTTTCTTTTGTTTATTCACACACAAATCACTCTTAGACGATCTTGGCTTGTTCTAGGAACACTTACAATGGTATCAGAGCGACCTAAGTTTGATTTGAAAATCTAGGGTTCATGACTTTAAATTTGGGATTTTTGGCTTGGAGCTTGATTTACCTAAATTGTTGGTTGGGATATGTTTATATGATGTTCAATTGGATTTTTGCATTGTTGGAATTGTGAAAAATTGATAGGATTAATTTTCCCCAAAATATACCATTGGCCGAATACATGCCCTAGATGACTCATGGTGGAATTTTGGAAATTTGACAATTGGATGTGTTAAATAGCATGATAGAAATATTGAATGTTGATTTAATTGGATCGAAATCAAATTGAATGTTTTTTTTTGTTGCTATTGCCGTGAGCTTTGTAGCATGTTAATGGAATTGATTTTGCTTCAATTGGTGTTGGACATGAATTGAAAATGTAGAGAATGATTAATTGGATTAATTAGTGTTTTGGAAACATTATATTAGTTGATTAATTATGTTAATTACACTTGAATTGAATTAATATGTAATTTGGAATAATGTATTAATTTAATTGTTGTAATTGGGCTTAATGGGCTTGGTTGGGCCAAGTTTAGTTTTGGACAATTGGGTTGGATCCAATTGGGCCTAAAACCATTTCCATAAAGTCCAAATATGACATTTGGGCCTTTAAAATTTTAATTGTGCCTAATGGGCCAAAATTGATTTTATGGCATAAGGGTGATTCCTTATTGGGCCTTGGCATCTTGTGTTTGATCCATAATGGCCAAATCCCACGCCTAAAGAATTAATTGAAAGCCCATTGGACTTTAATTGAAAAGTATTGGATACTAATTGGGCCTTTGAGACCCATAAAGATTGGATTTGGAATCCAAGTCTTTAATGCACATAAATAAGTGTAATTATTTAATTTGGAATTAAATATGAATTAGTATTGAATACAAATTAATTGGATTTAAAATTGTAGTTCGATATAATTCAAGAATACGTACTTTGAGTATTTATTCTTAAACGAGTTAGACTCACGCAAATCAAATTGTTGTTTGAACATTGGATGGTCATTAATTCAAAGATTAATTAATTGAATTAGATTGATTGATAATATGCTATGTGTGAATACTTGGATGTATGAATGAATAATGTATATCAGATGGATATTAGAAGGGTGAGAGCAATTTTGGAAATTGTTGTAATAAATTTAGAATTTATTAAATTGGACCTGCGTGTCCAGCCTATTATCTCCTTATCTCATTGTATTTCTCTTCTCACCAATTCCCCTCAATGTAAATGAGGTTTCTTTAGAAGTATTATGTAATTGGGTAGAAGTATGAATAGTGCTAGCGGGAAAGAGGAAATGGAGAAATTTGTTCTAGGAACAAAGTTTGTTATATATCCATCCGAATATCATTATTATTTTATTTTCGCCTTATTATGCTTTTAGAATGCATGCTTAAGGGTGTATGATGAGACCTAATAAAAGATAATAAATTGGTTGCCAAATCGCGACAAAAACCCTCATTTTATATTAAGCATTTTTCCTTCCATTGAGTGATTCTCTCTCAAGATCCAAGATTGACATTGGTTTGTTGGCCAAGTCAAGACCTTTGTCCATCGCGGATGTGTTTGAATCACGAAAGCTTTGTTCCATATCGTACGTCTTGGGCAAGTTGTGATTTGTTGGCCAAAGTCAAGGTCACTTCTTGTTCATCGACCTCGATTACGAAGCTTTCCCACTGTCAATGGGTTACACTTAACTGGTTTCATTAAGCTTGTTGAGCCAAAGCCAAGGCTTAGTTGATTCAGAGGAAAAGGTTAGGGAATATATTGGATATATTGGATATATATTTCGGACTTAGAGGTCCACCTACTGGATTTAGGAATTGGATGTGATCCAATTGATCTTAGAGATCTACGTAGTTAAGTTTCATACAACTTGTTGGCCAAAGTCAAGGTTTTGTGTTATTTAACAGGATCCTAGCCCACTAGGAAACTAGGTTTCCCGAGTACTCCACAGAGGGTTAGAGGCTCGCAGAAAAATAGTGGGAGGCAAGTATTAAATTTGCAATTTCGTTTAAATATTTGCCAATACGCGCTCATTTTATTTTTCGTCATTAATTATTTATATATATATATTAGTTGGACTAATATGCAATTGTTGTTTTAATGTAACTGTTGGACTGTATTCAAACTACTTCATTTGTAGTTGGTTATATAATTGGATTATAGTAATCAATACATTTGAATGTAGCCGATCAATTGTAGTTGATTATATAGTTAGACTATAGTTATCATTATATATTCGATTGTACCCAAAATCATTGATTGGATAGTTGGACTGTTGGAATCAAGATAACTAAAAGATTAGCGTTTAGAACATAATCCTGGGTGAAAATGTCTTTAAACGGCTCTAATTTTCAGATTGGGAATATAACCTCATGATAGTCTTGGGAACTGAGAAGTTATTCTATTTGATAGAAAAACCTCTCGGACTTGAGCCCAGAGTTGAGCAAATAGTAGAGCATGGGCTTTGGAAGACTCATGGTGATGATAACATTAGTGCTCAATCTTTTATGCTTGATGCAATGACACTTTAATTTTGTCGTCAAAACTAAGGATTAGATCCTTATACCATGATGTTGAAATTAAAGGATCTTCATAGATCTAACCTTAGATCTTAGAAGTACGAATTGAAAAAGAAGCTCTTTCGTTTGCGTATGTCAGAGAGTACATCTGTCGAGCACTAGGTGTCGCAGATGATTGCTGACATCGAACAGCTAGGTTAGCTGGGCAAAACCTACGTGTTGGAATTATCTAAGTTATCCCAAGATCAATTAAGCAATGAAAACATGTGAATATATCAAAGTAAAGTTGCGGAATACTCACTTTGATCGGCTTTTGCGATGCGAAGAACAACAAAAATTTCTTAATGGATGTCTCGGCCAAGCCCTCCATTTATGCTCCAAGTGTTTCGGTCAACCCTCCATGTGTGTGCTCCAACTCCAAGCTTTGTGAATGATGATTTCATGCTCATGAATGGGTTTCCCTATCACCTTTGTGAGACCCCTCGGATGTGCTAGCATCTTGGAAAAATTTTCCACAATTCTTCCCCTTAAGCTTCTTCTATCTCTCGGCCAAGCCAAGAAATTTAGAGGGAAAAAGCTTCAATCCCGTGAGAAGGAGGAGAAGTGAGTGAGAAGAAGAAGTTGTGTTGTGTATATTGGTTTTTGATTTCAAAAATCAAATACCAAACTCACTTTTTTAAAAAAGTACAAAGCTGAGAATCATAGTGTATTGGGTGTGATGTCAAGATGGAAGTATCACTTCAGTCATATGGAGATGATGATCACGTAGGGATACAGAACTAGTACTCTTAAGTACTGCAGTCATCGGGATAATATGACTAGGTCATGATTATCCGATTATAGAGACTAGTTGTCAGAGATCCGATATATGCTTCGTACGGGGCAGACATAATTCCAGCCTTAGGCCTAGCATGTGACATCCGATACTGGATCGTAATACGCAATACTTAGTATACTACGCCTGATAAAGATTATGTATATTCATGTTGAATATATTTCTGGAGAATTGGGTAGGCACGATGCTTTGCTAGAAGCCAACCATGTTTTATAAATCAGTAGGAATGTGGTACCGGGTACGCACGTGTTTGGATAGTCCGATGACCGTATTTACTGCCAACATATCCAGGGATCTCTTGGGTCGCTTCTCAAAGATTCTCCGATGAGATTTGACTCGAACAGAAAATTAATCTGGGATTAATTATGAGAGAGAAAAATAATCTGGGATTAATTACGACAAGAATTAATCTGGGATTAATTAACAGAGAAAGAATTAATCTGGGATTAATTGCGTCAAGAATTTATCTGGGATTAAATTCGTCAAAAAGAGAGAACGCGATTAATTTGGAATTAATCGGTAAAATAAATTTAATAGTTAAATTAGATTTTTCTATTCAATTTATTTAATTGGGCTAAAATAATATATTAGATACATTAATTGAAATTAGATTTCAATACAGAATTAAAATTGGATTTTAATTCGAGCAAACGAATTAATTTAGAATTAATTCGTGAGTGACTTACGAATAATATTGCGAGGTATTATTATTTAATTAAATTGGATTTAATAAAGTCGCAACGACAAATTTGTTTAATTCGAAATTAAACGAACCCGGGCCCGAGCGAAGTTGCGTGTTAGATTGTCCGAATTAAATTTGGAATTTAAAGTGAGACCCACCAACTTACATCACTAGTCAATCTTAAGTGATGGAAGTGGTTGGAAGCTTTTAAAAGCTAACTTGTCCAACACACTTTGTATTTTCTTTTTGGAAAAGGATATACACAGTTTGCTTGTTCACTTTTGGTAATTGATTTTGGAAATCAAAAATATCAAACAACTTCATCTCTCTCTTCCTCTCACTTTGTCGTGAGTATGCTCTTCCCTTCTCCATTGATTTTGTTTCAAAATCAAACTTTGCTAGCACATCAGGAGTTAAATGAGGTGATAGGGAAACCAATACATGAGTTTGGAATACAACAAATCCAAGATAAGTCTTGAAACTCATCCAATCAAAGTAAGTTTTTCCGAAACTTTCTTTTGTTTATTCACACATAAATCACTCTTAGACGATCTTGGCATGTTCTAGGAACACTTACAGTTACTTGGTTATAATTTATTTTATCGCAAGTACAAGAAAATGAATATATTGTTCAAATGTCAGTAGGGTACCGTTCCCTCAGTATAGCAAACGGGTAAGCTCAGTTCAACATGCCTAATGGTATTTCAGAAACCCTCTTAGGTTATTACAGATACAGCTCAGCTTCCGTTGTTTACGCGGTGTTAGGTCCCACTAAGTAGGTTTCATGTACCCAGGGCACGATACTGGTGGGATTTATCCCTCTCATACACTCTCAGTTTTGGGTGCATATACCTTTGATAACCGCTCTTAGTGAGAGAGCTCACTCAGCCACATTACCCAGCTCCGTAGATACCAGCTGCAGTTATAGATATGCATTTATATGAATACCAGCTGCAGTAGTGGATATGCATTTATATGGATCCACATATGTGTATAGTTGTTATAGTAGGCCATGGGGCCAAACAATGATACTTGTATATATTTACATAACTACATTACATTATTCATGTGTATTTTATGATATTCATGCATGTGTCCAAAAAAGTTATTGAGTTGAAATATTATTAGTAGTGCAAGTACAGTCCATTTACAGTAGTGACAAGTCATGTATGTCAACGCTAGAGGCTTAGGAAGATGGTATCATTGTCTTCTACGATCATGTCCTGAAAATATTGGAATGTGCACCTAAAATATTTCAACAATAATGCAAACTAATTACAAAATTCTTTATTAAATAAATTAGACTAACCATTTGATGTTAAACATGGAATGTTATAAATTCTCTTAGTAACATTTATTTTTTCTCAAATAAACTAATAAAATCCCTAAAAAAGCTCAATTATTATTGTTAAGATTAATTCTAACTCTCTATTCAATATAACAACCAATAATTTAAAATTAATGGTTTATTATTCTCATTAAGACTCTAAAAATATCTCAATTTTAAATTAATATTTTTATAAAAAAAATTAATGTGTGTTTAATAAACTTAAATTTATAAGGTCTAATTAAAACAAACTCACCTAAAGCCAAAATATGATTGAGCCGTCCCTGCAAGCAAGAAAATAAATTCCTTGTTAATTTCACAGTTGAAAAAAGATGACGAAATCAACAATACAGATCACGGTTGTGTTGAGAAAATGATGTTTGGATGAGTTTATAAGGGATTCTCTCCTTTTATTCGTAGTTATGCCACCTTGAGATGCCAAAGATGATAATATTTTGCTAATGGGACGGTGTATCACATATATGTCAAAACCATTCACAATTGGAAGTCTTCGGAATGAGAACGTTGGGCCCCAATATCGTTTGAGAGTATTGTTGGGATGAATTTATAATTGATGACTATCATTAACTAGTAAGACCCCCTCATGGGAAACTTTGAGGGAAATGAGCTTATAAGTGATGGATTTTCTTACTAGCAAGTAAGGTTGACAACTTTTCCTGTCCCGAACGAGATGATTTATGACATATTTTTATGTCCCGATTTGAAAATAGAACAGGATGAGATTAAAAAATATTTCCAAATTTTTTAGCAGGACGATATTTTAGCGGGACAAGGTGAGATGTGGGATGAGATAGTTTTTTGTCCCGAAAAATAAGAGATAGACCGAAATGAAAATTTTTTTTTATCCTGATTGTGTACATCTCTACTAATAAGAAGCGCGGAGCACAAAACTTTGGTGGACCATAGTTTCTGAGATTTTAAAGTCCAAAGAATAATACCTTGTTAGTGGGCGAAACATCACATGGATTTTGGAGGAAATTAGTGTTCTACTTAGAGTGTATCTCTAAAAAATGAAGAAATAGATTGAGATGTTGCTCATGTAATTTATTTGGGCAAGAGAAAATAAACATGTACATATGTGATCTTATATGATTGCAAATTTCTTTTAAAATTTAAAGGAAAAATTTATCGGATGGTCATGAGACATGCAATATTTTTATGGGACAAAATGATGAGCTATAAAGCATTAACATATCAAAAAATTAGGAGTAACTTAAATGAGAATGTTTATATGGATGAATGAGTGAATTACGAGAAACATATTTAGAATTGAAGAAATTTGAAAGAAAATGGGTGTAGCACCGATTAAGGATAAGATGAGATAAACACAATTAAGAGGTTCGAAAATGTACAACATATATCTCTAAGTGTCATGGTGAGAAAATAAGAACAAATAGCGTTGCAATATATAAAGCGAAGCCGATAAAGATCTAAGACATATTTTTCCGAGCATAATGGTTTAATAATTCTAGATAGGGCATAATGGTATCAAAAGATTATTTATAGTCTACTCCACAAAATGAGAAAATATTTTTATTTGGTATGATCGGTAAAACTAACACCTAAGGGGGAGGTATCTATATGATACAAGTGGAATAATACGACCTATGAGAAAATGTAAATAATTTTTAATTAATTGTCTAATTTGTAAGCCTAGTAATGAGAAAAAAGTAAATGATTTTTTTTTTTGAATTACTTATGGCATCACTGAATCCCGCTTTGAAATTGGGATCCGCTATTTGAAAATGGATTAATGATAAATGTTGTTCCTAATAATAATTTTAGTTAGCATTAGAAATGTTTTTTTTTTCTCGAATATCGAATTTTAAACTAAAAATCTCGAATTTTAGAATGATTTTTTTCATTTCGAAGACAATCAAGAGTAGAAAGACGAGACCGATATAAACAGAATGATGACAAGACTAAACGTGTCAAATTCATATGGGGTGATACACAATACTAGTTCGGATGGAACTGGCATCCCAATTACCATCCTTATCACACACATTAAAGGACCAATATTATCACATCTCATTTTTTTTTCCTAGGCTATGTTTGGATTGATTGAAGTGAATAGTTTATAATGAAATGAAATGGAACAAGATGGAATAGAGAGAACGTACCATAATCTTATTTGGGAGAAAATGAGAAGTTTATAATGTAATATATATTTTTTTAAAATCATTAGAAACTCCACCGCCAAATTATCCATTCCGAACTTAAGCGGAGTAGGTAAAATCCCCAGCTGTCTCAGACTCTTATAAGAAACGCACTTCATGTATTCGAATCCAGGACCTTAATATGAGATCTTGAACCCTACACCAGCAAACCACGTCCATTGGGGACTTATAATGTAATATTACAAAACATTATTTGATAAAGAAATAGTAATGCAATGTAACGTAACTAGATATGTTTTAAAAACAAATATATCCATTTAAATTATAAAAGTAAGAAAATAAGTATTTTAATACTATTTTTTAAGAGGTAATTTTGTTTTCACATATAATTATATGGATATATTTAATTTTTTTTAACATTATATGTTAATTTTTAAAATTACATTTTATACCAACCATCGATTTGGGCGAATCATTTTCAATCACTCAATGCTCATTTTTGTTATACTCTATTCCATAAGCTTTCATTCCCTTTTATCTCCTTCCATCAATACAAATAATAAATTTTAAATATTTTAAATTATATTTCACTTAATTCCATCCCTTCAAATCTCTCCATTCAATCCAACCAAAAAATAAAAAGAAAAAAAATAAAATAAAATAAAGTAAAGTAAAATAAAAGGAGAGAAAGAAAGCGAAAGCAAAAGCAAAGCAAAAACAAGAAAAAGGAAAAAAGTCCCCGAATTGCAGTCTGCCTCGTATATCTGTCATCATCGAGTCTTGCCCCAAAATTCCCAAAAATTCAATTTTGATTTTTTACCCCCCAAAAATCCCAATTTCCAATTCCAATCAACCATCTCCTAACCCTAATTCTCGAACTGAATTCAATTCTCATAGAATCAAACCCACCACCATTGTTGATGGGCACAATTAGGGTTTGCAAAGACCCTACAAAACCCTCTATTACATCGATCACAACTTCCACAGCTCGCAACGAGACCATAAATGGGTCCCACCAGTTCAAGATCAGCGGCTATTCGCTTTCGAAGGGCATGGGCATCGGCAAGTACATAGCTTCCGATACTTTCATTGTGGGTGGGTACGCATGGGCTGTTTACTTTTACCCTGATGGCAAGAGCGTAGAAGATAACGCGGCATATGTGTCACTGTTTATTGCCTTGGCGAGCGAGGGAACGGACGTGAGAGCTCTGTTTGAGCTGACGCTTTTGGATCAGAGCGGGAAGGAACGGCACAAGGTTCATACCCATTTCGGAAGAACCCTCGAGAGTGGACCCTACGCGCTTAAATATCGGGGCAGCATGTGGTAGGTTTTATTTTCCTTGATTTGTGGTTGATATTTTTGTTAGTTGTATGATTTAATGTTAATTGTTTAGGATGCATAATGGATGCCATTAACTATAATTAAAGGGTTAAAGGGATATATCTTATGTAAAAAGAATATGAAGACAAGAAATGCAGATGTCGTGGTCTTAGAAGTTGAAGCCAAAATCAAGTATTAAATAATTGTCTAATTGATGTTGGAAGTTTCTAGTGTTGGGGACTTTGGGTTGTACATGTTTATGTAATTGTTGTTTGAAGGGTATTTAATATCTGGGATTGGAGAGTGTTATATGTTTACCACATTTACATTGGGGGTTTTCATGATATTGGTAGTTCAATTAGAATTGCTCTTCAATTTTGCAAAGTGGTTCTGCATTTCTTCACTAGGAGAATGGTATCTAGTCTACCTAGCGTTTTTCTTGCAAAAGTAGGGGCTTTAGGAGGATGTTTTGGATATGAATATTTAATGAGTATGATAGGCAACTCAATTGATAAGGCAACACCTGCACGAGCACATTTTTCATATTTCTGTGTTTTATAGAAGTCAGAGCAAGTTATGTTATTTTGTTCATGGTCAATAATTAACCGGGTTCTAATGTTGGGTGTTTCAGGGGTTATAAACGCTTTTTCAAGAGAACATTGCTAGAGACATCGGACTACCTTAAAGATGATTGTCTCTCAATTCGCTGTTGTGTTGGTGTAGTTAAGTCATATACGGAGGGACCAAAGACGTACTCAATTCCTGTGCCACCTTCTGATATTGGTAAGCAATTTGGGAAGCTTTTGGAAAGTGGAAGGTTTACTGATGTGAATTTTGAAGTTGATGGAGAAAAGTTTGCTGCCCACAAGTTGGTTCTTGCTACACGTTCACCTGTGTTCAAGGCTCAACTTTTTGGTCCATTAAAGGATCAAAACACGCAATTGATTAAGGTGGAAGACATGGAAGTCCCAGTTTTTAAGGTTTTATCCCTCTCTCTCTCGCTCTCTTTGGTTGCAAACACCAGTCTTATGCATATAGTTTTGTTTAAAATGCATTGTTTAAAATTCTTAGCCAGTATTAGTATGAAAGATTTAATTAATTTTCTCCATACCGTATTGTGGTTAGCAAACAGCACTAATGATTTCCTCCTTTGTTTGCTGAATTCAATTTCATACAGTTTTCGCTCTCTTTGGTTGCAAACACCAGTCTTATGCATATAGTTTTGTTTAAAATGCATTGTTTAAAGTTCTTAGCCAGTATTAGTATGAAAGATTTAATTATTTTTCTCCATACCGTATTGTGGTTAGCAAACAGCACTAATGATTTCCTCCTTTGTTTGCTGAATTCAATTCCCCCCCCCCGAATGGTAAAATGCTATTCTTTCTGCTCCCTTTATCTCGACTCCTTTTGTGAAAATAGATGATTGGCATCAGTCAATGGAGAAGAAAAATTCAACATTGTTGCATGCTTTTATTTTTCAATTTTTGTTCTGTTCTTCGAGTTTTTTTCCCTCTCTCTCTCCCCAAGAAAAGGATATCCTTTCTGCAACGTCACAAGGATCTTTGAGTCTTAATATGTAATTACTTTGGCTGGGATGACAAGGTGAAGGCTCTTTTTATTTTTTCTTGTTTATAAAATGACATCATGGTATTTTTATCTGGATGCATTATGCTTAATCGTTTTTACTGGTGTGATTGAATATTTATTGTGTTTTTGGCTATTAATAGTTCTAAGATGAGTTGCTCCCAGTTTATGGTATGTATATAGTTGTTTCCAGCTGCTGTAGTGTGTGTGTAATCAAATTTATTTTAGTGCTCTACTGAGAATTTTAGGAGCCTTTACTGTATGTTATCTGTGATTGATAATGTATAAAATAATAGGAAGAGGTAGCTTCGTCTGTTGGTTGCCTTTGTGAGGTGAGTAATTGCGTTGCTGTACAGGATGATTTATTCATTTGTACATCTGGAACCTTCTCCTAAGGCGCCGCTACTGTACAAAAATCTTACTCACCCTGGTGGAGGTTGACTATTGCTTCTCTTCCCTGCTGCCATTGCAATATGCCTTTATACCATGGTTGGCCTTTTTGATGGTATAATTATTATTATTATTATTATTTTTTTCACTTTGAAAAACATGTGGAGTATTGTGTAAATAAAATCTCAACTGATATACAATTTGTGGGTTATGCATTTTTTTCATGTTTTTCTCTGTCAATTTGCTCAGCTGTCTCTTGCAGTGCTCCAGCCAAAAAGATGCTTTGAGAAACTGCATTGGGTTATTTGTATCCAATTGTTTAGATTGTGATTAATATTAGTCTAAATTGATTCAACTATTACTCACTAAGGTTGTGCTGGAGTTATTATTATGATTCTGTTCCTTAGGATTTACCCAGCTTGCATTGCTGTGGATTAAATGAAATGAAACAAAACCTAAAGTGCTTCTGACACTTGCAGAAATACAAGTGGTGTTATGGTTCCTTCTGCCTGGGTGAGAATTGGAATAAAGAATAGAGAAGCCTGCCAGTGTTTCTGATTCTCCCCCTTTGCTATTCATAATTTAATCCTTTTCCATTTAGGCACATTGTCTTCTTCTAATTTAGAGTTGTTGATTCACTGTTCTTTGTTTCATGCTTGAGCAAAATATCAGGCTCTGCTGAAGGTCTAGTCATACTAGTGTTTTGCAAGAACAGTGCATAAGCAGGCTTGGTTGTAGAAATCTTCTTGCTAATATCATTTGGATATATGTAGGCATTACTCCATTTTATCTACTGGGATACCCTGCCGGACATGGAAGAGTTTGTCGATCTGAGCCCAAAATGGGCTTCTACGCTGATGGCTCAGCATCTTCTTGCTGCAGCAGACCGATATGCACTTGAGCGGCTCAAATTGCTGTGTGAGGCTAAGCTTTGTGAGGATGTTGCTATAAACACAGTCGCTACCACGTTGGCCTTGGCAGAGCAGCATCACTGTTTCCAGCTGAAAGCTGTTTGCCTCAAATTCATCGCATCGCCAGAAAATTTAAAAGGTGGATGTATTCACTCCACTTCAGATATGATTTGATATGTTTAGAGAGCTCTGTTAGATAGCATTACTAACAACAAGATTTGTCAACCTTTACAGCTGTGATGCAAACAGACGGGTTTGAATACTTGAAAGAAAGCTGCCCATCTGTACTCACCGAACTACTGCAATATGTGGCCAAAATAAGCGAGCATTCCGTCATTGCTTCCGGACATGGAAACGAGACATTACCAGATGGCTGTGATGTCGATGGGAGGCGGGTGAAGCAAAGGATATATTGATTTAGAATAATAGGTCCTCCATTATCTTTTCCCAATATATATATGCTTGTTAGATCCAAATATTTTTGGATTATTATAACAGTTGATATAAATTATTTTTTAAATTTAAGATCACTGGTTCATATCTGTTCAAATTTTTTGTGTCTGGGTGTTGAAAGTTTGTTTCTTCACTTTCTTGTGCAGTTTTCCTGGAAGCTAAGATTGGTAAATGTTATGTAAAGCTGAACCAGCAGTAATTCTATGTACTTTGCTATAAAATGTTATATTGGGATTATCTGTTACCATCGACCATCGTCCCTACTTCAAGTGAATAGTATTCGTATGAATGGTGGTACTGTTTAGGTGTAAAATGAGTGTATCGCTATCATTACTGTTACATTTTTTCCGAAAATAATTAAGGAAAACTTTTGTACAAAATGAGATGCAAGGGCATCAATGTGAGCCCCTTATCAGATAATTCTGAACACATACCCCGAAGTACATCCTGAAATCTGATCGGCGTGCCAAGATCCGCTTTTACCATTACCTTCGCTCGGTTTGGTATATGTAACTTTTCAAAAAAAAAAAAAAAAAAATTCTACTAATAGAGATTTATAAAGATATTTTATATAATTTAACTCTCTAAAAAATTATATTATATTTATTTCTAAAAGTTCAAAATTTTTGAGTTTCTCCTAAAATATATTGAAGTTATAATTAAACAATTAAAAAAACTTTACCAGGTCTTGCAACATATTTTTTTTGGAAACGTTGGAAATTTTGCCGTCAAATCATCCAAACCCCGTACTTAAGCGGAGCAGATAAAACCATCGGTTGTCCCAAGCTCTTAGAAAAAATGTATCACCTAGACTCCAACTCAAAACCTGTCAATCAAATTCTAAATTATTTGCCACCAAACCACACCATTGAGGACGTTAACCATTTAGCAGCTAGTTGATTATATATGGTACGGCCCGTACGAGCTTGAGAAAAATAAAGAGCAGAAACATTTACTATGCCATAAAATCCTTGCAACAAAATTAATAATCCTTGCCTTGGGAACTTAAAAGAGGGAGGCTTATTATAAGTATCTTATGTTGGAGTTGGTACTCGGCGCATCAATTTTTTATTATATTTTGTTATAAATACATGTGTAAATATATTTTATTATGAATAAAATATGAAGTTTCATCAATATATATATATATATTTTTTATATGATAGAGACGTAACAGACCATAAAATGATTAGTTATGATATAGTTGTGAAAGCGTCGTAACTGACATTGAGTTGTACATAACAATATTATTTTATTTAAATTCTTCCTTGTCAAGGTTTACATTAATTGGTCAGTAAGTAAACCAGTAGAGACCAGTACATGTCGTATATTGGAATTCAGGATTTCAATGTATTTTACTCAATGAATTATGAGTATCGGGAGACTCGTATAGACATGTAGGTGTTCATAATGGATGAAAACTGAATGACTCACCCAAGATTCTTAATAGATGGTGCACCATCGTCAATATGAATCTTCTTGAGTCGAGTAACATAATGATCATTTGAGTTGAGATACCACGATAGATATATGAGTTATTCTCCACACTAATAGATGGTATACCATCGTCAATAGGAATATTCTCGAGTCGAGTAGCATAATGGTCATTTGACTTGAGTTACCACGGTGGATATATTAGTTATCCTCCATAATTTAATGGTAGTCACATCACCGACCTTTTTAGGTCAAACCTCCGTCTGTTAATTGAGTGTGAATCGATACTCATGATATCCGTTGAGTGTCAAGATAGAATTCGTCAGTCCTATATATAGGGCATAAGCATCATTCACGTGTTTATGATCTATTAAATCTATGGTCGTGGTATATTGTGGAAACGATTTCCAAGTGTTATTAAGAGATCGCGAATTTATAAGTCAATGATATTATATCTTAGGGATATGACGTTTATATCTATGTCCCCTGTATAATATGGATAACTTGTGTCAGAGAGATTATATATATGCAATGACCTCGACTTGTATAGTTCAGCGAGATTATCTGTGGTCGTCATAATTCATGGGTGGGTGAATTATAGATACGAAATTGGATTATGTGATGGATAAACTTGAACTTAGAGAGTCTCACAATATGAAGTTTACTCTTTGGGCACTTGGGCAATGCGTTATGAATAATACAGATTATTCATGATATTTTATCAAATTAACTGAGTTTATTCAAATTGTTTAATCATTAAGCGAAAATACAATGGCCATTTGTATTTGATACATAATTAGATTAAGTACATATTAATTGAAAATGATTAATTGACACATATAAAGTATATGTGTACATATTTCATTTAACGTAAATGTTGAATATGTATAATATATTTACATGTGAAAAGTTATCATTTATATTATTATATATTAAATGTAATAAATGATAATTAGTAAAGTCATGTGTTTTGCTTTATTTCCAAGTATTTATTTGATACTAATTTTGGAAAATCAAATGACTAAAAAGCCTCATAATTTATACTCACCCTAAGTATATAAAGAAATATTTCTTTTGATTCTTTAGTTACAAATCCTAACACTTTGAGAGCTTCCAAAACACATTTGAAAGATTAGAGGAGAAAAAGAATCCAACGAGAACAAGTTTAAGGAAATCTTGAAGATTAAAGGTAATTTTTATTATTCTTTAACCTAGAAAAATTTATTTTTCTTGTTCTTGTGAGTTACAAATAATGTAGAGATTATTTTTACACTTAAAAGTGGGGCTTTGTATTTTGGATACTTGATTTGTGGACTACATGTATGTGTGAAGTTATATTGAGTGATATTAGTGTAATATTAAATCAATTTTGACATATGATAATTTGTTGTCATTTTAGAGTGTTATGACCACTCTTGTAATACCTAAAATTATTTTTGGGTGCTTCGTCTATGGTGGCCTTGATTAGTGTTGGATTTAATAGAAAATTAGATTTGGCATGAAATAAATTAAATTAATTGTTAATTTATTAAATCTGAACAAATTCAGAATATTTTATGTGGAAAATATGATGTTTGGATGTATTGGACGTGTACTGGGTGTTAGAATAATTTCCAAAAATTATTCTGGGGTCAAAAGACATGAAAATGATAAAAAAAAAACAGCGTGACAAGATAAAAATGGTATTACCGGGTATGATATGACCAAACAGTGAACTTCTCACTGTTCGGTCAGCCTATGAACTGATCGAACATTTTTGGAGTGATTGGGGCTACCGCTCGGGTCCTGGGTGATCCATTTGGCCAGTGATACTTTTTGCGCAATTTTGAGAAAATTATTTTCGTAAAATTTTTGTCTTATTTTCGTAATTTATTATGTTTTTATTTGGCAATAAAAATATGTTTAGGTGAAATATGAATAAATTATTGACATATGATACCAAAATAATTTATTCCGAAAGTTTAAAAATTTTGAAATTTCGATTTCACTCAAACTATGTTTCCATAACGAAAACCCAACAAAATTAGTATGAAAGCAGTTCTCATTCTACATCGATTACATGTTTCATGCTTGATATGTGATAATTAATACAATTTTATTGTTTGCATCTGCATGTTTAATTAATTTGATTAATTGGAATTGTTTGACAATTATCGAAAAATTCCTAATTGATAAGGCTCGAATAATAATATGTGTGGGAACATTCGTTTCTAGATCCGTCTGGTCAATACTTATGAAAATACATTTATGTGGCTATTTCGTTATCATGTCAAAGCTATGATGAAGAAGTTAATGAACAATTTATTTGTGTCGGTATAACATATTTGTTATATATGATAAATTCAAGTGAAAGTGGAAATCTTGAACTTGCCAAAGTTGTTAGGACTACAATGCTATCTTGAATTTATCATTGACAAGTAAAATATTGATACGCCTCATTATGAACGTGCCAAAACTGTCACAATGAGAAATCAAGATCGAAACCCATGAGTAACCGTTGTGTGATTGACAGTGGGTTGTCTACCTAATGAATATACGTAGACGAGAATGTGCTAAAGTTGTGAGATGAAATATATTCATGGGGTCCACTTCCCATTATGAAATTAATTTAATTATTGAATTCTTTCTATTTTGTTTAAGGATTACGGTTTTACATTAAACATTGGGAGAGTATCTTTTAAATTAAAAATTCATTATCTATTTGATGTTTGTTTGATATTGTATGAAATTATTTTTCGCTAATTGTTCTTTCACTGTCTATGTGATAGATTTGTGATGGAGGCTTCTACCTCGACTAATAATTTTACATGTATACTGGATACGAACAAACTAAGAGGTCCAGAGAATTACGCAGACTGGGAAATGGATTTGAGGATTGTCCTAGATTCCAAAAAATTTAGGCATGTATTGGAGAACCTGATACCCCTTACTATGCCCGAGGAGTCTACATCTGAGGAGGCTGAACCTTCTAGAAATGGAAGGATGATAACCTAAGAGTTATGTCATACATTCTCAATCGTTTACTCGAGAGCTTAAAAGGTAATATATTGATATTCTTGACGCATATAGCATGATTACACGACTGTGGGAACTATTTATAAATCAAACATGTCTTAGTTCACAAAGTATCAGTGTAACTGTTCCATTTTCCTTTGCAAATCCAAAGAATATCATATACTACAAGCCAAAAAGAGATGTAATAAGCTTAAAAGGCTTGGAATTTGAGGTAGAAACTTGACCCAAGACTAAAGTTATGGTATTTTCATAAGAAGATGTTATGTTAGTATGATTGACATGTTAATGATTGCATTAAGGCGGATAATCAACTAAGAAATGGATTTTGTGTTAAAGAAATGGTCTAATTTATTAATGCTAAGCATTGAGCTAAGTTGGAGCTATGAGATTAAGAGTTAAATTGATGATGGAGTGTTGGTTTAACATGCTTTAATATTGAAGTTAAGGAATTGTTTGTGAATAATTATAGTGTGAGGGTGTTTGGGGTACATTTGGGTAAGTTAGACATTAGGAAGAAAATGTTGGATCTTGAAAAACAAACTGGCGTTGCGACGCATATTGGAAACTTTCCCCTATTTTGGTTCTGGAATATGAGCGTCGCGACGCCCAAAGACTTACGTCGTGACGCGGAAAGTAGAGGAAGCTTACTACCTCACTCTGATTGGTGGACGTCACGACGCTAAGAACGTAGTGTCGTGATGCTTGAGCGAGTCACGACGCCAAACCCTTGCGTCACGATACGGAAGTAGAAGATGCTCACTTGTTTAGTTACATTCGCGAGTGTCGCGATGCCCAACGGTAGAGTTACGACGCGTGACCAGAATTTCCACAAATCAGTTTTAGTCCATTCTAGTTTCCCCCTAGCATATTAGAGGCCACCCTAAAGGTCTCGTATCAGTCTACATACATACATACATTACATCATGACACAAGTATGACACACTATATAGTGATAATGGCTCTGAATCCAATTCCACGGCTTGAATTCTAATTAGGTTTATCAATTATAGATTGTTGACAGAAATGACAATTACCTTCGACGAAATGAAGTAATCCCAGCCAGATTCCAAATCTGTGAGTTGACCATTCTCTCCAACTGTATTTACTTATATGATTTTGAATCAAGACTTACTTTTGAGCACTTAGGGCGTTAACCAAGATTTTCTTTCAATTGTGTTTGACTGAGAACATTTTGAGAAATGTTTTTTTTTTTTTAGAAATGAATGATTTAGAACTTGAATTTTATGATTTTTTGAGGCATAGGGGAAAAACCCACCTCAGTATGTAACTTGACTCAGATATGGAATTGACAGATATAGATATCGTGTGCACACACAGTTCAGGACTAGAGATGACTGATGGCACTAGATCCTAGATTTTGAGACAGGAAAGTAGCATAGATCCGCACCCCCGGCTCCAGATTTGTGGCTTGGGGGATGACAATACGTAACGCCCAAAGATCACCAGATATTTACATATGGGGGGACGCCCCCAAGTGCTAGATTTTACGTATAGGGGGATGACGATACATAACGTCCTAATACGCTAGATATTCAGATACAGATATTCAGATACATATTTCCAGATACAGATTTCTCAAAACAGATTTTCAGAAACGAATTTCCAGAATCAGATTTTTCGAAAATGATAAGTTTTACGAAAGAGTTTTCACACGAACTCAATTTTACAGAAAATCTTGAGTCTTATAGACAAAAATGAGTTTTCAGAAAAGTTTTACAGAAAGAGATGTATTTCCAGATAAGAAAAAGATTCCAGGAAATATTATTTATGGGAGGATTTTCATGAATTTTGCAAAAAGAATCAGTTTTCGATTTAAATTGTCCACTCACTAGATCGTTCAAATGATCTAACCCCCCACACTCTCAGTGTTTCTGTTTTGTAGGTTACTCGGAGGAAGAGCTTGAGAGGATAGATACTGATGGTAGTCATTAGGGTGTTGAGTCCACCAGGTCAAGTTAGATACTGAGTTCAGTCAGATTCAGAGTAAAGTCATGCATCAGATGTATTGTTAATAAAATTTGCATGTGTAAAAGTTAGAAATGTCCATGTAAAGATCATAAGTACAATATTTTTGAGTTATGAGCATTGCGATGTATTTTTTTTAATGTTAATGGTTAGGGCGATGGTCGCTATGCATGAGTTTATGTTTGAAATAAGAATAATAGTTTTTTTAATAGTCAGAGGCTCATGAGGATAATGTTAGGGTTGGTGCTCGGAGTGCCAATCTGGATCGTATTTATGTCCGATTCATAAATACGAACAATTCTTTTTTCCATAATATTACTTACTTAATGATAGCACCTCTTATTTTTACATACGTATTCGATCCAATTATGATTAGATTGAAACTAAATATGATTTAGTGATATGTATATATTAGACAAAGAACCTAGGATTTACAACGTAGTTTGTAATTGACATTGGGAAGCATCACTATAAGTTGTATATTCTCAAATAAAGTTCCTGGCCAAGATTTATTGACACATGTCGGTTAATAAAATTCACTGAGACCAGTACATGTCGTATATCGTTACTTGGTCCGATGGTTTATCCCAATGAACCATGAGTCTTGGGAGACTCGTATAGACATTTAGGTATTTATTTGATAAACACTGAACGACTCATTGAAGATTTCCTAATAGATATTACACCAACGTCAATAGGAATCTTCTCGAGTCGAGTAGCACAGTGGTCCTTCGACTTGAGATACCATTGTGGATATATGAGATATCCTCCACACTTTGATGGCGTCATCAATATATTTAGATTAGACATCCACATGTTCGTTGGGTGTGGACTGATGCTCATGATTTCCTTTGAGTATCAGATAGAATCCACTAGTCCTGTGTACAGGGCATAGGTATCAGGTACGTATTTATGATCTAGTAAATCCATGGCCATGGTATACTTCGGAAGCAAGTTCCGAGTGTTATGTAGAGATTGTAAATTTAAAAGTTGACTATATTATACCTTAGGGATTTGACGTTCTTATCTATATCCCCGGTATAATATTGATAGCCTGTGACAGTGGGATTATATGTATGCAATGACCTCGACTTGCATAGTTTAGCGAGATTATCCGTGGTCGTCATAATTCCTGAGTGGGTGAATTATGGCACGAAATTGGATTCCGTGATGGATAAACCTAAACTTAGAGAGTCCCACAATACGAAGTGTACTCGTTGAGAACTTGGGCAACACATTATGAATAATATAGATTATTCATAAAACTTCACCGAATTAAATGAGTTAATTCGAATCGTTTAAACGGTTAAACAAAAATACAAGCATGATGGGCATTTCGGTAAATTAATAATTAATGTGTATTTGTATTTGATACAAAATTTGATTTGATACATATTAATTATTTATCAAATGAGACTTTGACACATGACATTAATATATGTATTTGTTATTTAATGTAAATAAAAATACATATATAATAATAATCGCATTAATTAATTAGTTAGATGTTTAAATGTTAAATATCTAGATAATTAAATTATTTCAATATTACATAAATATTATGCAATATGTTTGATTTTTATTGGTTACATGTGGCATGATTTTCTTAAGCTTAAAGTTTACAAATTGGATTTGTCAACTTAAGAGCTTATTATTATTTAATTAGATTAAAAATGACCAAATGACCAAAATGCCATCTCTTTTACCCCCTAAGTCGGTTTTGACTTGCTTTATACAGTGAAAAATTTTGTTTTATCATTTCATAACCTCCCATGGCAGAATTTCATCTCAAAGAAAAGCTCCCAAATTTTCTTGAAGAGTCAAGGAAGAAAGTGAAGAAATTCAAGAAAAAAGTTTAAGGAAATTACAATATTTGAAAGTAATCTTCAATAATCTTAAACTTATAAAGCTTGTTTCTTGAATATCTAGAATAGTTCTAGGGTCTCTTTCTTTCTTATATTTTGGGGCTTTTGGATTTGGAGGATGGATTTGGAGGCTAGATGCATGTGTGAAGTTAGATTGGATAATATTATTGTAATATTAGTTCAATTTTATCATTTGATGACTTGTTGTCATTCTAGAGTGTTATGACCACTCTTTTAACTCATAGAATTATTCTTGAGTTCTTCACAGGTTGTGGATTTGATTCGTGTTGTTGTTGATATGATTAATGTTGAGAAAATTGGATTTAAAGCATGAAAAATGATATTTTTGATTACCAAATCATATCTGGATTTTCTGTGATTTTGGTGATTAAAACTATGTTTTATAAATGTATTGGATGTGTTTTGGGCATTGGAACGATTGCCGGAAATTGTTTCGGAGTTGAAATATGCGAAAACGATGAAAAACGGCGTTACCGGGGAGTTTCAGGCTTACCAGGTGTCCGCTATCCAAACAGTGAATTAGTCACTAGTTGGGAAGCCCATGAACTGCTCAAGCACTATTGGAGCTGATTTGGGCAGCCCCCATGTGTGTTGGTTGGTCGGTTTAGATAAAAATGCGTTTTTATGCCATTTTGTGAAAAAATATTTTCGTAAAAGTTTCGCGATATTTTTAACCTATTTATGTCGTTATTTGATTTCGAATAAATATATTTAGGTGAAATATGAATGAATAATTCATATTGGATATTGAATAATTTATTTGGTAATTTTAAAAAGTTTTAAAGTTACGATTTCGCCCGAACTGCGCGCTTCCGCTGCGCTCGCGCTAAAACCCCAACAAAAATGGTATCATAGTAGGTCTCATCCTTCATCCATTACATTTTTCATGCTTGATATATGATATATAATCCAATTTTGATATTTCCACATGCATGTAATTTAGATGTTTCTTAACTTTTTGGTTCTACGTTAACGGAAAACATAACGCAGATTTAATGGTTAAGTTAAGTTATGTTTTCTCATGTAGAATTAAACTGTTGAGAAATTGATCTAAATTAAAATCTGCATTTGATGTAGAGTAAAGAACCTCTTTAGGAATATCCCCGCTTAAATAAGGCATTAAAGTAACTAGTGTTAGGAATACTTGTTTCGTGGTCCGCCTTGTCAGTACGAATACAAATGATTTCCTGATGCTGTAGCTGTATCATGCCAAAGCTGTGCAGTTATGGCTGATGGTAGTTCATTTACGCTGGTAGAACTTATATGATAAGAAACAAATTCAAGTTAAAGTGGAAATCTTGAACATGCCAAAGCTGCCAGGACTACATCGGTAGCTTGAGTTTGTCGCTGACAAATGAAGCCTTGATACTCCTCCTTGTAAACGTGCCAAACCTGTCATAATGAGAAATGATCAGGACCAAAATCAGGAGTCATAGTGAGTATGATTGACAATGAGTTATCTACCTGTGAATATACATAGGCGAGAATATGCCAAAGCTGTGAGTCGAAATATATTTATGGGGTCCACTTCTCACTATGGAATTCAATTTAATTATTGGATTCCCATTTTCCGTTGGGGATTACGGTATTACGTAAAGTAGTGGGAGGCACTGCTGGGTTAAGAATCCATAACTAAGGCAGTGTGTAATATTATGAAAATTGTTGCTTATGTTTTCCTTATTCTATATTGTTGATAGAATTGAACTTCTAATTGTTGGACAATTATGACCCATAGCATCACTATTTTGTAAAGGACATGGTGTCCTTGTACAAAATTAACTATGTGACAAATGAAATTGCTCTTTTATCATTTTGTAATTAGATTACTCGAAATATATAAATGATAAAAGTCCTTATGATTAGTTACGGATTAATAAGATATGAGACAATATTAATCCACATAAGGTTTAATCATTAAATATCCCTAGTCGTAGTATTATCGAGACTAGACATCAATAATGCGGAATAGGCTAGTATCACACTTGTGCACGTTATGGAAGCTTAACATTATAGTTCTCATATATTTAAGTATTGGATACTTATGCAAGTGTGATAGGAGGTTCTGTTTACCGATGGTATGGGAACAGCTTCGCTCTGGATAGACCCCTCGGAATCCCATTGGTAGTATGACTATGTGTCTATGGGAATCCGAATCAAGGTAGGTGTATTTTATCTTAACCTGAGACTTGCATCGCTAATACTTGCGACAATCAGTACGCTTTGGTTTTGGTCGTCCGGGGCTTTAACAGGTTATATCTACGCCTCTTCTGGGTATACTGAGAATCGTAGTGTATTGGGTGTGATGTCAAGATGGAAGTATCACTTCAGTCATATGGAGATGATGATCACGCTGGGATACAGAACTGATACTCTTAAATGCTACATCTATCAGGATAATATGACTAGGTCATGGTTATCCGATTACAGAGACTAGTTGCTAGTGATCCGATATATGCTTCGTACAGGGCAGACACAATTCCAGCCCCAGGCCTAGCATTTGACATCCGATATTGGATCGTAATATGTAATACACTGTATACTATGCCTGATAAAGATTGTATATTCTTCATTGAATATTTCTGGAGAATTGGGTAGGCACGATGCTTTGCTAGAAGCCAACCATGACTTGTAAATCAGTAAGAACGTGGTACCGGGTACTCACGTGTTTGGATAGTCCGATGACCGTATTTACTGCCAATATATCCAGGGATCTCTTGGGTCGCTTCCCAAAGATTCACCGATGATATTTGACACGAACAAAATTAATCTGGGATTAATTAAGAGAGAGAAAAATTAATCTAAGATTAATTTCGGCAAGAATTAATCTGGGATTAATTAAGAGAGAAAGAATTAATCTGGGATTAATTGCGTCGAGAATTAATCTGGGATTAAATTCATCGAGAGGAGAGAACGTGATTAATTTGGAATTAATCGGTAAAATAAATTTAATAGTGAAATTTGATTTTTCTATTTAATTTATTTATTTGGGCTAAAATAATATATCGGATATATTTATTGAAATTGGATTTCAACACAGAATTAAAATTGGATTTTACTTCAAGCGGATGAATTAATTTGAAATTAATTCACAAGCAACTTTCGTAATAATTTTACGAGGCATTATTATTAATTAAATTGGATTTAATTACGTCGCGACGGAAAATTTGTTTAGTCGGATTAAACGAACCGGGCCCAAAGTGTGTTGTTTAAGCCAACTAGATTTGGAATTAAGTGGGTGGGACCCATGACTTACATCACTTGTCACTATTTGATGGAAGTTGTTGGCTATTATAAATGTGGCATTTTATTACACTAACACAAGTCAACTTTTGCTTTAAGTTTTGGAAACAAAAAATTACTATTCATTCTCTCCCAAAACTCTCTCAATTGCCGAACACAATGGACCTTGGAGGAGAATATTTTTTCTTTCATTTTGTTCAAAGCTAGCACTTAAAGGGGTCAAGTAAAGGTGATAGGGAAACTCACCCAAGGGTTTAGAACTCTATTCAAAGCTTGGAGCTTCATCTTCTACAAAGAAAAGTTTTGAAACTCATCTAATCAAAGTAAGCAATTTCCGCAACTCTCTTTGATTTATTCACACACGAATCACTCTTTTAGATCTTGTGGCATGTTCTAGGAACACTAACAATGGTATCTAGAGCCATCCTAAGTTTGGTTTGAAAATCTAGGGTTCAAGACTTTAATTTGGGGATTTTGTGTTTGGAACATGATTTGCCTAAATTAGTTGTTTGGTTATTTTGGATGATGTTGAATTGGATTTGTACATCTTTGGAATTGTGTAAAATTGATTAGATTAATTTTCCCTAATTCCTACCTCATGGCCGAAAATAAGCCCTAGAAGATTCATGGTGATTTAATTGGATATGGTAATTGCAGGAAATTGAATGTTGATTATTGATTTAATTCGATTGAAATCAAAATTGAATGTTGATTTCTTACTTACTGCCGTGAATGGAGCATGTTAGAAAGAATTGATTTTGCTTCAATTTGTGTTGGACATGAATTGGAAATGTTGAGCATGATTAATTGGATTAATTAGTGTTTTGGAAACATTAGATTAGTTGATTAATTATGTCAATAGCACTTTAATTAAATTAATATATAATTTGGAAAAATGTATTAATTTAATTATTGTAATTGGGCTTTATGGGCTTGGTTAGGTCAAGTTTGGTTTTGGACAATGGAGTTGGATCCAATTAGGCCTAAAACCATTTCCATAAAGTCCAAATATGATTATTGGGCCTTTAATAATTTCATTGGGCCTAATGGGCCAAAATTGATTTTGGGCAAATGGTGATTCCTTATTGGGCCTTAGCATCTTGGGTTTGATCCATAATTTCCAAAGCCCATGCCTTAAGAATTAATTGAAAGCCCATTAGACTTTAATTGAATAATATTGGATACTAATTGAGCCTTGAGACCCATTAGGATTGGATTTGGAATCCAAGTCTAAAAAGCACTATTAAAAGTGTAATTATTTAATTTGGAATTAAATATGAATTAGTATTGGATACAATTTAAATTGGATTTAAAATTGTAGTTCGATATAATTCAAGAATACGCACTTTGAGTACTTATTCTTAAATGAGTTGGACTCGCGCAAATCAAATCGTTGTTTGAACATTAGATGATCATTAATTCAAAGATTAATTAATTGGATTAGATTGATTGAATAACATGCTATGTGTGAATACTTGGATGTATTGTATGAATAATGTATATCAGATGGATATTAGATGGGTGAGGACAATTTTGGAAATAGTTTAATTTATTTAAATTGGACCTGTGTGTCCAGCCTATTATACCTATTCTCTTTGTATTTCTCTTCTCACCAATTCCCCTCAATACAAATGAGGTTTCTTTGAGTATCATGTAATTGGGTAGAAGTAAGAATAGTGCTAGCGGGCGAGAGGAAATGGATAGATTTTTTTTAGGAACAAATTGTTTTATATATCCATCCGCATATCATTATTATTTTTTTAGCGCCTTATTATGCTTTTAGAATGCATGCTTAAGGGTGTATGATGAGACCTAATCAAAGATAATAAATTGGTTGCCAATTTACGCGAAAAACCCTAATCAAATATTAGGTTTTTCCTTCCATTGAGTGGTTCTCTCTCAAGATCCAAGATTGGCATTGGTTTGTTGGCCAAAGTCAAGATCAATGTCCATCGCGGATGTGTTTGAACCCGAAAGCTTTGTTCTCTATCGCATGTCTTGGTGGTTGTTGTTGGATAATATGACCCATAGCGTCACTATTTGCACAGATCATTGTGTTGTTGTAGCAAATTAACTATGTAACAAGGAAATTGCACTCTCGTCATTTGTGATTAGATCACCTTAGATATATAAATGAAGAGAGGTCCCTATGATTAGTTCCTGGATTGAGATGATATGAGACAGTATCAGTCCACGAAGGATTAATCATTAAATATCCCTAGCCGTAGTATTATCGAGACTGGACATCGATAATGCGGAATAGGCTAGTATTGCACTTGTGCGCGTTGTGAGGGCACAACGACATAGTTCTCATATATATAAGTATTGGATACTTGTGCAAGTGCGATAGAGGTCGTGTTTCACCGATGGTACGGGAAACAGCTTCGCTCTGGATAGACCCTTCGGAATCCCATTGGTATTATGACTAGGTGTCTATGGGAGGCCGAAATCAAGGTAGGTGTGTATAGTCTTAACCTGAGACTTACATCGCTAATACTTACGACAATCGGTAAACTTTGGTTTTGGTGGTGGGGGATCTTAACTGGTTCTGTGTTCACCTCTTCTGGGTTTATCAGGAATCGTAGTGTAGTGTATTGGATGTGATGTCGAGATGGAAGTGTCACTCCAGTCATAATGGAGATGATGTCACGCAGGATACGGTATTAGTGCTCTAAAGTGATGCGCATCCAATCGTGATATTATGACCAGGTCATGAATATCCGATTATAGAGACTAGTTACCAGACATCCGATATGTGTTTCGGACGGGGCAGACACTTATCCAGCCCCAGCCCTAGCACGTGATTATCCGATACTGGGCCGATATGCACAATACAATTGTATACTACGCTTGATACAGATCTAGATATTCTTTGATGAATATGTCCGGAGAACTTGGGAAGACTTGGTGCTTTGCTAGGAGTCGACCTTGTCTCGTAAATCGGTAGAACGTAGTACTTGGTACGTACGTGATTCGGATACTCCGACGACCGTATTTACTGCCAGATTATCCGGGGATCTCATGGGTCGCTTCCCGATAATCCACCGATGACGCACAACTCGCACTCTTGAATAATCTGGGATTATAATAGAAGAGAGAGAAAATTAATCTAGGATTAATAACGGAGATATTTTATCCGGGATAAAATGTCGTCTAAAGAGAGAGAACGATTAATTTGGAATTAATCGATGAATTAATATATTCGATATATTAAACGAAATTAGATTTCGACGCGGAATTAAAATTAGATTTTAATTCGGGCAAACGAGTTAATTTAGAATTAATTCGTTAGCGACGTAAATAATAATTTCGCCAGGCGTAATTATTTATTTAAATTCGATTGAATTAACGTCGCGACGTAAGCTCGGTATTTCGGAAATATCGAACCCGAACGCGTGAGTGCACGTGGGCCCACTTTCATTTGGAAACGTGTGGGGCCCACATGACACATGTCATATTATGCATTATTTGCACTCTATGCATTGCATGGAGATTGTGTACAATGCACTCAATGGTTATTGCATGGAAATTGAGTGTTTGACACTCTAAGCCATTGCATGTTTTGTGTCATAATTTATTATTAATTAATAAATATTATGGCATAAATATAAATTGATTTTTGGTAACAAAAATTTAATTGAAATTCAATACACAATTCTCTCATTTCCTCTCTTCTTCTCAACGGCAACAACTCACTGGTTTTGAACCAGTTTGGGCGTGAATAAGGGAAGCAAGGTTGGGTTTTCATGGTGAAAACCGCAAGTGCTAGCACACTACGAGTCTTGCGAAGGTGGTAGGGAGGTTCCCATGAGCCGGGATCCATCCGACGAAGCTTGGAGCTCCGTTTCTTCACTCCATTTTTCTGTTTTGTAGGACAGTGGACTGTTGCAGTGTGAGGAATCAAGGCAGTGCGTTTTTGGGCTTGAATCGTCTCAAATCGACTCAACCGATCAATGTGAGTATTCCGCTACCTCCGTTGATGTGTTCACACATAATTTCATGTCTTGGTTTGATCTTGGGACCTTATAGAAAACCAACAATGGCATCAAGAGCTAATGTTGCAAGCATGAAAAATGTAGGGTTTAAAATTTGGGTAAATGTGTTTGAGCATGATTTGAATGAATTGTTTGTTTGAGTATGCTTATAACATGTTTAAATTCATTTTGGTTGGACTAATTTGATGAAAAATGATTTGGAATTATTTTCCCCAAATGTAGTCCTTGGCCGAATGTGTTATGGATTTTGAATCCTTGGAATTTTTGATTTTGATTCATTGATGAGTTAAAATCATGTAGGATGATGTTAATTTGAGGTCAATTGGATTGTACTTTGAATTGAACAAAACCCTAAATTCATATGTGGCCGAATTGGATATGCCCTAGTGTGTTGTTGGAAATTTTTGATTTTGATAATTGGATGTATTGAAAATCATTCGGATATGTTATTTAATGTCGATTGCGGATTAATTGGATTGAAACCGAATCGGACAATGAAATCACTCCCTTGGCCGAGATTTAGCAAGCATGTAAATGGGTTTGATTTTTCATTATGTGTGTTTGACATGTAATAATGAATTAAGCATGATAATTGGACTAATTTGGTGCTTCGGAAATATGATTTAGTCGATTAATCATATAATGCACTTTTGGTAATTAAATTGTGAAAATTGGATTTTGGATTTAATTAATTGGGCCTAATTTTGGAAATTAGAATTTAATGTTGTAATTGGGCCTTTTGGGCTTGATTTATCAAGTTTGGTTTAGGCCAAGTGGATTGGATCCAATTGGGCCCAAAACCTTAACCATAAAGCCCAATTGCGACTAATGAACCTTTGGGCCTAATGGGCCGAAATTGTTTTCTAAGGCATTTTGGGTGATTCCACTATTGGGCTTTGGTTGCCGAAGCCCATGCCTAAAGAAATTAATTGAAGCCCATTAGACTTAATTAAATTGACGTTGGACGTTAATCGGACTTTGAGTCCCGACGCGATTGAATTTGGAATTTAAATCGTAAAAGGTTTATTAATATAAGTGCAATATTTAATTTGGAATTGAATAGTGAATTAGTATTAAATACATGTTAAATTGGATTTAATTATGTAGTTTAATTTAATTCATGAATTCGTACTTTGAGTACTTATTCGCAAAAACGAGTTTGACTCGAACAAAATCAAATCGTTGTTTGAACATTGGATGATCACTTAATTATCAGATTAATTAATTTAGATTAGATTGATTGATAGCATGCTTATGTGTGTGAATACGTGGTTGTGTTGAATGAATAATGTATATCGGATGGATATTAGATGGGTGGGCAATTTTAGAAATTGTTGTAATAAATTCGATTTATTAAATTGGACCTGCGTGTCCAGCCTTATCACCTTCTTTCTCTTTGTATTCTTTCTCACCTATTCCCCTCTATGTATATGAGGTTTCTTTAGAAGTGTAGTGTAACGGGTAGAAGTAGTACAAGTGCTAGCTTGAGTGAGAAAGGGAGAGATTTGATCTAGGATCAATGTGTTAAGTATCCATCCGCATATCATTATTATTTTATTTCATACTCGCTTTATTATGTATTTAGAATGCATGTTTAAGGGTGTATGATGATGAGACCTAACAAAGATAATTAAATTGGTAGCCAATTTGCACGCGAAAATCCCTCAATCTATATTAAGCAAATATCCTTCCATTGAATGATTCTTGTTCAAGATCCGAAGTTGGCATTGGTTTGTTTTTGACCAAAGTCAAGACCTTTGTCAATCAAGGATGTACTTGAATCATGAGAGTTTTGTTGCATATCGGTGTCTTGTCCAAATCGTGATTTTTATTGACCAAAGTCAGATCACTTTTTGTCCAATGACATTGATTACGAAACTTTCCTCGTCAATGGGTCCCGCTTAACTGGAATCATTAGGTTTGTGTTTGGCCAAAGCCAAGGCCTAAATGATTCGGAGGATATGGTTAGGAAAATGTAATGGATACATTGACATTATACATATGTTTCGGACTTGGATGTCCACCTAACCGGATCTAGGAATTGGATGAGATCCAATTGATCTGAGAGATCTACCTAGTTAAATAGCATACAGCTTTTTATTGGCCAAAGTCAGGGTTGTGTGTTATTTAATAGGATCCTAGCCCACTAGGAAACACGGTTTCCCGAGTACTCCACAGAGGGTTAGAGGCTCGACGAAAAATAGTGGGAGGCAAGTATTGAATTTGCAACATTCGTTCGAATACTCGCTAAACACGCTCATTTTATTTTACTCGTCATATTAATTAAAAAGTATTAGTCGGACTAATATTTTATGTTGTTTTTAAAAATATATATAGTTGGACTATATACAAACTCATTCAATATATAGTTGATTTTATAATTGGATTATAGTAATCAATATAATTGAATTAAATGATAGTTGATTTTATAATGGGATTATAGTAATCAATATTAAAATTATAGTTGATTAAATAATTGGATTATTGTAATCATTATAATAAATAGTACCTTAAAATTGATTAAATAGTTGGACTATTGAAATCAAGAAGAATTGAAAAGTTGAATATTTAAAATATATAATCCTTGGATTAAATGTTTAAATGATTTAATTTTCAATTGGGAATTAATAATAGGTTAATTTATTTGATAAAATAACTATTAGACTAAGCCCTAATTAAGCAAATAGTAGAGCATAAAGTCTTTGGAAGATTTATGTGATGATGACTTTAGTGCTTAATTAATATACTTAATAAATCTATCTTTAGATTTAAAAGTATTAAAATTGCAATTAATAATTCTTGGAGAATTAATTGACTATTCTAGTGGAGAAAAGTCAAAGTTTGCAATTGGGCATGTAGCACAAGGTGCACATCATTTCGATATTCTAAAACCCAAGTGGTTTGTGAAATATTGAAAAGGATAATTGACATATCCCAAAGTGACTACCATTTGGATATGGAAGACACGAAGGAATTAAAGAAAGGGCGAGGCTCTAACTTTAAAAATATTTGTCAAAGTTATGTTCACTACTAGTATTGAAATTGAATACTTAGTGTGGTACATAAAATATATGTATTGACGTTCAGAATCCGCTGTGAGCTGGATACTGGCTTCAAGCCGAGATTTCTCTGCGAATTGGAAACGGGACGAAAGTCGCTGTTTCGACCGTAGATACCTAAGTTTAGGAACTACCCTTTGGGTATGTACTTAAATTAGGAAATGTTATAATGTAACTAGTTTAACTAGAGACATTATCTCTATATCAGTGTTAATCCATTGCGGATAAAACCTTTATATTCTAGAACACTAAAGTGTTTCAATATAAAGATGATACTGAGATAAATACATTGGATGTAAATAACAGAATTTATATTTTGAATATAAATAAAATCTCAAACATATAAAATGACAAATAAATAGCTCAAATTGATTTGATCAATGGAGACTTATTTGTGGCATTGTTGTCTGGGACACAATTAAACAAGACTCGTATATCCACACTTTTGAAGAGTGGGTACTAGGACTGATTTGACTATTCAAATAAGGTCTACGAATCTAGTTTATTAGGTTAAATACCTAAAATACTATTTACTTGGTAATAGTAAAAGGGCCACCGATCTGTTAGCCCTATTCATGGTGAAGTAAGTGGGCCCATATCTAGCTAGGCTAGATGTGAACATGAATATTTCGTGACCTTAACGGATGTGACATCACGTTGTGGTTATGTGTTTCTTTTGAAGAACACAGATCGGAAACTTTAGAGTTTCGACACGAAGTAGACAAACAGATCGGCTATAGTATTATTCCGCCACGGTAAAACCGTAATGGAAAATACTTAAGCAGTAAGTTTCATACGTACATGAAAGAGTACGGTATTCTTTCATATGAGGACTCCTCCCGAGACACGTCAGTTAGACGGTGTGTCCGAACCAAAACCGAATTTTTGTTGGACATGATAAGGTTTATCACGAGTCGCTCTGAGCTACTATTCCTTCAACAGGATATGTATTAACAGTGCAAAACTTATTTAGAATAAGGTTCCATATAAATCTGTTTGACAGATATCATATAGGATATGAACAGGAAAGAAACGGGGTTTCTCATTCCTGATAATTTGGGTATGCCAGGCATAACGTTTGGATGATACCAAACTAAGGACCCAAATTGGATAAGTGCCAATATAGGTTATCCTAAGGGAAACCTTAAGTATAGTACTTATAAATCCCACATGAGAACAATGTAATTGTTGCTCACCATGCGGTTTTCCTGAGAGGAATACCGATATGCAGTGGTCAGTGGGAGGATAGTGATACTCGATGAAAATCGGAGTAATACTGTTCAAGGCACGAAGTCCTTAATGGAACACAAATAGTTCATCTATGATGAATCTATACCATTAATCTTCAAATACACAAGAAACTAGTAGATCGGATAGAGTCAGAAAACAACCTAGGGTATGGGTTTCTGATCTAACCTCATAAAGATGTCAATCTTATGGAGGTGTACCATCCGACTACGTTATGAGGAAGTGATACGAGGTATCGACTCCCTGTTATGGCAAAGTGCCATGAGTCCGAAATGGATTCCATGTATAACAACTATGTTTGGATACTAGTTGTTGTACCACAAGGCGTTGTGCCTATGGTACATTAAACGTCTTCAAGGAAGACATACATGGAAGGCAACATACCAACGTGCAAAGCTAAGGTTTTGACGGAAAGGTATCGTTATCAACATTATGTTAATAACGGTTCAACCTTTTACCTGTTGCCATGGTAAATCCATTTTGAAGATGCTTGTTGATAACTATATATTTCATTTATGAAATATGTCAGTTACAAATCAAAATCGCTTTCCTGAAAAGGAAACCTTTTGGAGGATGTTTACAACATCCTGACGATTTTGTATAACCGACAAACAAGGTTTGCGGGTTATTCGATCCATGTTTGGATTGATGCAAGCATAAGGTTCTTGGAACTGTCGTTTTGAAATAATCATAATGGTTTATGATTTGACTCAAAACGAAATAATTCTTGTGTATATAAGGAGGTTAGTGGGAGAGCGCACTGACAGTGAAATTCCCATAAAGCTATTGTTGAAAGCTTGGCTTTCAATAGAAATTCTCCGTAGAATTCTGGGGAGTAACAACCTTTATTAGAGGAATAAAGATCTACTGGGATAGATTTGGAGTTGTTAACACTCTCTGGGAAATTGTACATTTAAAATGTACTTGTATTGGTGTCTCATACGCTTCAAGCATATGGAGTCACAATCAGGTCAATCCAAGTGACAGTCACTGGATTGAAGTTAAGAACATCTGTTAGTATCTCAGAGAACTAAAGATGCTATCTTAAACTATGGAGAAGGAGAACTTGAAGTGACTGGGATCACTGCTGCAAGTTTCCAAACAATTAAATACTGCGGTACTATAAAGTTTGAATAACGGGACAGTGAGCTGGAAATCTTCCAAGCAAGATAACTGTTGCCGAATAAACAACAAATGCGGATTATTGCTGCAGCTGAGGCAGCAATAGAAGTCTTTTGGTCGAAAGTAAATCTAATTAGATTAGATATAGTTCTGTTAGCAGCTGAGCTAGGCGTCAGCACAGGCTAAGGAATTAAAGGTCTCATCGACGATCCAGATATATACTTCTATATCATCTGATTCGTTCGGATCATACATCGTGGCGATGTGATGATCATATAAATCGCGTCAAACGATAATCGAACAAATCCGCTGACGAAAACCCTTTCTCAGCAATTTGAGCGAACCTTACATAGTTCGGGTGTAGGACACTTGAGTGACTCGCTATGTGCCAAGTGGGAGATTGTTGGATAATATGACACATAGCGTCACTATTTGCACTGATCATTGTGTTGTTGTAGCAAATTAACTATATAACAAGGAAATTGCACTCTCGTCATTTGTGATTAGATCACCATAGATATATAAATGAAGAGAGGTCCCTATGATTAGTTCCTGGATTGAGATGATATGAGACAGTATCAGTCCACGAAGGATTAATCATTAAATATCCCTAGCCGTAGTATTATCGAGACTGGACATCGATAATGCGGAATAGGCTAGTATTGCACTTGTGCGCGTTGTGAGGGCACAACGGCATAGTTCTCATATATATAAGTATTGGATACTTGTGCAAGTGCGATAGGAGGTCGTGTTTCACCGATGGTACGGGAAACAGCTTCGCTCTGGATAGACCCTTCGGAATCCCATTGGTATTATGACTAGGTGTCTATGGGAGGCCGAAATCAAGGTAGGTGTGTATAGTCTTAACCTGAGACTTACATCGCTAATACTTACGACAATCGGTAAACTTTGGTTTTGGTGGTGGGGGATCTTAACTGGTTCTGTGTTCACCTCTTCTGGGTTTATCAGGAATCGTAGTGTATTGGATGTGATGTCGAGATGGAAGTGTCACTCCAGTCATAATGGAGATGATGTCACGCAGGATACGGTATTAGTGCTCTTAAGTGATGCGCATCCAATCGTGATATTATGACCAGGTCATGAATATCCGATTATAGAGACTAGTTACCAGACATCCGATATGTGTTTCGGACGGGGCAGACACTTATCCAGCCCCAGCCCTAGCACGTGATTATCCGATACTGGGCCGATATGCACAATACAATTGTATACTACGCTTGATACAGATCTAGATATTCTTTGATGAATATGTCCGGAGAACTTGGGAAGACTTGGTGCTTTGCTAGGAGTCGACCTTGTCTCGTAAATCGGTAGAACGTAGTACTTGGTACGTACGTGATTCGGATACTCCGACGACCGTATTTACTGCCAGATTATCCGGGGATCTCATGGGTCGCTTCCCGATAATCCACCGATGACGCACAACTCGCACTCTTGAATAATCTGGGATTATAATAGAAGAGAGAGAAAATTAATCTAGGATTAATAACGGAGATATTTTATCCGGGATAAAATGTCGTCTAAAGAGAGAGAACGATTAATTTGGAATTAATCGATGAATTAATATATTCGATATATTAAACGAAATTAGATTTCGACGCGGAATTAAAATTAGATTTTAATTCGGGCAAACGAGTTAATTCAGAATTAATTCGTTAGCGACGTAAATAATAATTTCGCCAGGCGTAATTATTTATTTAAATTCGATTGAATTAACGTCGCGACGTAAGCTCGGTATTTCGGAAATATCGAACCCGAACGCGTGAGTGCACGTGGGCCCACTTTCATTTGGAAACGTGTGGGGCCCACATGACACATGTCATATTATGCATTATTTGACACTCTAATGCATTGCATGGAGATGTGTACAATGCACTCAATGGTATTGCATGGAAATTGAGTGTTTGACACTCTAAGCCTTTGCATGATTTGTGTCATAAGTTTATTATTAGTTTAATGAATATTATGGCATAAATATAAATTGATTTTTGGTAACAAAAATTATTGAATTCAATACACAATTCTCTCATTTCTTCTCTTCTTCTCACGGCCACAACTCACTGGTTTTGAACCAGTTTGGGCGTGAATAAGGGAAGCAAGGTTGGGTTTTCATGGTGAAAACCGCAAGTGCTAGCACACTACGAGTCTTGCGAAGGTGGTAGGGAGGTTCCCCCATGAGCCGGGATCCATCGGACGAAGCTCGGAGCTCCGTTTCTTCACTCAATTTTCTGTTTTTATAGGACAGTGGACTGTTGCAGTGATGAGATCAAGACAGTGCGTTTTTGGGCTTGAATCATCTCCAAATCGACTCAACCGATCAATGTGAGTATTCCGCTACCTCCGTTGATGTGTTCACACATAATTTCATGTCTTGTTTGATCTTGGGACCTTATAGAATACCAACAGTTGTGACTTGTTGGCCAAAGTCAATGTCACTTCTAGTTCATCGACGTGGATTACGAAGCTTTCCCACTGTCAATGGGTCCCGCTTAACTGGAATCAATAAGTTTGTTGAGCCAAAGCCAAGGCTTAGTTGATTTAGAGGAAAAAGTTAGGAAATATATTGAATATATTTGCATATATTGGATATGAGTTTCGGACTTGGAGGTCCACCTACTGGATCTAGGAATTGGATGGGATCCAATTGATCTTAGAGATCTATCTAGTTAAGTTTCATACAACTTGTTGGCCAAAGTCAAGGTTGTGTGTTATTTAACGGGATCCTAGCCCACTAGGAAACTAGGTTTCCTGAGTACTCCACAGATGGTTAGAGGCTCGCCAAAAAATAGTGGGAGGCAAGTATTAAATTTGCAATTTCGTTTAAATACTTGACAATACGCTCTCTTTATTTATTTATCGTTGTTATAAATATATTAGTTGGACTAATATAAGATATTGTTTTCTTGAACAGTTAGACTGCACCAACACATTACTCAATTGCAGTTGGTTATATAGTTGGATATAGTAACCATTACATTTTGAGTGTACCCAACAATCGTTGACTTGGATAGTTAGACTTAGCATTCAAGATGACTGAAAGATTAGCGTTAAGGACATAATCCTAGGGTGAAATGTCTTTAATGGCGAAATTTTTCATATCGGGAAATGAATCTCAGAATAGTCATGGGAGTTGAGAAGTTACTCTATTGATAGAGAAACCTCTCGAGCCTGAGCCCGGAGTTGAGCAAATAGTAGAGCATGAGCTTTAGAAGACTCATCGTGATGATAAATTTAGTGCTCAATCCGTTATACTTGCCACAATGACTCCTTAATTTCATCGTCAGAACTAAGAATTAGATCCTTATATTATGATGTTGAAATTGAAGGATCTTCATAGATCTAACCTTAGATCTTAGAAGTACGAATTGCAAAAGAAGCTCTTTCGCTCGCATATGTCAGAGGGTACATCTGTCGAGCACTAGGTGTCGCATATGATTGCTGACATCGAACAGCTAGGTTAGCTGGGCATTACCTACGAGGTCGAGACTTCCATAGATTTGATCTTACAGTCTTTGCCCAAATGCTGGGGCAGGTTCATAATGAACCAAAAAGAAAACTCTTGGAGAGTTAATGGCTATGCTCAAAGAGACAGAGCCAGAGCTTCCAAAAGGGCAAGAAGCGCAAGACGCATCTTACTTCGACATCCCAGAAGGCCAAGGCTTGGCCGAAGGCTTCTAGGGATGTGAAGAAAAGGGCAAAGGCAAAATCATCACAGTCTTCATGGAAGACAAAAGATATATCCCAAGATGTCTGCCTAAACTGTAGCAAATGGGGTCACTAGAAGCGTGACTGCCGTATGGACAATGCAGACATGAAGGAAGTGAAGACGGGTAAGGCTCCGACTTCAGGTATGTTTGTTATAAACTTGCCCACTACTAGTTTTAGAATTGGATTTTGATACTGGATGTGGTACTCATATATGTACTGATGTGCAGCATCTGCTGATTAGCAGGATACTAGCTTCAGATGAGATCAACCTGCGAGTCAGAAATGGGACGAGAGTCGCTGTTTTCGCTGTGGGAACCTAAGTTTTGGAACTGCCCTTTAGGACATGTACTTAAATTAGGAATCTGTTAAAATTTACCTAGTTTGACTAGAAACATTATCTCTATATCTAGTTTAACCCGTTGTGGGTATACCTTTATGTTTCAGAACACTAGATGTTTTATTTATAAAGATGATATTGAGATATACACATTAGATGTGAATAACAATATTTATATTTTGAATATAAACAAATCTCAAACATATAACATGACAAACAAATGGCTCAAACTGAATTAATCAGATGAGACTTATTTATGGCATTGTTGTATGAGACACATTAACAAGACTCGTATATCCACACTTTTGAAGAGTGGATACTTGGACGGATTTGATCCTAATTCAAATGATGTCTGAGAATCTTGTTCATTAGGCAAAATGCTTAAAACGCCTTTTAGCAGTAAATGTGTACGTGCCACCGAGCTGTTAGCCCTCGTTCATGGTGACGTAGTGGGCCCATATCTAGCCAGGCTAGAGGTGGATATGAATACTTTGTAATCTTTACGGATGTTGCATCACGTTATGGTTATGTTTATCTTATGACACACAAATCGGAAAATTTTGATATATTCAAAGAGTTTCGACACGAAGTAGAAAAACAGACTGACAAAAGTATTAAAACATTACGATCGAACCGTGGTGGAAAATACTTGAGCAATAAGTTTCTCGATTACTTGAAAGAGTATAGTATTCTTTCACAGTGGACTCCTCCCGGAACACCTCAATTGAGTGTTGTGTCCGTACGGAGAAACCGGACTTTGTTGGACATGGGTAGATTAAAAATGAGTCGCACTGAGCTACCACTTTCCTTCATGGGATACACATTGAACAGTACCACACTTATTTTGAATAAGGTTCCATCAAAGTTTGTTGGACAAACTCCATATGAAATATAGACAGGAAAGAAACTGGGTTTCTCATTCCTGAAGATTTGGGAATGCTGGGCATATGTTTGAATGGTACCAAACTAGAACCCAAATCGGATAAGTGCCTATTTGTAATTGGTTATCCTAGGGAAACCAATTCCACAACTCACAAGAGAACAAAGATATTTGTTGCTCTCTATGCGGTTTTCCTTGAAAAGGAATTCCTATATAAAGTGGTAATTGGGAGGAAAGTAGAACTCGATGAAAATCAGAATGATACTGTTCCAGACACTGATCCCTCACGGAACACGAACAGTTCATCAGGGATGAGACTGTTCCACAATCTTCTAATACACAAGAACCGCGTAAGTCAGAGAGAGTCAGAAAACAACCTAAGAGGTATGTGTTTCTGATCTCACCTCATATAGATAACAATCTCATTGAGGATGACGAACTGACTACGTATGAGGAAATGATACAAGGTATCGACTCCGGTTTATGGAAAAGTTCCATGAAGTCCGAAATGGATTCCATGTATACCAACCAAGTTTGGACATTGGTTGATGTACCAGAAGGCATTGTGCCTATTAGTAGCAAATTAGTCTTCATGGTGAAGATATACATGAAGCATGGCAACATACAAACGTACAAAACTAGGCTTGTAACGAAAGGGTATCGTCATCAACATGGTGTCGATTATGATGAAACCTTTTACCTATTGCCATGATTAAATCCATTCGGATAATGCTTGCTATTGCTGCATATTTCATAATGAAATATAGCAAATCGTTGTCAAAACCGCTTTCCTTAACGGAAACCTTTTGGAGGATGTTTTATACAACAGCCTGACGATTTTGTCATACCAAAACATGCAAACAAGGTTTGCAAGTTAAATCGATCCATTTATGGATTGAAGCAAGTATTGTGTTCTTGGAATCGACGTTTTGATGAGATCATAATGGAATATGGTTTCATTCAAAATGAAGATGATTCTTGTGTATATAAGAAGGTTAGAGGTAGCACACTGACAATGATTGTCCTAAATATTGATGATATATTACTTCTCGGCAATAACATTCCCATACTAACAATCGGTGAAAGCTTGGCATTCATTAAAATTCTCCATGAATAATTGGGAGAGGAAACCTTTATTATAGGAATAAAGATCTACTGGGATAGATCTAAAATTTGTTGGCACTCTTCGAGAACTCTTACATTGAAAGACATATACGTGACCTTGTATCTCATATGCTTTGAGCATGTGGAGTAACAATCAGGCCGATCCAGGTGATGGTCACTGGATTGATGTAAAGAACATCCCTGAGTATCTTAGATGAACTAAGGATGCCTTTTATTATATGGAGATGGAGAACTTGAGGTGACTGGGTTCACCGATGCAAGTTTCCAAACCGAAAAAGATGACTGTAAGTCGCAATAAGGGTACCTATTTGTTTGAATAACGGAACAATGAGCTGGAAACCTTCCGAGCAAGATACTGTTGCCGATTCAACAACAAAGTAGAATATATTGCTGCAGCAGAGGCAGCAGAAGAAGCTTTTTGGATATATAAAATTCCTAATTAGATTAGGGAGTAGTTCTGTTAGCAGCTGAGCTAGGTACATCGCATGCTAAGGAATTACGGTCTCATCAATGATCCAAGTATGTACTTCGATCATTTTATCTTATTCATGAGATCATACATCGTGGTGATGTGATGATAAAATAAATCGCATCAGATGATAACCTTGTAAATCCGCTGGCGAAAGCGATATCTCAGCATAAGCTTGAGCGGCCCATACATAGTTCAATTGTCGGACACTTGAGTGATTGGCTATAGGCCAAGTGGGAGATTTTTGGACATTTATGACCCATGGCATCACTATTTTGTAAAGGACATGGTGTGCTTGTACAAAATTAACTATGTGACAAAGGAATTGCTCTTTTATCATTTTGTAATTAGATTACTCGGATATATAAATGATAAAAGTCCTTATGATTAGTTCCAGATTAATAAGATATGAGACAATATTAATCCATGGAAGGTTTAATCATTAAATATCCATAGTCGTAGTATTATCGAGACTAGACATCGATAATGCGGAATAGGCTAGTATCGCACTTGTGCGCGTTATGGAAGCTTAACGACATAGTTCTCATATATTTAAGTATTGGATACTTATGCAAGTGTGATAGAAGGTTCTGTTTACCGATGGTACGGAAATAGCTTCGCTCTAGATAGACCCATCGGAATCCCATTGGTAGTATGACTATGTGTCTATGAGAATCCGAATCAAGGTACGTGTATTTGGTCTTAACCTGAGACTTACATCGCTAATACTTGCGACAATCAGTACGCTTTGGTTTTGGTCTTCTGGGGCTTTAGCAGGTTCCGTGTATGCCTCTTCTGGGTATACTGAGAATCGTAGTGTATTGGGTGTGATGTCAAGATGGAAGTATCACTTCAGTCATATGGAGATGATGATCACGCAGGGATACAGAAGTGGTACTCTTAAATGCTCCAACTATCGGGATAATATGACTATGTCATGATTATCCGATTACAGAGATTAGTTGCTAGTGATTCGATATATGCTTCGTACGGGGCAGACACAATTCCAGCCCCAGGCCTAGCATGTGACATCCGATACTGGATCGTAATACGCAATACACTGTATACTACGCCTGATAAAGATTATATTTTCTTCATTGAATATTTCTGGAGAATTGAGTAGGCACGGTGCTTTGCTAGAAGCCAACTGTAGGCATTGCATTTTTGCATGTGAAACCCGATGAGGAGTCTTATTTGGAGACAACTACCTTTTAAGTTACGGAAATCACGGGAAACGGACATCGGAAGGGAAGAGTCAAGAATTGACTCATTGACGGATTAAGTTCACTAGTTTGGCTTCAAGTAACTCGCTTGTTTTCTGTTTTAAAATTTATGCCCGGCCCGAGACACCTAAACCCGGCCCACGCACACCTAGTCCACATGAACTTAGCCTTCACACCCCACCTAGCCCAGAGAAACTTAGCCCAAACACTTAACTAAATTAACATGCACCTAGCCAAGCCCACTCCCACCCACCAAGGCCCACACGCCCATCACCCTTAAAATACCCCCAAATTAAATAAATAAATATTAATTAAAACATTAACTAAATAAGATATTAATATAATTAATTAAATAATTAAATAAAACATTTACCAAACTTAAACTAAAATCATGCCTAATTTAAATAATTTGAATATATCATATACTAAAATTAAAAAGATGACATGCCTAATTAAAATCAATCCTAACCAATTAAAACCAATCAAATATTTGACTTCCTAATCTAATAAGACATCTACCAATTTAAGATAGTTGACTTCCTAATTTAAAATATTTTGTCCCCCCTCAATCTTGTGTATACCATTCTTAGGACTCCTAATTTGGAAACTATATCTCTTCCTTGTGAGACAAGGGCAAACCCTAGCTCTCTTCTATATAAACATGCATTAACCTAGCCACACCATCTCTCCACTCTCTCTAATACACGCCCAAGACATCAAGACACTTCACATATACACAAAAAGAGAACAAAGAGCCCTAACCATCTCCTCCATAGCCGAGAAAACAAGAGCCTCAACCCTCCACCATAATCGAGTCTACCACAAGCAACAATCCTCCATAGCCGAATCCAAAGCACCAACAACCACCATAGCCGAATCCAAAACAAACCAAACTCACCATTAGCCGAATCCAGAACACCAAAATCCTTCAAAGTCGAGACCACCACAAGCAATAATCCTCCTTAGCCGAATCAAAACACTCCCCTCCTTCACCGAGAACACATCCCCCCATACAACCCTTACAACCACTGAAACACCCCTTAATAAACACTCAAAACCAGCCCCATAAACGCCTATACACCACCAAAAATAACCACCAAAACAGAAGCCACATTCACGCCTACACAACAGCCCCTGAATCACCTTAAAACAGCAGCCCAAATCCTTAAAAAAAAGTGAACAAAAATAGCCCATAAAATCCTTAAAAAACAGTGAACAAAAACTGCACTTTTAATCCTTAAACAATCACAAAAAAAACTACACTTAAAACCATTAAAAAAAACACGCATAGCAGTCCACTAAAACAGAAGAACAGGACCTGAAACAGTGAGCAGAAGACACGTCAAAAACAGAAGCAAAACGAAGCCGAAAAAGAAGAACAAGACCTGAAACAGTGAGCAGAAGACACGTCAAAAACAGCAGCAAAACGACGCCAAAACAGTGGGAAAAATAGTGGAACAGCGAGCCAAAACGCGAAGCTAGTGAACCGGAAAAGTAATGAGCTTTCATCCCTTCCGATCTCCGTGAAACGCAAGTCCGAGGACAACTAAAAAGGTTAGACCTGAGGGTATTTTTCACACTTATTTCTATTTAATTTCTGGTCATTTACTTTGATTATATTTTCTGTATTTGTGGCATTTGTTGTGTATGATGTTTGTTGTGGATTTTGGATGAATGGAAGTGTCGTCTCTTGTGGTATATAGGATGGAAACCCAGATGTAAATTCCGTAGCCGAATCCGAATGGACGGTAGTGCGGTCTGTACTTGGGCCACAATTCCACGTACCACTTGAGCAAACGGCACTTATTGATTTTATGTTATCTTGTTCATTTAATTATTTGCCGTTTAATTTTTCTGTCTTTTAATTTCCGCATATCATTTATTTATGTAATATTGAGATGATGCGCATGAGCTTAGTAAGTGCGATGAAAGGTCCCATTAAAGGGGTTAAAATCCTTTACCACGATGCTTCGCCGCGCCGGATGATGTATGCTTGACTGGATGAGAG